>JBBPBS010001169.1:359902-409334 GCA_037974835.1 Cicer judaicum | reverse complement strand
GGTGAATTAGGTGTTAGTAAATTTTCTGTTTTTAGTGATATAGTAGTTGGATTTTTAAGAGTTTAAGAACAAGGCTTAATAATTAACTGCAGTAAGTAAATGGACACTTTGAGATTTATCCTGGTTCCCCTTATAACCAAGGGTACGTCCAGTCCTCTTGCACACCACAAGAGATTAATCCAATACTTGTCAGAAAATGTACAATACCCACCCTGGGATTCTTGCTACAAAAACTCTAACAAAACTTCTAAGATAGCACACCACTATCTTAGATTAAGCTATCTTTTACAAATGGTACAATAAGATTTGAATGAGTCTAAGATGTGGTATATTAATAAACAACTCAATAGCAATTCAAGTACTTGAGAACCTTTTAGAATGATATGAAAATCTAATGCAAGTACTTAAAAAATCAGAATTTTGTTCAAAGTTGTTCAATGAATTGATTCAAGAATTGTTAACCTTTGATCTGAAGTTATGGGGTATTTATACTCCATAAACATCCCTTCAGATTCGTGGCCATTGATCCAAGAGGTTTGATGAAAAATTACAATGTTCTAAAGCCATCCCAGTTCTGAAAAATTGTAATGTTTCCAGTTGTATTCGAATACAGGATATGTGTATTCGAATACACCTCTTTGTAACGTTCAAAAATATTCAAATTTTTCATCTTGTATTCGAATACACATTGGTGTAGTCGAATACAAATTAATAAAATTTGCTACTGACTTAGCTTGTATTTGACTACATATGTGTGTAGTCGAATACACAAAAAAATTTTTTGCCACTGACTTAACTTGTATTCGACTACAGATGTGTGTAGTCGAATACAACATTTAAATTTTTGCCTCTGACTTAAGTTGTATTCGAATACAACATGGTGTATTCGAATACACTTTTGTACTTAGTCAAAAATATGATTTTAAATATTTTGTTAATGTTGTTTTGACTTTTGAAAATATGTTAAATGCATATGTACATATAAATTGTTCTCAAGTTTTTGAACTATTGATTTGTGTCATATACCTTTACATTTTATCATTTATTATTTGGACTTTGGAGCTTATTGTGAAGACATTTGAATCTTCTTTTTGATCTTGTTGCATTGTCCATACTCGGTGGTCTTGTCGTTACCAAAAATATGTAGTTCACATTGAATTTTGTCACATTTAAATATATCATGTAAAAAAAAGAATGAAATAATATCTCATATAAAATTAAATTCTTTAAGAGTTCATGTAAATATAAAAAAATGTCTTTAAATTTGTAAATATATTAGCTTCCTAATCTATTAAAATTTATGTATAAATAATTATTTAACATATTGATATGAAATAGGCTAATAAGTTGTCCTACACTTTCAAAAGACCAAATTCAAATAAAATTAAATAAAAAATTGTTTTGAATATGTTTTTGGTATTTACAAATATTTTTCGTTCAGATTTTAGTCTTTATATATATTTTTTGTTTAATTTATGCCCTTTAAAATACTAACAAGTTTTAAAAAAGTCAGTTCTAAATCTTTTATAGTAAAAAAGCTGTGACATAACTTTGGATGAAGTGTCACGTGGTGATCGTGTGATTGTTGTTGACTAAACAATATTTAATATTTAAAATTAATATTCTTTTTACTAACTCATTTAATTATTTAATAAAAAATTTAAAACTAATTCATTAGTAAACTAATTAAATAATAAAAACTCAATAATCTTCATCTTGAACTTCAAATTTTTTAATAAAAACTTAAAATCATCTGCAATCTTAATTTCTTTATCTTCAAATTATAAATTCTCCAATCTATATCCCAATCCTAAAAAATATAATATCTCATTTTTCTTGCACTACACCTATAATTGAAATATATAGATTATTATTATACTTATTTATCATGAATAGTGAAGAAGCAAGTAATAATATAAAATGACTTGGGAACAAATATAAATTCTCCTATTTAATTGTGTTGTGTGTTCTTTATTATTTTTATTATGATTTCATTCAAGCTTTGCTAATAAACTCATAAGAAAGTTTTCTAAATATTTCATATTTCAGTTCTATAAAATGTATGTGTTTGAATTGTTAAACGGACAACGACTGAGTGAAACCGGCAATGCGCATAATAGATGGATTTATGACAGTTTTAAGTCAACAATATATTGGAGGAATAAGTAACTTGCTTTTCTTCGATCTTCTTCTCTCTTATAATAATTTATGTATTTCAATTATAGGTGAGGTATAAGAAAAATGATAGGTTATAATTTAAGAGTTTGAGTCTAGATATAAAAATTTGTGATTTAGAAATGAAGAAAATATGGTTGAAGATGAATGTTGCGGAGTTTTTATTAAAAAATTTGGTGTTGAAGATGAAGATTATTGTGTTTTTATTATTTAATTAGTTTTAATTTTTAATTAATTATTTTTAATTTTTAATTAAATGATTAAATAAGTTAATCAAATGAATTTTAATTTTAAATATAAAATAGTGTCTAGTCAAAAGCAATATTTACTCAGATACCATGTGCTACTTTATTCAAAATTACATAAATTTTTTTTTAAAACTTGTTAGAATTTACAAAAATATAAATAAATAAATAAAATTATATGGACTAAAATCAAAACGAAACATATTTAAACCTAAAAAATTTGATAAGTCACAAGTTAGGCTTAAATCTTAAATTTTATTTCCAAACAACGACTTGGTGATTACTACAAACATGCAATGTCTATAAATAAAGTGTAATATTCCAATTTCAATATCTTCATATTTAGAGTAAAAATAAACAAAGTGCAATATTCTAATTTCAATATCTTCATATTAAGGGTAAAAATATATAATATAAATGTCATTTTATTATTAATTTAGATGGATTCGTTTCACTACGCCAAAAATAGCCTTTGACAGCGCTTTTTTTAAGCCTTTTACAGCGCTTTTTCAAAAAAAAAAAAAAAGCGCTGTGGAATCGAGCGCTGTAAAAGCTACAACAGCGCTTGTTAAAAAGCGTTATAAATCATGTAAATATAACGCGCGCTTGTTATACACCTACTACAGCGCTTCTTTGTAAAAAGCGCTGTAATAGGCATACCCATAATAAAAATTTTTGGTGTACCTTTTACAGCGCTTTTTTGTAAAAAGCGCTGTAATAGGCATACCCATAATTCATATTTTTGGTGTACCTTTTTACAGCGCTTTTTCTAAAAAGCGCTGTAATAGGCACACCCATAATGAAAATTTTTGGTGTACCTTTTTACAGCGCTTTTTACAAAAAAGTGCTGTAATAGGTACACCCATAATTCATATTTTGGTGTACCTTTTACAACGCTTTTTTGGTGTACCTTTTACAACGCTTTTTTTTATGCCCTATATATATTTGAAAAGCGCTTTTTAGCTTTTTATGACATTTTTTTATAAAGCGCTGTCTTTTATCCTTTTATCCAAAATAATTTTGAATCAGACAACAGAACACAACCTAATTGACAACATATATTACCCTGTAACCAGAATCAGTAATTTACTATAAGCAATTCACAAGCAGTTCACACAATATGTAACCTGTATATATTACCATGTAACACAGTATTTTACAACATAAGTAACTACATATACATTGAACCTAATTTACAACATATTCATATGCATGTTTATATATTGTCCTATGATCATATACATATAATAACTAAAAAAATATACATAATATGCACTAGCTACCATATTATGCACTAACATTCAGATCCCTTGCCCAGCAGCATGCTATTTCCCAGAAAATCAAATAATTTTCATTTCAAGCACATATTGACACCATTCTTCCTTTAATTCCATCAGATCTTGCTCAGAATATGATGGACTGGAATTGTCAAACCACTGCAATATAAAAATTGAACATATTATATTAAGTTAGTATCAAATATATAGATAATTTATATATGGAAACATTTAATGAAAATACAGTACCGTTTATGGGATGATAGTTTTATTCTTGACAACAATCTCCTTCATGAATCTCAATACGTAGTACCCACAGTCGATGTTGTTTGTTTGACGAGGGCACTTTATTGGGATCCATGTAATGTTATTAGACTTTTGCTTCGACACTATAGCACCTCTTTGAGCTCGATAAACTTTTAAGGCACTATCGAATGAATAAATGTGATTATTATAGCATGAACAAACACATTATATATATATGCAAGAAATAAATGAATATTACTTACGTGTCGAGCATAGTCTTTACTTCAGAGTGATTGTTGTAATCGCCATGCACGGGATCCAAATAGTATATAACTTCAGAGACCCCATTGATTGCAAATAGCACCCAATGTGCCCTACAACAACAAAAAATTGGTTAAGCAACTAACAAATTAAATTGTTTATACACAACTAACAAATTAAATGGTCATCAATTAAGAAAGATAAAATTTCGTACCCTGAATTATATGGTGCCAAGAACAATTTATCCTTTTCTTTATTTGCTAATAACATATCTACAATATATTTCTTTACATTGTCTGGATCGAGTTTCCACATCGATATCTTGTGCAGAGACAAGAATGAGTATTTATTTGACAATTTCATCGTGCACACGACCTTCTCGTACAAAAATCTTCAATGAAAATTTTAAACTAGATTAATTACCAATACATTTAATTAATTACCAATAAATGCAATTAAATTAAAAGTATTTTTTACCTTATGTACAAGCTCATTACAGTAGCACTGAGCTCCTTATGTTCGAGAAGTTCGTATATGTGCTCCTTTTCGATAAATTCATCATACTCATCTCCGACTATATCTTTATTCATGGGTATGATGCGCGACTCGTCGCTGCTGTCCATGTTCTTTTTTACTTGGATGTCAAGACACGCCCCGTATTTACCAAGGCATGGCTGACTCAATTTAGGAGCAGCAACGGCGACCGATTTTCCCCGATCCAGTTTTTTCTTTGCTGCAAGTTTGGTAGCTGCTGCTTTATTACCCGACAGTCTTTGTGGTTTGGCAGCTTTAGTAACCTCCAATTTTTTAGGTTTGCTGCCTCTTTTTGGATGTGCGGGTGGTTTATTTGTTTGGATCTACAAAAATGAGGTTAAATGTTAGTTTATTGAATCTGAAAAAATTGACAAAACCTTATGCAATAAATGTGACAAACCTTTTCGGGAGATGTGACTTCCTCGTTTCTGGGAGGCATTGTATCGAGGGCAACAAGGCTTGCGGGCCATGCCACGTAACTACCAATAGCTTCGCCCAGTGTCTACATATCTCCGTCGTTGTCCGGTATCGGCAACGGTGCAGCTGGTTTGAAGGCAACAGTAGGCGATACCTTGACATGGCACGCAGGAATCGGAGTATTGTGCAATACTTCTCCCAAAGTATTTTACAATTTTCCTTTTCCCACCTTCCGGTGAGTAGGCGAGGACAAGTATAGGAAGCATGAATTGATACCCTAAATCAATAGTTAAAACATAAGTACAGTTAATATATAATATTGTTTAATGCATAAGTAATTAAAGTAAGTAATTAATTACCTCGGGAATACTCTTCAAACCGACATTGCAACTAGCGGTTTCACTCTCCATTTGTATTTCACGTTGGAGCTGTTCCAGAAGTTGCTTGTCTTTATTCGTATTCACCAAGAGTGCAACTTGCTCAGATAGGATTCTGAGCTTCTCTAATACTTCCTCGTTGGAAGGTTTTTGGCGCTTCTCTTGAGGAAAAAAGCCTTTGGGAGTTACGCCAAATCCTTTCCCCCTAACTCAGCCGGAATACTCAAGGACATTAAAAACTTTTCCCAGAATGTCCCTGCAACTAGCCTTGTTGCCCTCTTCATTTGCAGAACTTTGTTTGATAGTCTCCTAAAATACATGTAACATTAAAAAGATAAGTTCAATAGCATTTTTAAAATACAATATTAAAAAGTATTCAAGTGATTATGTACTTACACAAAGTTCTACTATTTTTTTGACATTTTCGTTATCAACCACCCCGTCTTTATTTACCCGAGCTTTCTTTCACAATATATGACGACCCAATGGTTGATCGGATTGGGTGTCTTGTCGCTATTCGTTAATATCATAAACAAAATAATACAAATTAGTTACACAATATAGTTTATAATACAAATTCCCTCATCATATAAAAGTGATGTTTAATTACTTACAAGTATTTGCTCGAGACGTGCATATCCCATACGTGATTTTTTGTATGGGTGGGTTGGATTTCTTGCCCTTTCGCGATTTCCCTTACTAATATTCTATATAAAAAAAATAGCAATTGTGTAAAAATTAAAAATACGCTATGAATATGAATAATAAAACACAAATGCTAATAAATTAAATACTTACGACAAATGCAGGGTCCGAACGTTTGGATACAAATGCACTCCATTCATCATTTGATATATAATGTTTATATATTTTTGGAGCTTCAACATTTGTATTTCCTTCTCTATCTTTTAGATAGAAATTAGAGAGGTGAGATCTAAATCCACAGTGGATTTTCCCAGCAACTCTCAATACATAACTCTTTCTCACCTCATCAAGAACAAAAGTAGCCTACAATCGAAATAAAGATATAGTTTGACTAAGTAAAGTATTTCAATGAAAAAAATTTTATAAATAACAAAAGAGTGGATCAAAAAACTTACTTGAATGTCATTCCATAGTATATCTTTGACATCCTTCAACGCCTTATCTCTCCAATCATCAATCGTAATTGGAATATTTTGTCGAACAACAGCCCCAATGTAACTTACAAACATTGAGCTGTTGGGGTCAATTGGTTGACCACTTTCATTCCATCCAACCTAATAAACTCATATAGTAAGTACATGCTATTAAAAAAACCTAAAAAAATACACAGCAAACAGAGTATAGTATAGTATTAACTCAAACTTGGTGCCATTGCTCCTTGCTTTAATCACATTTTGCATTATAGTTGCACCATGTTTGACTTCATTTTCATAAGTCTTACTGGTGCCAACTTCTTCATTTTGACATTCTATTTCTTTGTTTGTATCCATTTAACTACAACAAGTTCAACATGCAGTTTAGTATAACATCAACAAGCTCAACATGCATCATGCATTATGTTAAACAAGCTCAACACGTATCAGTATATATATTTTAAACAAGCTCAACATGCATTTTAATGATTACAAAAAATAAATAACATCAATACCTGAATAATGGTTCGAAGAAAGATGAAATGCAAAGAAAAGAGCGAACGGAGAAATTTCACAGCAATAAAGTTCACAGAAAAACAGTTTTGAAGAAATACGTAATGAGGGTTACGTATTTCAATGAAAATATAAGGTTCGAAATGATCTTGGATGGAAATAAGGATGGAAATGAAGGAGATGATCGTGGAAATACAGTTCGTAATGGACGGGATTATAGGGTTTGCAAAAGAAGAGAAGAACGATGAAGGTTGAGATGATAGTTTACGTAATGAAGAGGAAACTGAAGAGGTTACTGTTATATATATAACCCTTTTACAGCGCTTTTTTATAACCCTTTTACAGCGCTTTTCCAAAGAGCGCTCTAAAAGGCCTAAGCCTTTTACAGCGCTTGTTACAAAGCGCTCTAAAAGGCGTCCTTAATTAATTTTTTAAAAGGCTCTTTTACAGCGCTTTTCCAAAATAAGCGCTGTAAAAACCTCATTGATTGAGAATGTCACATAATGTTTTTTTAAAGTCTTTTACAGCGCTTTTTTCAAATAAGCGCTGTAAAAGGACTATTTGTTTTATTTTTAAAAGAGTCTTTTACAGCGCTTATTTAAACAAGCGTTGTAATAGACCTCCCTGTTCAATTATATGTTATATGAATGTTTTTTTACAGTCTTTTACAGCGCTTGTTTAGATGAGCGTTGTAAAAGGCTTTATTGTTTTTTGATGTTATTTTTGTGTTTTGTTAAGTTATTTTTTAAACTCTTCCTATTCACCAACATCAAAGATTACATGCATGGCTTTTTTAAACTCTTCCTCGTTGGAAGGTTTTTATGCATCTTCTTCACAAACATCAAAGCCATGTTGAACCTCCAAGCAAAACAATCTCCAGGTCTTCAGGTTCCTTCTTAAATCGAAACAACACCCTTTTTATCTCTCTACATTCCTTCTTAATAAATCGAAACTTAGTCTTCAGATTCATTTGCCATGTTGCGAAAAATTGATTTGAGTCTGATTTTTTTGTTAACAATGTGTTTTTGTTAAAGAGCCTGTTAACAATGTGTTTTTGCGAAAAATGCGTACAAGGTGTTTGAAGAAAATCCTGTTAGATAAGGTCCAGTTAAGTGTCTGATGAATGTTATTTTTAAAACATTTTATAGCGTTTGTTAAATGAGCGCTCTAAAAGGGGTCATTATTTAATTTTTTAGAAGGCTCTTTTACAACGCTTTTCCCAATAAGCGCTGTAAAAGGTCTCCAAATATAACCTTTTTTATTTTATTAGGTACGTTTATTTTATTCTTTAAAATATAACTTTAATTAATATTATTAATTTGTTTTAGAATATAAAAATTATTGTTGAATACATTAAAGTTATATTATAAATATTAAGACATTTTTGAATTCCATAAATTATATCATCACTTATTTAATTATTGAACAGTATTCAACATTCAATTATTTATTATCATATATTTAATTTTTTCTTTAATATTAGTTACTCTTGAGCGTTAACCCCTAGAATTCACACTTGGAAGGCCTCGGTTCGAATTTGAATTAAGTGAACTTCGTAACGGTAAGCGCTTTTAAAAGGTTCTTTTACAAGAGTCTTTTACAGCGCTTTTTAATGTAAGCGTTGTAAATTGTATCTTTATTTAATTTTTAAAAGGGCCTTTTACAGCGCTTGTGTTGAAAAAAGCGCCGTAAAAGGCCTCAATATTTGAAATTGTCCAAATTTACATAAACATGCACTTCACCAAAGACCCTTATCCCCCACCCCTCATCAAAATAAAGACTCATCAACCAAACTATCCAAAAGCCAAAAACTTAAGCCCTAATTGAATCACTGGTTATGCTTGCCTTCTTAGAATAAAGACTCATGCTCCTGCACTTATAATATTTCCTAAAATAATATCCCCTAAAGAAACTTGAAACACACGTATAACAATTACAATTGTATTTGATTGTAAAGGCAATAAACTCAACTTCCACAAAGGCTTATGTTTCCAAAAGCTTCTGATATGAAATCTGCCATATTAGTATAAAACACTTAATTCCAATTACATGCATATTTATCACAATAATTCAGAATACATGCATGGCTTATATAAAACGATTATACATGTACATTAAGATGCCCTTCTTCTTTTCCTGGTGGGATTCACATTTGTTTGTCCATTTACAATATGAAACGATGGATTAATCCAAATTCCCTCGTCATGATCATCTCTAAGATATAAACCATCATCAGTTGAATCAATTTCATGTGGTTGTTGTGATGTTGCAAATAAAAGATCATTACCAACATCTTCATCATTATTGTTATCATCACTTATTTTATTGGTTGATAGGACAACAGACCATTTATCATCAGAAGGATCAGTGACATAAAACACTTGTTGAGCTTGCGACGCTAAAATAAAAGGCTCGTCTTTGTATCCGACCTTATTAAAATCAACAAGCAAGAATCCTGACTCATCAATCCGAACGCCATTATTATTATCGACCCACTTGCAACCAAATATGGGAACACGAAACATTGTGTAGTCTAACTCCCACATGCGCTCGATAACCCCAAAATATGATAGATTTGCATATACTGGGTTTTTGTCTTTTGCATTGGAGACATGCATCGCTTCAGCTACGAGAGTGACTCCACTATTTTGCATAGTGGTCTGATTATCTTGTTCTTTGGTATAAAATGTGTAGCCGTTAATAACATAACCGGTGTAAGAAAAGACATGTAAGCTCGGACCATTTGCTAGCCACCTCAATCTCTGTGAAATTGATTCGGGGTCTATATCAAATTTTGACTTTATGTTATTTTTTAACCATGTTATAAAACTTCGATTGTGCTCTCGAGTTATCCAATTTTGATTCCTATTCATGTTCAAACGAGATAACTGATCCATGTGTATTGTAACATACGGTTGAACCTCATCATCATTGTGCAGAACATACAATTGTGCCTGCTCCCATTCTGTCCTTGATATAGTCAGCAGTCTCCTTCCAATTATCCCTTCTCCTGATATTCTTCCCGAATGACGAGACTTGGGAAGCCCTATGGATTCAACATTGGACATATATTCAGTACAAAATTCAGCAGCCTCTTCAACAATGTATCGTTCAGCAATACAACCTTCTAGTCGACTTCTACTTTTTACGTACCCTTTTAATATTTTCATATATCGTTCTATCGGATACATCCATCTCATATAAGTTGGCCCACAAAGTTGTGTCTCCTTAACCAGATGAACAGTAAGGTGAACCATTATATCAAAAAACGATGGTGGGAAATACATTTCAAGCTCACACAAAGTAACAACAATTTCCCTCTGCAATGTCGGTAATTTCTGAGGGTCGATCACTTTACTACAAATTTCCCTGAAGAAGAAACATAATCTAGTTAAGGCTAGTTGAACTTTTTCAGGTAAAATGGAACGTATACCTATTGGTAGCAAATGCTCCATTAGAATATGACAATCATGGGTCTTCAAACCTTTTAACTTGAGGTCTTTCATACAAACCAAATTTTTAATGTTCGAAGAGTATCCTTCTGGAACTTTAACTTCGTGTAGAAATTTACATAAAACAATTTTTTCCTTTCTAGATAGAGTATGAGCGGCTGGAGGTAGATATGTGCGATTTCCTTTCTTTACTGGAGCCAATTCATTTCTTATTGCCATATCGACCAAGTCCAATCTTGCGTTGATGCCATCTTTAGACTTTCCTGGAACATTGAGTAATGTACCAATAACACTATCAAATACACTTTTTTCAATATGCATCCCATCAAGGAAATGTCTTATATACAATGACTTCCAATATGGTAATTCAAAGAAAATTGACTTTTTCTTCCACCCAGATTTGACTAGCTCTCCCGCAAAAGGTTTGCCAAATTTATTAGTCATTCCTTGTACTTTTTCAAGTATTTGATATCCAGTCGGTGCTAAAGGAGCTTTACCTTCCTCTGATTTTCCATTGAATGCAATTCTCCACGCACGATACTGATGACTATAAGGTAAAAATCTACGATGTCCAAGAAACACATTCTTCTTACAATGTTTCAACCGCATCCAATTTGTACTCTCTTCACATATAGGACATGCACACTGACCTTTAATGCTATATCCTGATAAATTACCATATGCTGGAAAATCATTAATTGTGCCGAACAACATAGCCCTCAAATTGAAACATTCTTTCTTATACCCGTCATAAACTTCCACACCTGTCTCCCACATGCGTTTTAAATCTTCGATTAGAGGAGTCAAGTATACGTCGATATCATTCCCCGGTTGTTTGGGTCCAGAAATTAACAGAGACAACATCATAAACTTACGCTTCATACATAACCATGGAGGTAGGTTATATATTACCAAAATCACAGGCCACGTGCTGTATGAGATGCTTTGAAGACCATGTGGATTCATTCCATCAGTAGAAAGTGCAAGTCTTAGATTTCTTGACTCTATCCCGAATTCAGGATACTCGTGATCAATATTTGCCAATTGTGGGGAATCTGCAGGGTGTCGAAACATTCCATCTCGTAATCTTTCATCTGCATGCCATGTCAAGTGTTTTGAATCTTCTTCACTGCGATACATGCGCCTAAATCTTGGTATTATAGGAAAATACCACACGACTTTTGCTGGGGTAGATTCTTTCTTCTTATATCGAGAGACATTGCATTTCGGACATGCCTTAAGTAGTTCGTATTCATTTCGAAATAAAATGCAATCGTTAGGACATGCATGAATCCTTTCGTAACTCATGCCAATAGAACACAAAATTGGTTTAGCCTCGTAGGTTCGACTGGGAAGTTCATTATCATCTGGTAACATATCTTTTATGAGTGTTAGTAATTTTGTAAAGCTTTTATCTGACCATCCATTACTCGCTTTTAAGTTGTACAACTTTAATATCGCCAACAGTCTTGTGAATTTAGTACAACCATTATATAATTCTTTCTCTGCATCACTCAATAAACTTTCAAACATTTTAGGACAATCTCAAAGATCTTCTTCAACTGCTTTTGCAATTTCATCAACTCGGTCTGGCTTATATGTATCTGTATCGAAGTCAGTTGAAGCATGTGTCGAACTATTCTCAAAATTAATGTTTCCTTTTTTTTTCTCACCATGTCTTATCCAACATGTGTAGCTTTGATCAATTCCATTACATACTAGATGTCCTTCTAATTCATCTTCTCTAACACGTTTTCCAAAACAACATTTTAAACAAGGACAAACTACTCTATTTGGATCTTTTGCATTCTTCACTGCAAACTCAACAAACTCCTTCACTCGAATTTCATACTCTTTTGACAATCGATTGGCTGACATCCATTTCCTATCCATATTATACCACCTATATAAATGCAGTTACAAAACTAATAAGCTTTCAAAACAATTCAACAAGTTTCAAAAAGAAACAAATTAATATCAACTAACAATTTCAAAACAGAACAGATCATGTGGTATGAGTTTTTGACAATTTTTGAAAATTTCAAATTTACATAAACGAATCATGTGTATATATGTGTAGAATTAAAAAACTAGGGTAGAGAATATTGACAAAAACAGGACAGGTCATGTGGTATGAGTTTTTGACAATTTTTGACAATTTCAAATTTACATAAACGGATCATGTGTATATATGTGTAGAATTAAAAAACTAGGGTAGAGAATATTGACAAAAACAAATTAAAAAATACCTGAGACAACGTAGATGGCCGCCCACGTACTGTGTTTAGAATAATATTAGGGTTAAGAATAATTCATGACACAGTACGTATATGAGAGTTTCCAACGTATATAATTATTTGAAAGATGCATTTTACAGCGCTTGTGAAAAAAGCGCTGTATTAGGTAGGAAAATTCAATGAAGCGCATGTATTTTACAGCGCTTATGAAACAAGCACTGTAATAGGTAGTTAAAATAAATGAAGGCGCTTGCATTTTACAGCGCTTGTGAAAAAAGCGCTGTAACATAATACACGAAAGCGCTTCATTTTACAGCGCTTTTGTTACAAGCGCTGTAAAATCCTTATAACGTTATGCGCAAACGTTATATGAACTACAACAGCGCTTGTCATAAAAAGCGCTGTAAAAGGCTCCGTATTTTTTTAAATAGATTTACAAAAGCGCTTGTGTTTAGGAAGCGCTGTAAAATGTGCGCTGTTAAATGTCAGTTTTGGCGTAGTGTTTTTCTACATCAATTGAGGTGGATTCGTTGGAAAAACTACAAATACAGCTTAAATATTAAAAAATAAATAAAAACTAATGAGTACTCTAAATTTATTGGTTAACAGAATAATACAGAAATCTTTTAGGAGGAATCTTTTGTTTCAATTGTTTACAACCTTTATATATAAAGATAAATGTAACACAAACCAACCTCATTTATGCACAATTATTATCAAAATGTATCTATAATTTTCTATAAAGATGAACTGATGTGAAAACTACAGCTATTAAATTAATACATCATTTTTTTTATAATTTCAAAATTATCTTTATTTTAAGAGGAACTTTTTTCTTCATTCACTTACCAACTTTATATATATATATATATATATATATATATATATATATTTGTACCACAAATCTAACTCATTTCTCTCCAATAATTATTAAATACATCTACTATTTTCAAGAATATTAAGAAATGCAAAAACAACCACTATTGAATGAATTAGATATTCAATATATATATCAAAGCACATTCCGCTACTAACTCCTTATCCCACTCAAAAGCTCACCACGATACTCCCATTTACAAGCTAATCATTCACTTCTGCTTAAAATCATATTATCCCTATAACTAAGAGTCACCCTACCAACTACCACCCATAGATTCATCAAGAAAAAGTGTCGAAACCATTTCCCACCTCCTTAACCATGTTATCCACATAAACACTCTATTACTACCCCTGTAACTACCTTTCGCCAAAGGAAAATATCGCCACACACTTTCTAATACCACACTCATATTTATGTGAAATAACTTTAAAGCATAAATCATCCTTATCACTTTTTAATTTTCAGTCTTATTTACCCATAAGAGCTATATATATTGAAGTTTTTTAAATATCGAACGCCTAAATCACCTTTTCTCGATCAAGACACACCTTTAGCCATTTCACCCAATGTATCTTCCTTGCCTCCTCATGATAATACCCTCCACCTCTCCCAAAAAAATTTAAACAAATATTGTAGTTTAGAAATTATACCTGCATAAGTCTAAAAGAAACAAAGGATATATATTGGTAGAACGAACAAAACAAAATTAATGAGAATAAGACACCTCTCGTTAGATAAATAATAACTATGCTACCTAGATAACCTACCACGAACTAGTTCAATAAGGGATTTCCAAAACAATAATATCTTTTTTGATTATCACCAATAAGCATATCCATGTAATTGAAACGTGTGCCACTCACTTTACAATGTAGTACATGTGACGCCATAAACCTCACAATAATATATAATAATTTATAGTCGATTTTTTTTTGTTTTCGGTACATTAGCAGCAAATAAAGAAGATATATTTTCAATAAAATAAAAAACTTTTATAATTAATTTAGGATATTATATTTCTCAAAATAAAAAAAAAACACTTTCAACTTTTTCCTCTTATAAAAAGGTGCAGTCTCCATAAACTTGATTTAACTAAAATTTCTTAATTTAATTCTAAAAACTTACTAGTACTTATAAGATTTTCATAGAAAAAATGATTTCAAATAAAAAAGTAAAAGTAAAATGCAATTCACAACTCTTATTTTCATTATTACCTATTAGAGCGAAGTTTCTCTCAACTTGAATTTCAAGACTTATTAACCTGAAATAACTGTCATTTTGAAATCATGTTAATAGTATAATATAAGTAAGAAGAACACACACTTAATCATAAATAAACAATATCATTACACAAACATTCTTAAAGGAAAAACCTCACATTATAAAGTCAAAACCACTCAAGAAAAATCAATACATTTCACTATAACATCAAATCATCTAAGAGAAATTATTAACGCACATGATACCTTTAATCACAACAAAACAATCTCAAAGTTCCAGCTACTACAAAACATTCATTGTGCTTCATGGTTGCTTAAGAAAAATAATTTGTACACTTTAACATTCATTCATCAAGTTCATCTCTCTCTTCACACAATCTCACCAAAATTTCTCTCAAGTGTTTAGCAAAGGTTATTAATTTATCACTCAAATCCTAGAACATGTATCACGCTACCATATGCTTGAAAACAATTCTAGTTAGCAATCACAATGTAGCAAACACATACACTTTTGGAGGACTTTCGGGTTGAAATGGGGCTTAGGTAAGGGTAGGACATTTTGGGATAATAGGCTTTACTACTTGGAGTTAGACATACATTTTCAAATTATTCTACCACTTTTTATTTTTCTTCACATTTCATTGTGGAGATTCTCAAACATTGAAAAAAGAACAAAACATATATTATTTATCAAAGCCCACAAACTAATTTTTTTTCTTCTTTTTGTGAGAATCACTACCCCAAACTTAAAAGGTTACTATCCCATGAGCAACCCCAAACTTAGAACTTTATCAAGACAATAATTTTTTCTACCTAACTCCAAGTAAGGTGATTTATTTAAAGTCAGATATTTGGCTTGTAATGTGGCTAGTAATCGAAATAAAAGGGCAAGGCTTAAAGGGGCTAACAAGGGATAAAATTTGCATAGGGTAGTTAAAAAGGCTCAAACGACCAAATAAAATTGTCTCAGTGTATGCATAAATTACAAGTGATGCAAGTCGGAATTAGTGCAAGTTCTGAAGGGATAACACATGTATGGATAATCACAAAATAAAGAATTAAAGTGTTGAGGCTTAAAAGCTCACAACTAGGATAATAAGAGAGAGCACGAACTAACCACAAAGTAATCCACAATGTATGCATTAGTGAAACTCGTTGTATTGACCAATGACGTAAGCAAAGAAATGAAATTTAAATTTCAAAATCCCAAACAGAAAACTTAAGATCAAATGCAAATTATTACAACTTCTTCATCATAGTACACATTTAGGGAAAGGAAATGAAACATACAATTCAACTACTGAAATAAAGAAAGAAAGAACTTCTCTAAGTTGGATAATTCATTCAAGGGGATTTTCTTAGATCCTCCGCTCCTGTACCACTGTAGTCTCCAGTATACTGGTGAAGTGAGAATTAATCCGAATACAACATGCCTCTTGGTGTCTGTTGGAATGAAGCAAAGGCTCGATAAAGATTGGTCATCCCCAATTCGATTCTAGCTTGTCCATCTCGTTGATTGATCATCAATTGTTCCATCCTAGTTTCTAGTCGGTCAAACCTATCCTCTACGGAGAGCTGTGATGGATGCCGAGGATGGTCATGTGGCCTCTATGGTTCAATATTTTCCTCCTCCAGCATTGCTGCTTGTGGAACGCCATGATAGTCTGCCGAAATGATGGAGTGTTTTTCTATCCACCTAACATTTATTGGGGTAGCAGGTTTTACAACTTCTTCATCCTGTTTAGGTAACACTCTCATGTGCTCACAGAGTTTGCTTATCAAAGAAGCATGATGGAAGTAGCCTGTTGGAGGATCAAGAATCGTTGTCCCCGAAATATCATCAGCTATTAGCATGCCCATATTAATTATGGCGCCTTTTATGATAGCGGTTAGTAGGCATGCTATCTGAAATGTTATATCTGATACATGGATGAACAAAGTTACTCCATGCTTTTGCAATTGGGGTGAGATCCAACGAACGCACTTTTCTAGGTCATCCATCTTTATTTTGTACCCAATCTGTGTGTGATCTACATAAGATGTGTAAGATCTCCTCAGTGTCTATTTTTTTAATGTTGTCCTCCATGGCTTGAAAGCGACAATCTATATAGTTCAGTAGATCAAAGAGGGCATTGATGACTTGAGGCGTGAAGGGCACCCTTTTTCCCTGTACATAACTCACAAATTGGTCATGTAGGAATGGTTTGTCAGATTTCCGATTTGAGGCATTGGAGAAGAATTCAACTTCCAAGGACTTGCTTGCTATGGTGATAAATGTGGTCAGCTTCTCCCATCCTCTAGCACTAATCATCGCCTGAATGTTAACAAATTCATTAGCTTCCAACTTAAAAATTCTTCTCACTCACAAACTTCTTGACAGTGGGGAGTTTGGCATGATACTCTTGCGTTGCCCTATTCTTGAATAAGAATGTAACGTGTGATTGGGAGAAAGATGCATTTGTGACCTTAGTGCATTTAGCTTTATGCTGGGTTGCCATTAGGTCCTGCATAACAATGAAGCACATCCAAGATTCAAAATATTCAAGGTTAGAGATAATTAGTTTTAGCATGTCTCCTCTTGGAAAAATAACCACAACAATTACCCTGAGTTTATCCACAAAATTCTGAATAATAATAGTGCATAGAGATTAGTTGTGTCATTTTCCCAAACAGTTGGAGTGCAGTACATATTTTGTGGTAATTAGGACTCAAAAGTGGTTGTGTCATTTTATCAAATAGTTGGAGTATAACACAGATAACAAGGTAATTAGGAGTCAAAAGTTGTTGTGTCATTTTATCAAATAGGTGGAGTGCAAAGCATGAAATACATGAACAATCCACAGTCATAAGTGACGATTTCCGACACTAACACACATTTGATCTTAGACAACCAACATGCATCTATGAACACTTTCTAATACTAACACAATTTCGAATTCAAATAACCCACATGCAACAATGAACAATCTCTACAATTAGCACAAATTCGAATTTAAATAACCCACATGCAACAATGAACAATCTCTACAATTAGCACAAGTTTGAATTCAAATAACCCACATGCATCAATGAACAAGGAGGAGTTGATAGTAACAATTGGAGAAAACTTACTTGATGATGGAAGAATGCTTGATAGGAGAGGAAAACTTACATTTGTTGAACTAAATACAGGACTTGGAGTAGTAACAGAGATGAGTGTATCAGTTAACTCTTGTCGAAGGGGAGGGTTGTGTGAGGGAAGTTTTGTGTTAGGACAAAGGTTTTAAAAACCAGCCTTGGGCAAACTAGGTATACATGTGCTTCAAGCGCATGGGACACGCCTCAAGTGCGCTCTAACAGTAAGGAAAAGCCAAAAATGCGCTTTAAGCGTGGATGATGAGCTTCAGGCACGCACTGACAGTGTGGAACTGCCTGAAATGAGCCCCAGGCACAGATTCACGCGCTTCATGCACGCAATGGCAGTGTGCAACTGCCTGAAATACGCTCCAGGCGCGGATTCATGCGCGCGAGACCAGTGACAAAATTGACATAATGCACCTCAAGCGCAGATTTGTGCACCCCAGGCACGCGCGACCAGTGACAAACGTCCTGGAATGTGCTTCAAGCGTGAAGGCCGCACTTCAGGCGCATTTGATGCTGATCCAAACAGCAAAACCAATCCTCAACACATCTTTTTGATTTATTGCTTATACCTAACATCAAGAACTAATATAACTAGCAATTACTAACTAAAAATGAAACTAATTAGATTAAAATGAAAATGAAATGCAAAAATACCATGTAAAGGATAGGAATTTGGGTTGCCTCCCAATAAGCGCTCGTTTAGTGTCTTGAGCTTGACGTTCCACTGTTCAAATGGTGATCAGATTAATGGACTCCATTGAAAGTTTTGACTCTCCCCCTAAGTAGGGTTTGAGTCTTTGTCCATTCACCTTGAAGTTTTGTTTTGAGTGTGTGTCTTCCATCTCCACAGCACCATATGGAAATACCTTGTTGATTTTGAAAGAGCCTGACCATCTTGACTTTAGTTTTCCTCGAAACAACTTCAATCTTGAGTTGAAGAGAATAACTAGTTCTCCTTCTAGGAACTCTTTGAATTTAATTTTTTTGTTATGCCACTTCTTGGTTTTTTCTTTATATATCTTGGTGTTTTCATATGCATAATTCCAGAACTCCCATAACTCGTGAAGCTGAAGAATTCTTGATTCACCTGCCTTGACCAAGTGAAAATTCAAGTACTTCGTGACCCAAAATGCTCGATGCTCCAGTTCAAGAGGAAAATGACAAGCTTTACCATACACTATTTGATAAGGCGAGATACCCAAAGGGGTTTTGAAAGTTGTTCGATAGGCCCATAGTGCATCATCAAGTTTCGTTGACCAATATTTTCTTGAAGCATTCACTGTCTTTTCAAGGATTCGCTTGAGCTGCCTGTTGGATACTTCAACTTGTCCACTAGTTTGTGGGTGATATAGGGTTGCCACCGTATGATGCACGTTGTATTTCCTCAGAAGGTATTCCATTTTCCGGTTTAGAAAGTGAGTGCCCTCGTCACTAATCAAAGCTCGAGGCACGCTAAAACATGCGAATATATTCTTCCTGAGAAATGTGATGACTTGTTGTGAATCATTGGTTGGTGTAGCAACTGATTCAACCCACTTTGAGACATAATCCACCGCCACCAAAATATATACTTTTTCATATTAGGATGGAAATGCACCCATGAAGTCAATACCCCACACATCGAACACTTCTACTTCTACTATAGGATTTTGAGGCATGTCATCCTGTTTTGAAATGTTACTGGTGCGCTGACATCGATTGCACTTCGTCACATAGTTGAATGCATCTTTAAACATAGTTGAATGCATCTTTAAACATCGATTGCACTTCGTCATTTGAGCAGCCTTGGCTTCGATTCCTGCTTAGCAAACAAATACCTCAAGGCATCATGATTAGTGTAAACAATAACTTTCGATCCTAATAAATAAGATAAAAATTTATCAAAAGCGTAAACTACAGCTAATATTTCTTTTTCAATTGTGGCATAATTGTGTTGTGCCTGATTCAAAGCATGACTACCGTAGTAGATTACATGCAACAACTTATCCTTTCTTTGTCCCAAGACTGCCCCGATAGCATTATCACTAGCATCACACATGATTTCAAAAGGTAGACTAGCCAGTTGTAGTGATAATGGGGGCAATTATCAACTTATTTTTTAAATGGTTGATAACATTCAAATAGTCCTCATTGAATTTGAAAGGTGTGTCTTTCACAAGTAGGATTGTAAGCGGTTTTGCAATTTTTGAAAAGTCTTTTATAAATCTCCTATAAAATCCAGCATGACCTAAAATGCTTCTAATGCCTTTTTCATTGGTAGGTGGGGGAAGTTTTTCAATAACTTCAACTTTGGCCTTTTCAACCTCGATCCCCTTGTAGGAGATTTCGTGGCCTAACACAATTCCCTCTCTTACCATAAAATGACATTTCCCCCAATTTAGGACCAAATTAGATTTTTCACACCTTTCTAATACAAGAGATATATTAATCAAACAATTATCTAAAGATGAACCAAAGACAAAAAAGTTGTCCATAAATACTTCGATATGTTTGTCAATCTTATCAGAGAATATGGACAATAGGGGTGGGAGTAGGCCAGGCCAGGCTTTGAAAGGCTTGAGCCTGGCCTACGATTTATTTTTTCGGCCTAAGCTTGGCCTACGGCCTATCGTAGGCTTTTTTTCGGCCTAGCCTGGCCTTTTTAATAGTTTGGTTTGGCCTGGAAGCCTTTTTAAAAGCCTTTTTAAACGAATCCATTATTACCTCTTAAAACAAATAAGGAACAACTATTGAGTGATTGACTAATTGAACGGTTACCGAATATGAAACGACTACCAAATATAGAACCGCTACCGAATATGGGTGATTGCCTAAATATTTAGATAATCGTATACACCATCACATAATAAATCTAAAAATTAGCACAAAGATTTTATGTTCATCTCATAACTCAAACGATGATTCTCACATATGTAACATACTCTCATAGAAGACTAACTGCTCCAAATTGATCACGACTAAATTTTTTTTTGAATTAATCTCATCATTTTAAAGTTACAATAAACTAAAGGAAATATTCTCCAAATAGAAAAATAATAAATTTACCAAAAGATTCAACACATTATCAAACCAAATTGAATCAGGTTGTACATAAACCACTTTAAATGTTACATATAATTCTAAAAATTGATTTCTACACTTAAATTATTATAAAATGAACCACTAATCATTTAGCACTAAATAAAAAAATCATTGATAATTCAAAGTTTTTTCTTAAACTATTTTTCAATAAATCACGTCTAAATAAAAAAAAACTAAATTACATGTATTTTAAAAATCTATAAGATTTCTAAAATTTCACTTGTACTTTAATCATCAAAAACACATTTTTAAATAATTAATCACTATAAAATAATTATTTTCAACTTATATTTTGAAAGAAAATTGAAATTATATACATAGATATATAGGAAATTGTTCAATTAATTAACACATATAAAATAGTTCCAATTTTTTTCTCAAAACTTAAAAAAAAAAATCAAAATCGTATACTTATATACATTAAAATAGTGCACATGACACAAATAATAAGACATACTTGGTTATGACAATGAATTACACTAATTGACAAATCTACAAAATAACAACGTCCTCTCACATCAAGTACTTAATAGGCTTATAGATACATCTCGAGTTTCTATCAAGCCATAAAATTGGTCTAAAACATAACACCATCAATTTTAATGATTTTAGAGGTCTATTATAATCTTAAAAATAGGGTAAAATAAATTTTAATCTCTATACACATTAATTTACATGATACACTCTACACATATCAATCTACATGATGCATACCATTTTGTTAGGTTAATTCATGAAACAAGAAAAAATGTATAAACAACACGTCATCTTCATATATTAAACTCAAATATACATTTTTACAATGATAACAAAACAACTACATTTCTACTAAAAAAAACATTATACTCATAAAATACATCGATTATCCAAAATTTAGATAATTTTTCAAAAGGAGTTTAACTATTGAGCTAATTGTTTTAAAATATTTTTTATTTATTTATTTTTCTTCTCTTTTTCAAGACATTTTATCATTTTACTTTTTCTTTATTAGCACAATCATAAATCACTAATGAATTCTTAAAATCTTAATACAGTTTTCCGTTCATCTCACAATATATTATACTCATGAATTTAAACGTTCTTTCAACCCTTACCTTATTTAGATGTTTTCTCAAACACATATATCAATGGAAGTTTTCAACTGCAACTGTAGATCGACAAGGTACAACGAGCGAATCTGAATAATCAGTGAGTTCACAAAGTCTAAGGCCACATGTATAGAAAATAAAAATCCAACCAATAATAGCTCAAATTAATATGCAGAAGTAAAAAAATAAGGGTGTAAACAGTCGTCTGGTCCAAAATTCATTTTCTAGTAATTCTAAAAATCTATATAATAAATAATTTATTTTACTTATCTACGCTAGAAATTTTTTCTCCAAAACACACATTCTAACATAATATTATTTTTCCTTAACATAGATAAATCTAATTTTAGTCAAAACTCTCATACTCAAAATAGTAACTATAATTATTACTATAATATATTTTCAAAATAATAACATAAAAATACATCATCTTTATAAATTAATCGAAATGATAAAATAAATAAATATAACATCAACGATTTATATTAATTACTAAATCAAAATGAATATTTATAAAATCATCATACCATAACAACTATATAGAAATAAAGAAAATCAATATCAATATTACTAATATCTCAAGATAATTATATGTAAAATAATTAATTAAAAAAAGATAAATTTTTAATTACTCAAAAATAATAGTGTGCATACTTAACATTAGTCAGCATACAAGGAAATATCAAATTAACTACAAACACACATATGCACGTAAAATCAGCTAAACTCTTATATTTTAAAATATGTACTCTAAAATACTATTATTTTTAGAAAAATATATAAAATATAAAAATATAATATTTATATCACTCATTTAGTCTAACATGTACAAGATTAAAACATCATATAAAGAAAATTAATCCTAAATTTAATTAACATATATTCTAAAATAATTTTAACACCAACTTAATTATTTAAAATTATATTTCATCTATAAAATAATTTATTATAAAATTTGGAATGTTAAAGTATCTTTATCGTCTCTTCAACCAAGAATCGTTCACGTTGATCTCCAAAAGAATACTCTTTTAAAAATAACCTTCAAAGTTCATAAGACTAGAATTTATTTCCCTCACATTGACCCCCAATTTAACCTTGAAAATCAATCTTATTATTATTATTCATTCACCCAATCATGCAATGATTATAGTGTATGCTTTATTATATATATTTTTTTTCAATCAATAATGTTTTTCCTTCCGGTTTGCATAGTGTTCCTTAAGCTTTGCTACTCTCGCCTTTTGCTCTGCTTCCTTTGCCTTTTGCGTTGCTTCCATTGCCTTATGCTTTGCTTCCTTTTCCTTCTGCTTTGCTTCCTTTGCTTCCTTTGCCATTTGCTTTGCTTCCTTTTGATTTGCTTCCTTTGCCTTCTTCTTTGCTTCCTTTGCCTTTTGCGTTGCTTCCTTTGCCTTCTGCGTTGCTTCCTCTTCCTTCTGCTTTGCTTCCTTTGCCTTTTGCTCTGCTTCCTTTGCTTCCTCTGCCCATGACCTTTCTTCCCTTGTTTTATTTCCTGAACCAATGGGATTATTTGAATCAAAAGGTTCTATATCTACGGGTTTTCGGCCACCATCAAGCTTATCTACCAAAACATTTTTCTTTGAGTCTTTTCCATAACCTGCAAATAAATTAAATTACAATATTTATTAAATTAATTATTTAGTTAGAAAGTAATTATGTGTACATATATGATAACTATTTGTATATTGTTTACCTTCTTTAGATGTATCAGTTGCCACAACAGATAAAAGAAACAATGCACAAATGAAACACAAAATAAAAACTTTGATTTTCAGCATTGCTACAATTTCTAAGAATTTAATTGTCGTGAAACATATGAATATATTCGGCAAGATAAATAGGTATGAAAATTAAAAAAGTAGATTTATTGAGCCATTGAAGGATTATTGAGGTAAGTAAAGTGTTTAAACTTTGACAACTACGAGGTTGCTTGATAATTTCTTTAATAATAAACATAATTCTAGTTAATAAAAAATAGTTATTGACGGCATACAATAAATTTACTCTTTTAAATTTTTCTCAAATCTCTTTTATGTCTCTATAGGTTTTATATATACTTGTACCACAAACTTAACTCATTTCTCTCCAGTAATTATTATAAACATCTACTATTTCCAAAAATTAAATTAATTAAATTAATACATCATTTTTTTATAATTCTAAAATTATTTTTATTTTAAGAGAATTTTTTTCTTCAATAACTTACCAACATTATATATATATATATACACACTTGTACCACAAACCTAACCCATGTCTCTCCAATAATTATTAAATACATTTACTATTTTCAAGAAGAATAACAAATGCAAAAACTACAACTATTGAATGAATTAGATATTCAATATATATCAAAGCACATTTCGTCGCTAGCTCCTTATCCCACTCAAAAGCTCACCACGATACTCCCATTTACAAGCTAACCATTCACTTCTGCTTAAGATCATATTAGTCACTAATTTATTTTTATCCATCGTGGCACTAAAGAGTCTCCTAAATGGATTACTAAGAGTCACCCTACAAGATACCACCCATGGATTTATCTAGAAAAAGTGTTGAAACCATTTACCACCTCCTTAACCATGTTATCCACAAACACTATTAATTACTACCCCAACAATGATACCTGCACAAGTCTAAAGGAAACAAAGGATATGAACCTGAGTAAAAGTAAAATACAATTTACAACTCTTATGTTCAGTATTACATGTCTTGTCGAAATTTCTCCCAACTTGAACTTCAAGACTCATGACGTATCGTGACACGCAAAATTTGTCACTAAAAGTTATAAACTGTAGGTAAAGATCAATAATACTTTGAGTAACACTCAAATTTAGTTTCAACTTTAAGGGGGCGGCCTGCTACACTTTAAGGACTGTCACTAAATGCTATAAGGATTGTCACAACATGTTTTTTATTTCTACCTACAATAGTGACTGTCACTAAAACCTAGACAAATATAAAGAAAAATTTAATCTATTCCTACAGTATTGTCTGTCACTAAAACCTATTATTATTATTTATTAATTGCAGACTAACATCAAATACCACTTGAATTGTTATTATATTTATAGAGATAATTTGATTATAATTTACTAATTTTAAACAAAAGTTCATCCAATTGCTACAACGTTTACAAATTTTAGATAGTATTTTAAGAGTATTTTATATTTTATTTAATTTTGTAATATAAAATTAGTTTAATTGCAGTTTTGATCCCTCTATTTTAGCTGAATCGCGAGAGTAGTCCACTCATTTTGTTTCTCCCAAGTTTTGGTCCCTCAAACAGAATTTTAGTCTAAAACTTGATGAAATTTCATTTTTTTAAAAGTCGTACTACACCATTTATGATCATATATTTCAAGTACAATTGTTGTAAAAGAGATATTGAGGCATGATGTGACTTAAATAAATGCAAAAAAAAATAAAATTGTATTAAGTTTTGTACCAAAATTCTGTTTGAGGGACCAAAACTGGGGAGAAACAAAATGAGAGAAACTACTTTCGCAATTCAGTTAAAATAGGAGGACCAAAACTGCAATTAAGCTTATAAAATTAATACTTTTTGTAAAAATATTGCATTTAACTTTTTATAGATATTATTTAATTTTTATTCATAATTCTTTTTTTTATAATTATCATACACATTTGAATTTCAAACATATCTCACGAGTAAATATTTTTATAATTATATATATATATATATATTATAGTTTAAATATTATAGATTGATTCAATCAAAATACAAATATTATATAATGATAATATACTACATTTAAACATTAGTAAAAATTAGTATAATTATTTACACAAATAATTGACCAGATCATCTATTATATTTATTTATAAAAAATGTTACTATTATATCATTTTAAAACAATAAATGTGTAATTATTTTTGACTTGTCGTTCAACTAACGGTAGTGTTTATTTTATAGATAAAACATTTATTTTATATGTTCATTACAATATTTTTTATAGCATTTTAATTGTATTTTAAATGTTATTATGAATGAAAGTCTTAATTTTGTTGAAGTAAACAAATAATTATGAAAAAAAAAAACTAACTTTTTTTTTTTTATTTTATATATTTATTTTTTGTTTTTAATGTTTGTTCACTCTCATAGTGTGCCGACACACAATGTTGTCATTATTGTCTAACAACAAATAACACCTGAATTCAATGTGATGTATTGCATAGCTTGAACATGTTCTAAAAACCCTCTTAATGTACCATCATATTTCTCCATTAATATAAGTCAAAATTGAACATTTTGTTACCACACAGAGTGGTCTGTACATACTAGCAATAAATGTTACATGATTTTGAAGTATCGTGTAGCATAACTTGCACAATTGATTCATGTGGATCATGTCAAAGCTTGTGATGACGTTTTAGCCACATATGCAAAGCAGCAATTGATAAAATATTAAATTGTTTAGTAGTTGTATGAGTGACTATTTGATAAAATGTGTCCTCAAAGCTTGATATTTACACTTTTATTTTTTATTTTTAATATTTTTAATTTAATCTTTTATATTATGTTTTTTATTTATTTTATAAAATATAACATAATAATCTTTTTTTTAAATTATTTAAAAATAATTATAAATATGAGATGATTTCTTCATCAATTCATTTAATTTTTACATCATCAAAATTGGATGTCAAATTAAAAGTTAAGTAAAAATTTGAAATTTCACAAATTAATAAACTCCAGTTGGATAAAAAAAATACGAGGCCCAAAATTAAGGATCGTACAAGTGAATCTATGCTCTTGGTTAAGGCGCCATCATAATTCGCATCCGCAAATATCCACCCATATTCGTCTTGATTTGAGCGAAGAAAACTCGTTTTGATTGGGTGCGAGTACGAGTGTAGATATTTCCTCAAAATTAAAATTCGGACGCAATGACGAGTTTGTGATGCTAATATCCACCCCAGACTCGAACTTGTTCCGCTAGTATTATTATTGTAATTTTTTAATTTTATATACATATACATATTGAATATACTTAATATATTTATAAATATAAAAAATTATAATGACATCTTTACATAAAATATTTTTTAATTTTATTATTGTCTAATAATAATTACTTTATCTTATTAATTATAATATATATTATTTTTAAATTTATAATTTTTTATATATAAATAAATGTGGTGTGTAGGTGAGAAAATCCAAACTCAATTGCGGGTAAGGATTTTAGCCTAAATTTATAGACGTAAAAAAATAGAGATAAGTGCAAGTTTTTTCTGATTAGTTAGATGTGGAAGTGGGTAGACAAAATATGTCCAAATCCCATTGCCATGCTTACTCTTGGTTTGGCATGATGCATGACAATGAACTCATGGATTGGAGCTTTTTCTGATTAGTTAGATGTGGAAGTGGGTAGACAAAATATGTCCAAATCCCATTGCCATGCTTACTCTTGGTTTGGCATGATGCATGACAATGAACTCATGCATTGGAGCTTGTAGGATGTTCAGTTTCCAGTTGAAGTTGTCGTTAGAACATTTATGCGATTAAAATATGGAAAAATGGTAGTAGTTATTCAGGGATAGTGTCGTGAAAGCACACATGGTAGGCATTGAATACATTTTATTAGTTTTTTTGTTTACAAAATTGTGCATATTTTGTTTTGAGTATTTTGATACTGTGCAAGTTTTATAAATTTTATTATTGGTTGGATGGGTGTAAGTGTTGTCTTAGCTATAGGTTCCAAATATTTATAAATACATATTTTTAAAAATAAATAAATATGACAAAGTCATCATTTTTATTTTGATAGAAATATGTCCAAAATTTTATGTGTATGTAAAAACATTTTACACTGTTAATTATACAAATTAAATTTATTATTTAATTATTATTCACATCACATCTCATCAGTAAATATTCGTATAACTTATATTCAGAGTACCGTGATGCACAATATGTTCAAATCATTCATGTGCATCATGCTAAACCATATACTTACATTTTTGCCACATACTCCAAGCAACAAGTGATAAAAAAAACTAAGGTATCTAGTAACTATATGTGACACCCTAAATCCCAAAATAATATATATAGTAATTTATGTAATATTTCTATAAAATTTGCAGCGGATAAATAAAAATATATTTTCAAGGAATTAAAAACTTTATATTTAATTTAGGATATCACGTTTCTCAAACATAGAAATAAAAACACTTTAAATTTATTTTATCCATTAAAATAGTGCAATCTTGATAAGCTTGATTTAAGTATAATCACTTGATTTAATTCTAAAAACTTACTAGTACTTCTAAGGTTTTCATACAAAATTTCTATTCGAATTAAATAAGTAAAATACAAATTAAAACCCTTGTTCCCGGTATCACCTATCAGAGCGGGGTTCCTCCCAAACTTGAACTTCAAGACTCATTAACCTGTAATAACTGCGATTTCGCAAACGCAGGGTCCAGTCAGTCAAACACACACAACGAAGGAGGTGAGTTTTGAAATCATGTTAATAGTATAATATGAGTAAGAAGAACACGCAAACAATCATAATAGAACCGTATCATAATCACTTTACGATATATCAAAATATTTAATTAAATAGTATCATACTATAACATCAAAGTCACCCAAGTAAAATAATCATCTCATTATAATATGCATCAAATCATCTAATTAATATTACCTTCGAAACACATCAATCACAATAAAAGAATCACAAGGAAATGCAATGCTATGCATGAGCTTAGACTCTACTTCACAATGTGGTACCATTCTAACTCTGAAGTACTTGGTTAGGAGGCCATGATACTATGCCACCATCCCGGTGGACGGACAATTCAAATTGGCCCTGTCCTCAAAGATCCCCTCAACTCAACCCGAGACACATATACGTGACAGTCGTGGAAAACGTGTGTTGCATGGTAGCTCCCGACATTTGGAGTGCTACCTCCAAGTCACCTAGGAATTCCCCATCGGAATACCTCGAAGGTCTAACAATCTTGCCTTAAGGCTCGACAGCAGACCGCCACGATCAGGCTCATTCACTTGTACTTCCCCATAATCACTAGGCTTGTTAGGCCCTACCTATATGCTGGCAAAATAATCTCCACTTCACAAATCCACAATATTTATTTTCTCCCCTCGTTGGTTTATGATACCCCATTAAAACCGTCATCTCAAACACAAATTGAAATCATAATTATTTCACCAATTATGGGGTTACTTCAATATTCTCATCACAAATTCACAACATCACTATCATTAATCATATCTCTTCACATAAACTCATCACAAATTTATAGCATCACTATCATCAATCAAACATCATCACATAAACTTATCACAAATTTATAACATCACAATTATTAATGATACATAATTAAATCAATCAACACCCTACAAATATTTCTACTCTATATTTTAATCTCACAATTTCAATATTTGTAAATTAATTAATTTATCCCTCAAAGGGCTACTGCCATACGTAGTGAGCCCGGATGAATTGTTGGGAAATACGGTTTTCCCGTTCATCTCACAATATATTATATTCATGAATTCAAACGCTCTCTCACCCCTTACCTTATTTCGACGCTTTCACCTATGAATATGATTCGACGCCCAAACAATCTTTGCTCTTTGACTCTTTGTCCTTCAATCGATCTAACTCGACAGTTTTTATTTAGAGTATGTTTTTATAGAGTAATTGATTATAAATTATTATAATATTATTAAGTTGTTAGATGTGTTTAATATTTTAAAAATTGCTCTCTTTGTCAGACCTAAATTAAATTTGTTGAATGTTTGGTGATAGGATTTAGATTTTATTTTAAGGAGTAAAACTAGTTATATTTGGTTTGAAAGAACTAGTTGAAATTGACAACGCACTTGGAATGTGTTTCATTTAACCAAACTAAATGAACTACGTTATTATTGAAAAAATATATATGTTATATTTTATATGTAAATTACAGTGACTAACTCTATGGTATTTTATTTCATAATTGAATGATAAATGTGATAGACATTTTATTTCATTATTGAATGATAAATGTTGTGTGCTTAATTGACTCTTTGTCCTTCAATCGATCTAACTCGACAGTTTTTATTTAGAGTATGTTTTTATAGAGTAATTGATTATAAATTATTATAATATTATTTAGTTGTTAGATGTGTTTAATATTTTAAAAATTGCTCTCTTTGTCAGACCTAAATTAAATTTGTTGAATGTTTGGTGATAGGATTTAGATTTTATTTTAAGGAGTAAAACTAGTTATATTTGGTTTGAAAGAACTAGTTGAAATTGACAACGCACTTGGAATGTGTTTCATTTAACCAAACTAAATGAACTACGTTATTATTGAAAAAATATATATGTTATATTTTATATGTAAATTACAGTGACTAACTCTATGGTATTTTATTTCATAATTGAATGATAAATGTGATAGACATTTTATTTCATTATTGAATGATAAATGTTGTGTGTTTAATTGACTCTTTGTCCTTCAATCGATCTAACTTGACAGTTTTTATTTAGAGTATGTTTTTATAGAGTAATTGATTATAAATTATTATAATATTATTAAGTTGTTAGATGTGTTTAATATTTTAAAAAATGCTCTCTTTGTCAGACCTAAATTAAATTTGTTGAATGTTTGGTGATAGGATTTAGATTTTATTTTGAGTAAAACTAGATATATTTGGTTTGAAAGAACTAGTTGAAATTGACAACGCACTTGGAATGTGTTTCATTTAACCAAACTAAATGAACTACGTTATTATTGAAAAAATATATATGTTATATTTGATATGTAAATTACAGTGACTAACTCTATGGTATTTTATTTCATAATTGAATGATAAATGTGATAGACATTTTATTTCATTATTGAATGATAAATGTTGTGTGCTTAATTGACTCTTTGTCCTTCAATCGATCTAACTCGACAGTTTTTATTTAGAGTATGTTTTTATAGAGTAATTGATTATAAATTATTATAATATTATTTAGTTGTTAGATGTGTTTAATATTTTAAAAATTGCTCTCTTTGTCAGACCTAAATTAAATTTGTTGAATGTTTGGTGATAGGATTTAGATTTTATTTTAAGGAGTAAAACTAGTTATATTTGGTTTGAAAGAACTAGTTGAAATTGACAACGCACTTGGAATGTGTTTCATTTAACCAAACTAAATGAACTACGTTATTATTGAAAAAATATATATGTTATATTTTATATGTAAATTACAGTGACTAACTCTATGGTATTTTATTTCATAATTGAATGATAAATGTGATAGACATTTTATTTCATTATTGAATGATAAATGTTGTGTGTTTAATTGACTCTTTGTCCTTCAATCGATCTAACTTGACAGTTTTTATTTAGAGTATGTTTTTATAGAGTAATTGATTATAAATTATTATAATATTATTAAGTTGTTAGATGTGTTTAATATTTTAAAAAATGCTCTCTTTGTCAGACCTAAATTAAATTTGTTGAATGTTTGGTGATAGGATTTAGATTTTATTTTGAGTAAAACTAGATATATTTGGTTTGAAAGAACTAGTTGAAATTGACAACGCACTTGGAATGTGTTTCATTTAACCAAACTAAATGAACTACGTTATTATTGAAAAAATATATATGTTATATTTTATATGTAAATTACAGTGAACTCTATGGTATTTTATTTCATAATTGAATGATAAATGTTGTGTGTTTAATTGATTTATTATGACATGTTAGTCTATCATGCTATGTTAGTTGATTTTCTAAATGTTGTGCTTAATTAGAAATTGAATGTCTTAAATATATATATATATATATATATATAGACTAAGTTTGAATCTTGAGGGTGGTAAGTTATATATTAGTTCACTCACAGCAAATTTTATTTCCACAAAATAAAAATAATAATAGTAAAAAAAAAGATAAATAAAGAGACCTTGTGAACCCTGATTTTTACTAAAATAAAACCAAACAAAGAAAAGGGAAGGAAGTTGGACGGGCAGCCGTAGAACCAAAGAGTAAACACAGCAACAACCCATCGTTTAACACTGGTGAGCCATAACTTTCCCAGAAAAGTTTCTCTGTTTTCGTCCAAATTTCAGTATGTTGTTTTACTCATTTATCTATTCAATGAAACCATATTTTTAACAACCCGAATTTCTCCCTAAAATACTCGATTTCTCCGTTTACAGAAATCCTTAATTTGCACTGTTCTCCTTCACCGTAAGTTCGATTTGAGTGAAACCAACGCCAAGACGACCGTGTGAAAAGTGGCTATATTATCCACTGATTGGGTTTCTGATTTATGATCAATTGAAGGACAAAGAGTCAATGAACAAAGGTTTTTGCTCGTGAAATCGTATTCGTGTGTGAAAGCGTCAAAATAAGGTAAGGGGTGAGAGAGCGTTTGAATTCATGAGTATAATATATTGTGAGGTGAACGGGAAAACCGTATTTCCCAATGATTCATCCGGGGCTTGCTACATACGGCAGTAGCCCTTTGAGAGATAAATTGATTAATTTGAAATATGATAATTGTGAGATTAAAATGTGAAATAGAAATTTTTATAAGGTGTTGATTGATTTAATTTTCGATACTTGTGTGGTAGTTGATATTTGTTATTATTGTGATGTTGGATGTTGAATGAAATGATATGTACATGTTTGCTTGGATGAAATTATGTGACGTGATAATAAAATATGGATGCATGGTTTGATATATGCTTACGTGATGATAATGATGATTTTTGATTGATGATAGTGATGTTATAAAATTTCGATGAATTTCTACGATGATCATGATTATTTATGATTAATGATATTATAAAATTGTGATGAAAATATTGAAGTACCCCATACTTGATGAGATAATGATGATTCTTAAATATGGTGCTCTTAATGGAGTAGTTTAAGCTAACGGGGGAGAAAATAACTATTGTGAATTGTGAAGTGGAGATTATTTTGTCATCATATAGGTAGGTCCTGACAAGCCTAGTAATTCTGGGGAAGTACAACTGAATAAGCCTGATCGTGGCGGTCTGCTGTCGAGCCTTAAGGCAAGATTGTTAGACCTTGGAGGTATTCCAGTGGGGAATTCCTAGGTGACTTGGAGGTAGCACTCCAAATGTCGGGAGCTACCATGCAACACACGTTTACCTCGACTGTCGCGTATATGTGTCTCGGATTGAGTTGAGGGGATCTATGAGGACATGGCCAATTTGAATCGTCCGTCCACCGGGATGGTGGCATAGTATCATGGCCTCCTAACCAAGTACTTCAGAGTTAGAATGGTACCACATTGTGAAGTAGAGTCTAAGCTCATGCATAGCATTGCATTTCCTTGTGATTGTTTTGTTGTGATTGATGTGTTTCAAAGGTAATATTAATTAGATGATTTGATGCATATTATAATGAGATGATTATTTTACTTGAGTGACTTTGATGTTATAGTATGATACTATTTAATTAAATATTTTGATATATCGTAAAGTGATTATGATACGGTTCTATTATGATTGTTTGCGTGTTCTTCTTACTCATATTATACTATTAACATGATTTCAAAACTCACCTCCTTCGTTGTTTGTGTTTGACTGGTTGGGCTCTGCGTTTGCGAAATCGCAGTTATTACAGGTTAATGATTCTTGAAGTTCAAGTTTGGGAGGAACCCCGCTCTGATAGGTGATACTGGGAATAAGGGTTTTCATTTGTATTTTACTTATTTAATTTGAATCAAATTTTTGTATGAAAACCTTAGAAGTACTAGTAAGTTTTTAGAATTAAATCAAGTAATTATACTTAAATCAAGTTCATTGAGATTAAATTGTTTTATTTGAGTAATAAAATTTGAATAATTGCATGTGTACTTTGAGAAACGTGATATCCTAAATTAAATATAGAGTTTTTATTTTCTTGAAAATATAATTTTATTTATCCGCTGCAAATTTTATAGGAATGTGATAAAAATTATTATATATATTATTTTGGGATTTAGGGTGTCACATTAGTGGTATCAGAGCAGTTCTGTCCAATCAGACCGAGTGGGTCGAATGTCGATTCAGTGTTAGTCGAATTTCAGTCGTGTCAATTGTGTTTTCTTGTGTAGTAATTATTTTCACTATGATTGTTTTCCCGTTATATTATTGTGTTAAGTGTTATATGCTTTTGGTATTATTATACATATTTTTGAGATTACTAATTAAGTGTTTAATATTTGCTTCCTCTAATTGTGTTATGGATTCTACCATTCCTACCTAAATGAGTAAATGAAACATGAAATTACTTGTTAAGATTTGAGTTAGCTTTAATTGTTATCAAGATTATGTTAGTTACTTGTTGCTTATTGTTTGTCTTTTGAACTATGATTTTTGCGCTCTTGTTTTATATGAATAGTTGAAAGAAATAATTTTGATTGACCAGTTGTATGTTTCAAGTTACTAATCTCATTTAGGTAATCTTAGTTATCAAATGCCATACCTCACTAGTTAGTTGTTTTAAAGTTCGACTTTCACCCTTAATCAATTTAAAATATTTAGTTTTGATATGTATTTGTTTAAATTGGTTGATCTAATAACTAATTGATTGAAACATTAATTTCCATATGGATTATATGTTTAAAACTTCAAGTAATGACTTTTACTAGGTACAAATTATTATTATTATTATTATGTTGAAACTCAATTTAGAGAAAAAATGATGTTTGGTTCTAAACTTTGAGTTAGATAGGAAATATTTCTCTTACGTTGAAAGTTCTAATTTTGACTATAAATTCATTATTTTTATTTTATGTTGCTTTGTGTTAAAAAAAATTTGATTTTAAATCGTGAATGTTAACTTTAAATCACTTGAAAGTGTTGATGGTTGTATCTAGATGAGTAGAGTTTTGATATTGGTTTTGAAAACAATTTAGAATATTCGTCATGATTTAGATAGTATGAAATTAATATTATTAGCAATATTAATTCTTGAATATTAGAGGTTGGTAGAATTTATTATTTTAAAAAATAAAATAAAATTTTGAAGGAGTTAAAGTTTATTTATTTTGTATGATAAAACTAACTTTTGTTTGAATTACTCTTGATTATTTTAAAGAAAAATAAATTAAATTGAGTTGATTTATAAAATAACAATAATTCTATGCTACTAATTTTATTTAATGTTTAAAACACCTTAAAACTTACATTATGTTTTACTTTGTCTTGTTTTTAAAAAATTTGAAAAGAGTTGTTGTTTAGGGGGCTAGTGTGAATATTGAATCGTGAGGGTGTTGGGATATTTATTTGAAATGATTGATTTTTTGATTATAATATTATGAACTCATTAGAGTTTGACTCGATGTTAGAGTTTTAGAGTTTAAGAACTCTTCAGTGATTTACAATAGTACTACTGATAAAATGTCTACTAATTGAGAAAGAGAAGGACTAGTAAGTTTTTAGAATTAAATCAAGTGATTATACTTAAATCAAGCTTATCAAGATTGCACTATTTTAATGGATAAAATAAATTTAAAGTGTTTTTATTTCTATTTTTGAGAAACTTGATATCCTAAATGAAATATAAAGTTTTTAATTCCTTGAAAATATATTTTTATTTAGGATGTCACAATACTTGTAATTACATTTTTGGCCTTGTACATTAAGGTACAATTGATAAAAGACTAAGGTTTTTAAGGTTTTTAGTGATTAATTGAGTGAATATTTTGGAGAAATGTGTCATCAAAGTCTACTGAATCAACCACCATATTCTCCTATATAGGTCAAAGTTAAATATTTTGATATGTGAATATTTTGGAGAAATGTATCATCAAGTCTAATGAATCAACCACCATATTCTCTTATATATGTCAAGTTGAATATTTAGATAAACGTGTCTTCAAAGTCGTGTGAATAATGTAATTATTATTTACTAATTTTAAACAAAAGTTACTCCAATTATTTCAATTACTAATACATTTACAAATTTTAGATAATAATTCAAGAGTTTATATATTATCTGCTTTATTTAGTTTTGTAATATAAAATTATCACTTTTTGAAAAATTATTGCATATAACTTTTATAGATATTATTTAATTATTATTCACAAAAGTTTTTTATTTTTTATTTCTTTATAATTATTCAAAAAATTTATACACATTTGAATATCAAACACATTTCATGAATAAATATTTATATACATTATTTTCAGAGTTTAAATATAAAATCTTAATTCGATTAAAATGAAAATATTATATAATGATAATATACTACGTTTAAAAATTATTTTAAAAAATATTATAATTATTTACATAAATATTTAACCACATCATATATTTGTTTTAATTTTGTTGGAGTAAAAAAAAATTTATGTATAAAAAAGTTATCTATTTTTTTTTTTTTTTATGTCTAGTCCTGTATCTTATAAAATGACTGAATTCACTCTCTTAGTGTGGCAACACACAATGTTTTCATTACTGTCTAGCAACAAATGACACCTGAATTTGATGTGTTGTGTTGCATAGCTTGCTCAATCAATTCATGCACATCATGTGAAAGTTTATAGGACGCACCCTCAAAACTATTTGAATGTACCATTATATTTCTCCAATATAAGCCAAAATTGAACACTTTGCTACCAGCCTACAACACAATGTCAGTCCATACAAACTAGCAATAAATGCCACATATTCAAAGTAACGTGTTGCATAACCTGCACAACTGATTCATGTGCATCATGTCAAAAATTATTATTACGTTTTAGTCTTATATCCCAAACAACAACCAAGAATAAACTAAATTGTTTAGTAGTTACCTGAGTGACTAGTTGATAAAATGTGTCTTCAAAGTTTGATGTTTACGTTTTTATTTTTTATTTATTATTTTCAAAAAATTTCATTTAAACTCTTAGATTTTGTTTTTTCTTTATTTTATAAAATAGAACAAAATAAATATTTTAAAAAGAATTATAAATATTAGACGATTTCCACGTCATTTTATTTAATTGTTACATCATCAAAATTAGATGTCGAACTAAATATGACATAAAAGTTTGAAATTTCAAAAATTAATGCACCAAAATTGAAAAAAAAAAGAAAAAGGAGATCCAAAATTAAGGATCAAACAAAACAAATACTTAAAATTAAAAGTAAATTTTGTTAAGCCAATTAAGTAACACTCACATTATGGTGGTCTAATGCTTTGCGTAGCATATTTAACAAGTAGATCTATGCTATTGGTTTTACACAATGCAACTCATGGGTTGGAGTTTGTAACATGTTCAGTTTTGATTGAACCTGTCAGAAGGTTTTGCAAGATGCAATACATGGATTGGAGTTTGTAACATGTTCAATTTTGGTTGAACCTGTCAGAAGAAATATGAAAAAGTGGTAGTATTTATTGACAATGTGATTAGAAAGCTCACATGACAAGCATTGAATACATTTTATTAATTTTGTTGCCAAAGTTGTGTACATTTTAATTCGAGTCTTTTGATATAGTGCACAATGTATTATTGGTTGGTGGTGAAATCACAACAAATGGTCTAGTGGTTTGCATAGCATATTTAATAGATAGATCTATGCTATTGGTTTTACAAAATGAAACTCATGGATTTAAGTTTGTAACATGTTCACTTTTGGCTGAACCTGACAAAAGGTTTTGCAAGATCTAATTCATGGATTGGAGTTTGTAACATGTTCAGTTTTTGTTGAACTTGTCAGAAGAAATATAAAAAAGTCGTAGTATTTATTGACAATGTGATCAGAAAGTTCACATGACAAGCATTGGATACATTTTATTAATATTTGATGCCAAAGTTGTGTACATTTTAATTTGAGTCTTTTGATATAGTGCACAGTGTATTATTATTCGGTGGTGAAATCACAACAATTAATTTTGACGACGTGAACCTGAAGAGTAGACTTCAATGTGTATTTTATCCTTTTTATAAATAACACTTGTTGTATGTTTTGGATGGGTGTAATTGTTGTCCTTGTAGGTTCAAAATATATACTGTAAGGCCCATAATTTTAAATTATACTTTATGTATTTTAGTGGATTTTTGGCATTGAACTCGGAGGCTTTTTAGCCAAGTTATTAATATTTTGGGAGTTTAAATGACCAAAAAGATATTCTGATGCCCGACTAAAATTACTCGTCGATAAATAAATTAAATTAACTATGGTGAATCTTTTACGAAGAATTTAATTCTGGGGAGTTTTGCTAAAAAATCTCGAGTTGCTAAAAATTGTATCTGTCAATTGAGTTGCGACGATAGTAGATATTTTTAACAAAAAGTGGTTTGGAGAGGTTATAGGTGAAATAGTAATTTTAATAAATATCTAAATATTTTGAGATATTTGTTAAGTTATAATTAATATATATAAATATATATATTTGTTTGGAGAGAAAAGAAAAGAAAATAGAAAGGAAAGAAAAGGAAATAGATAGAAGAGAAAATAGAAGGAAGGAAAAGCAAAAGAAAAACATTTCCGTCTTCTTCCTCCTCCAGCCTCACGATTCTCTCTCTTTTCTTCTTCTTTGGTTTCGCTTTCTTTTTCTTTCTTTTGCTTCAAGAATAGAAACCCAAGGCTTGGTGGGTGAGAAGACAAGGATCTTTCATCTTCATACTTCCTCGTTGATTCGAAAACGAAGAAAAACGGTGTTAGGGATTTTAAAACCGTCAAACACAATCTTCCACGTTTCATATAGATCTAAGCTTCGTTTCGCAAAGAGATAGAAGGGAAAGTTTCTCACCACCACGCTACGGTGCTAGTGAACTAACTTTAGAAGCGACGTCGCGAGCGGAGATTTTACCGGATTTACTCGCGGTACCGTAAACGCACGTTAAAGCTATCGTTAAGGTAAGGGCTCCTTCCAAACTTTTAGTTTGCATTTAGGGACTTATCTGTGGTTGTGCAGAAAAGAATTTGTTAGCGTTGGAGTGTTGATTTGGGAAAAAGGAATTTAATGCTTTATGGGTGAAATTCTAATGTGGGGTTTTGGTGATATTGATGGATGTTTCGCGGAAAATGAATTTAACTCATTTATGTATGATGTTGAGTAAATGAAATTTGTTGTGTTTGAGTGATGGATTGTGTTGATCTGTGTCGTCGTATTCATAATTAACACTTATGAAATTTGAGATGTGTTTGCTTGGATTTTGTGAAAAAAATGAATTGATGTGATTTGGTGTGAAATGTGGATTAGATTTGATAATATGTTTGAGTTTGTTTTGTGTGGAATTTGAAAATCATTAGAGTTAAACGAGTATTAAGAATGGGGAATCTCTTAATGTCTACGTTTACTTAATGTTGTCGTGAAAACCATTAGAGTAAACGAGTCTTAAAAATAAGGAATCTTTTAATATCTCTGTTTACTTAATATTTGTTGTGAAAACCGTTTAAGTTAAATGAATATTAAGAATGGGGAATCTCATAATATCTTTGTTTACTTAATGTTTGCAGTGAAAGTCGTTTAAGTTAAATGAGTATTAAGAATGGGGAATCTCTTAATATCTTTGTTGACTTAATGTTTGTCGTGAAAACCATTAGAGCTAAACGAGTATTAAGAATGGGGAATCTCTTAATAGCTAAGTTTACATAATGATTGTCGCTCGAATTGTAAGAGTTAAATGGGTATTAAAAACGGGAAATCTTTTAATATTCGCCTTTACTTAATGGTGTTTGTCCGTGAGAGACTACACCCTAGTAAATTGTGTTTGTCCGTGAGAGACTACACCCTGGTAAATTGTGTTTTGTCCGTGAGAGACTGCACAGGTGTTTGTCCGTGAGAGACTACACCTTGGTAAATTATGTTTGTCCGTGAGAGACTGCACAGGTGATTGTCCATGAGAGACTACACCCTGGTAAATTGTATTTGCCCGTGAGAGATTGCACATGTGTTTGTCCGTGAGAGACTACACCCTGGTAAATTGTGTTTGTCCGTGAGTGCACAGGTGTTTGTCCGTGAGAGACTACACCTTGGTAAATTGTGTTTGTCCGTGAGAGACTGCACAGGTATTTATCCGTGAGAGACTACACCCTGATAAATTGTGTTTGTCCGTGAAAGACTACACAGGTGTTTGTTCGTGAGAGACTACACCCTGGTAAATTGTGTTTGTCCGTGAGAGCTGGTGTTTGTCTGTGAGAGACTGCACCCGTGTTTGTCCATGAGAGACTGCACTCGTGTTCGTTCGTGAGAAACTGTACGTTTAGGATTTACGCCTCTCGCGGAGGATTTTGTGTGGAATTGAGGTCTAAGACTTATGATAGGCTAAAAATTAATAAATCGTGTAGACTCGTGATAGGTGGCACCTTGGTAATAAGTGCTGGTCGGTGAGAGATTGTACGATTACGATTTTCTTCTCTCGAAGAGTTTGATTTGAATTTCGAGTCCATGCGTTTTGGCATATACGCATCTTATTAGGGTGTTTGGCACGCGAGTCATGTTTGATTCAAGTTTATCATTGAGTGTTTGAACTTGAATTTGTTACAGGGGCTCAGCTATTCATTCAATCGATTTCCCAATCGATTGATTTAAGTCCAGAGTACAGGTTTCACTAAAAACCTTCAAGAAATCGATTTCCCAATCGATTTTCTTAGTAGAAACTCTTACTCTGAGTTAGATAATCGATTGCTCAATTGATTCATCAATGGATGGGTCAGTTATATATTACTTGGTTGATTAAAAACCTTATTTTTATTTCATTTTTATTTGGCAAGTATTATATGAACGTTTAGCATATGGAAAACCCTTTTTAGGTGCATGCTAAGTTGAAAGATTATTTTGTGCATTTAAAAACATAAATGTTATGTGTTAATTATAGGGACTAGATGTCTTTCTTTTGGATTGTGTTTATTTTAAATTGGAAGATTGTACCTATTGTTGACACCTAATTTTGTCCGATTTTTATTTATTTTTTATTTTTTGTTAAAAAAGGAAATAATAATAATAATCACAATAATAATAAATATATAAATATATGTGAAGAAATATAAAAAAAATAAATAATTAGGGATATAAGCTTTAAACAATCACAACTATTTTCGGTTCTTGTTTGCCTCTAATTCTTGTTCAGACTCTTTTCTAAAATATAAAAATAATAATAAGAAGAAATAAAAATAAAGGAAATTGAAAAAAAATGAATTGATTGTCATAAAATCGATGCAATGATGATCAAAATAAATGAAAAAAAAAACAGAAAAGAAATTGATTGATAGTCATAAAAATCAGAATAATGGTGATCAATTGAATAGAAAAGAAACTGAAGAAGTGAATCAATGGCAATAAGAATCGGTATAATTGTGGGTAATTAAAAGAAAAGAAAACCAGAAAAAATAGATTAATGGTAATCAATTGACAATTATTCTCTTGTCTTTTGCAATCTACACCCAAAAGTCTATAAATAGTCTACCACAAGAGAGCAAAAGGGAGGAGGAGAGAGGAATTGAGAGCAAAAAAGATAAAAGAAAAGAGAGAATAATGGAGAGAAAATAGAGAAGCAATATTGGAATCAGGAACTAGCAAAGAAAATTTTCAGTGCGGTAAACACTTATTTTTCTCCTTATCTATTTTTTGTTGTTGACATTATTATTATTATTTTTTACTATTATATGCACATATGATATAAACAATAATATTTTTTTTTGTGTTTCACGATCAAATTTTGGAATCAACTAATAAGAATCAATTTGATTGTTGAATAATTATTTATTTATTTTTTATCAAATTCGTGATTTCTCCTCTCTATTGTGTTTTAATTTTCATGCTTAAGATCTTAAATTCTCTTATTATTATCACCGTCGGTTGGCGCCACATATGCGTCGTTGACTCGTAAATCTGGTTTTGAATTTTTATCCTTTACGGTTTATAAAAATAAAAAATAGTAAAAGTGGTTCCTTAAAATAAAACAATACACAAATCAATATATAACCCATCATTCTTATTATTATTATTATTATTATTACTATTATTATCATTATTATGTAATTAATTTATTTTGATATGTATATATATAAAGTAAAATTAATAATAAAATTGGTCAACACATAAATATTTTCTATCCAAGAACTACGTGTGTTTTGATTTCCCTATTGCACCAGGGGATACGTAGGAGCAAGGTTTTTCCCTTGTCAAACCAAATTAATAAAACAAATATTTTTTTCTTCTTTTAATAATGTAAATAATTTATTTTTTTTATTATTCTTTTGGGGTAAAAATAAATAAATAAGTAAATAAATAAATAATTTATATATAATTAATTATAAGGTAACCTTTTTAACGGACGTTGTAGGATGGTAATACTTCCCTACTCGTAATCGACTCCCGAATTCAAATTTTTGGTTCAAAAATATTATTTTAGATTTTACCCAATTTTTCCTTTAATAAAAAATAAAATTGGTGGCGACTCCTTTTTGGCGGACAAACTGGACGCAACAGCTGGCGACTCCACTGGGGATGTTTGAGAGTCAAGCCCAATCTAATTAATTATATATAGTTATTTTATTATTTATTATTTTATTTATATTACCCCTATTTTTTTTTTTTATAATGTGAATATAATTATATGTGTTTTGTCAATTTATTTTTATTGTGATGATTTTTTTAATCTTATTTATTTTTCTTTACACTATCCTAACACAACTCACACACTTATGAGTGGGCTCTATACCCGAGCTGAGTGCAAACCTAAGATAAGTTGGAGACTGTGTAATGATAATCTTTTAGATGTACATCCTGTTTGGTTGTCATGAAAGTCTCACCTAGAGTTGACTTTTTCTAGAATATTGCCATTTTAATAGTTTACCTATTAATTGGTTTAATATTTTAGAATTGAGTTGTGTGCTATAGGAGCAAATTTAGAACTATAGAGCCACCCATAGTAAAGATTCACAATAAAAAATCATCAAATAATAAAAGAACCATGTAGGGCATAATCATGTATGTAAATAAGAAAAAAACCATGTAGGGCATAATCATGTATGTTTCATCCTTTACTTCATATTACAACATATTTTTCTTTTTTCTCATTTTTTTAGATAAAATAATTGCATATTAGGAGGTAGTAAAATGTTTTAGTTAAATGCATAATCATTTCATTCATTTTTTTACATTCTCATAACATTTTCCTTCAACAACAAAAAAAAGCAAAAAGAAAAAATATCGTGACACCCTTATCGGACATGTTCCCGAGTTAAAATCATGGATGAATTGAAACATACAAAGATGATCTAAACCAACTGAAAATTCATATGGCTAAAAGATTGGAAATCTTACAAACTCTCGATACTTGAAATCATGGGGATCCTTCATGAAAAAAAAAACTATCACGAAAAACTCATTTGTTACCCATTTGATTTCATAAGTCTAACAATTATCACCTTTTAGTCTACTTTTTGGTTATACTCTATCTAAAACCACTTGTCCACAATATTTGAACCTGATACTAACTAGATTCGTATTCATCATACACCCCCTACTTCTGAGTTATGAACATACTTCATTGGCTTTCGTCACAAGTAAATCTCTAGAAGTTGGGTCGTCTATGTTGAACTTTCATCACTACCGATTATTATTTGATGTCATCAATCTAAAAAATGGCAAACCTTGTATGAATTTTTGATGATTATTGAAGAAAAAACCTTGACGAAACACAACTTTAAAGTTATTGACTATGTTCTCCCATATATATACAAGGGGCAAGTTTCCCCATGATTGTTAATGTTATTTAATTTGATCCTAACACATTTATCATATTGATGTGCCTCAATATTTTGAATGTCAATAAATGCATTTTGTATTGTTTCCTTTTCCATTCTCACTCATCATATATTTCACAATCTCTTACCAAACATTATTTTTCTTTCTCTTCTTTAAACCATATACCAAACATATTTGGAAGTAGTTCATTCATAATAAAGTTTTCTAAAATCTCATACATAATTTGAATCATGCTATAAATTCCACGGAATGTGAGAACGATACAAAAATCCACTATTTCGATGGACTTTGATGTGTTGGGGCATGAGATTAACGCCACGTTAATCCCTTTAGACAAGTGGTTTTATCTTAATCATTGTCTAAATATGTTTCGAATATGTCAATCATGTGGGGAATTTCAAGTTTGTGCCATGGATATTCTAGCCGCCTACGAATCGAGAATGAAGATGTTGAACGTACATGAGGCTTGAATGTAATCCTCAATCAACTAAATCAAGAATGGAAAAGTTGGAATAAGAAGATGATCATTTTGTATATACATATTAGACAAATGTCAAAAAAAAATATTGAACTCATTTTCCATCATGTCCCTCAATAATATAATCAACTAGCTGACTATAGCTACTTTATCTTCAATATTCAAAGTGAGTCACGATGAAGAATAGTCATTCACAAGAATAAAATTCACGACTACCGTGCTCATTATCAAATGTATAAGAAAATTATATGAAAAATTCTCGTACCAAACATTACCTTGTAACTGTAGAATACCCTCCATGAGTATCAATCTATAACTGGGGCACCCCTTTATTTCTTATTATATAGAATAAAGGCATTGCGACCCAGTCGAACAAAAACCCCCTTATCAAGAGTAATGACCTGTGTTGACCGATTGAATTCAATTCAAGAGAAATATTGACTGCCTCATGTCAAGGACACAAGATCTTAAAAGAAAAACATATGAACTTCAGAGCTTCAAAAGAAAGAATTAGCATTCAAGAATATTTCACATATCTAAAAGGACTGGCAAGATAAATGAGCCCCCAATACCATAAAAAATACATTCAAGTGTGGCTCTGATCCACACCAATATGGATCAAGAAGACATATCACTACTTGCACACATTGATGCTTCAAGAAGTATTACATCTAAATGAAGACCCGCTAGGTTGAAAACTCGAAAGGGCGACCTAGGCAAAAATTAGGGTGCAAAATCATAATAATAATAAATACCCGTTAGGTTGAAAACCTGAAAGGGCGACCTAGGCAAAAATTAGGGTACAAAAAAAAGAAAAAAGCTCGTTAGGTTGAAAACCTGAAAGGGCAATCTAAGCAAAATTAGGGCCACAAAAAAAATATAGAATGAAAAAGATCACTTGTTTGAGAATCTAAAAAAGAATGATCAAAGAATATAGCTTACATACACACATTAAAGTCGAAGTTGAACATATTCTGAAAGATTATGAATATAGACTGGAGCAAATCATATCTTCCAAAGTAGGTTAATAACATGATTGAAATTGTGGCATGAGTTATTAGCACACTTATTTTATGAAAAACTACTAACAAATTGGGTCATTTACCCATTAGATCACCTTATCTTCTTTTCTTTCTATGATTTTTTTTTTTACCATAGATTTTCTCATTAAATATCACTGTCTGAACTTTCCTTCATTACTTTCTTGTGTTATAAATATATTTTTTTCTTTCAAAATGTATTTTTATGATAATCATATGTAGGGGCACAAATTATGTGAATGTCAAGAGGTCAAAACTAGTATGATGTCTTTACATGTAAGGCACGGGCAACAAAAGATCAAGTTGATGATGTAAAAAAAAATCTCTTTAAAGATTAAAAGGACAATCACCATCACTTATTTGAAGTGTTGCATATTTTTCATCCATGAATCCAGGATATGTCCATAAAGAGGTGAAAGAAATAAATAAAAAAATTGAAAAAAAAAGTTGATTGAAAAAAAATAAAAATAAAAAAGATCAAAATGAAGGAAAATGTTCATTCATTAAATGCATTCATGACATTTCATATTTAGTGGTTAAATTTAAATTTGAGACACTAACCCACACCATATTATTTAAGAGACGAATATTGACCCACATCCTCTGATTTAAAAGCAGAGATGATTGTCCCTCATCCTTTGTTTTAAGAGCTAGGATGTCTGACCTTCAGCCTCTGATTTAAGAATTAGGCCGCCCCAACAAAAAATTTGTTAATATATTTGCAGATGAATTTTGAGTCCCATAGGAAGCTATTACTGAAAATACTAAATGAAGCCCACGTCACTCAAGATATCACCTTTGAAAAATTTGGAGGCATCATAAATAACATTACTACTAACAGTCACCCAACCTTCATAGATGGTGAACTGCCCGCAAAGAAAGAGGCCATAACAAAGGGTTGCACATTTCAGTAATGTGCCTCTATCATATGATATCAAGAGTTCTTGTTAAAGATTTTGATGGGAGTCGTAGATAAATGATGGGATAAATTGAATTCCCAATTCAAATAGGCTCGGTCACTTTTGAAATCATGTTTAATTTGATTTGATGGATATTGTACCTGTCTATAGCTGCTTATTGAGGAGACCATGGATCCATTTTATCGATGTGTTGCCATCAACACTACATGAAAAGTTAAAGTATATGGTATATGACCAACTGATAACCGTGTCAGAAGAGGAAGATTCATTGGTAAGTAAGTTTTCCACCACACCGTACATTGAAATGATAGAGTAAGCTTTGGAGATCGCCTTCCAAAAGCTAGAAATTGTGGATACTGTTTACGTTGAGAACATAAAATCACATCTATCAAACACAACTATTATGGTGGTTAGATTCATGTTAAGTTGAGGGCATCATCCATGACACAGTTTGGGGAATAATGAAGAACGACTCAAAGAATTGATAAAACTTCATGAGAATAGAGATAAATAGGATTTAGATTACGAATCAACCAAAGTTGACAAGCAAAGATTAGCCACACAAAAAAAAGGAAAGACAAACAAGATTCATATTGTAGTAGCTAGAGATGACCTTTCCATCGATGATGCTAATTGAGTTCGTCCATATGATGCAAAAAAAAAAAAAAAAATCAAGAATTGGGAGACAATCAAGTTGCCTATAGTATTCAATGCAATTCTCTTTTTGAGAATAATTCATTCACATATGATTGTACTAAAATTCTGCCACATAACTTTGATCATCTTACTAATCAGGCAATAAAGGATAATGAAGAAGATTATGATTTTCCCCTATAATTGTTAAAATCGGTAGAAAAAGAAGGCGAGGCATTATGCCCATAAGGAACCAATAAAAGTGATTAATCTAGGGAAATAAGAAAATAGAAAGGAAATTAAAGTTGACATTATCTTAAAGAAAGAAGTATATCACGAACTAATCGAAATCCTACATGAATAGAAAGATATTTTTGCCTCATCATATCAGGATATGTATGGATTGGATACTAGCATAGTGGAGCATAAATTTCCCTTAAAACCCAATTTTTCTTTGGTCAAACAAGAATTAAGGAGAATAAAGCCCGATATGTCATTAAAAATAAGGGAAGAAGTAAAAAATTGGTGTTGGGTTCCTCGTTGTGGCAAATTATCCCCAATGGATAGCCAATATTCTATCGGTTCTGAAAAAGGATGACAAAGTTTGAATGTGTGTCGACTATAGGGACCTTAACAAAGCCAATCCTAAAGATGATTTTTCGTTACCTCACATCAATATTTTGAATGACAATATGGCTCACCATTCACTTTTTCTCCTTTAAGGATGGTTGCTCGAGATACAATCAAATCAAGATGGCAGCCAAAGATATCAAAAAAAAAAAACTTTCATCACCCTTGAGGGAACATTATGTTATAAGGTAAGGCATTTTGGTCGAAAGAATGTTAGGGCAACCTACCAAAGAGCTATGGTAACTTGATTCTATGACTTGATACATAAAGAAATACGAGTTTATGTAGATGACATGATTGCTAAGTCACAAACAAAAGAAAAACATGTGATTGATCTAAAGAAACTCTTTGAAAGATTCCAAAAGTTCAAGCTAAAACTTAACCCCTTCAAATACACTTTAGGCGTATGGTTGGATAAAGTGTTACAATTTTTGGATAGTCAAAAAAAGAATAGAGGTCGACCCATATAAAGTTCGAGCCGTTTTGGAAATATCTCCCCAAAATACAAGAGAGAGAGATTCACGGTTTTCTTGGGAGACTAAATTATATTTCAAGATTTATATCACAACTAACTGCCACTTGTGAATCGATCTTTAAACTTTTACGAAAAAATAATATCAAACGGTTGTGTAGAACGAAGATTGTAACATAAAAACATAAAAAAAATAAAAATAAAAAGTTATTCAGAAAATGGTTGTAACTTACAAAGATTGACATGAGATGTTGTCGTTTGCACTACACGGATATCGTACCTCGATATGCACTCCAACTGGGGCAACCCCTTTTTGCCTAATATATAGGATGGAGGTTGTGCTGCCCGTTGAACTAGAAATCCTCTTTGTTGAGAGTATTAATGAAAGTAAAACTAGAGGAATCAAAATGGATACACACCTATTTCGATCAATTGAATTTAATTGAAGAAAAAGGTTGGCGAAAAGGATTGAAAAGAGTGTACAAAAAAAATATGTCCTCAAGAATTTTGGGAAGGAGACCTGATGATAAAAAAGATCTTAACCATTCAAAAGGATTATTGTGAAAAATGGTCTTAACTATGAGGGTTCATACGTCTTAAAGAAAGTTTTCTCAGGTAGGACTTTGATCCTCATGAATATGGATAGAAAAAATTTAATCCTCCCTTAACCTCAGACGTCATAAAAAAAAGCAACATATTTTAAAAAAAATACCTGCAAGGTTGAAAGTCTAAAAGGACGACCTAGGCAAATATTATGGTACAAAAAAATATAATAAATATCTGCTAAGTTCAAAACCTGAAAGGGCGACTTGGGCGAAGAAAAAAATATATATACTCAAAAGGACATGATCAACAATATGGATGAGACTATAACACGAGAATAAAAGTTGTTTACAATACAAGACAACAACATCACAACAATAATTATTTAAAAAAAAAAAGAAAGAAAGAAAAAGAAAACATAAAAGAGGACGAAAGAGACATCAAATGATATCAAGTTCAAAAAAAATTTGTATAAGTGTTTTTTTCTTATGATTTGAATGGTCATCTCCAATAAAAATATTAATAAAAACTGACATATTCATTCATTCATGACATTTAAAAATTTAAAGCCGAGAAAACGACCCACATGTTGAAGCCGGGAAAACGACTCGCACCCCGAAGCCGAGAAAATGACCTGCATGTTGAAGTCGGGAAAACGACTCGCACCGCGAAGCCGAGAAAACGACTCGCATGTTGAAGCCGGGAAAACGACTCGCACCCCGAAGCCGAGAAAACGACCTGCATGTTGAATCCGGG
>JBBPBS010001169.1:338385-359328 GCA_037974835.1 Cicer judaicum | reverse complement strand
AAAACGACTTGCACCCCAAAGCTGAGAAAACGACCCGCATTTTGAAGCCGGGAAAACGACTCGCACCCCGAAGCCGAGAAAACGACCCGCATGTTGAAGCCGGGAAAATGACTCGCACCCTAAAGCCGAGAAAACGACCCGCATGTTGAAGGCGGGAAAACGACTCGCACCTTGAAGCCGAGAAAACGACCCGCATGTTGAAGGCAGGAAAACGACTTGCACCCTGAAGCCGAGAAAACAACCCGCATGTTTAAGCTGGGAAAACGACTCACACCCCAAAGCCGAGAAAACGAACCGCATGTTAAAGTCGGGAAAACGACTCGCATTCTTCAAAAAAGTTATTTTTTCGGACAAAATTAGAGTCGTTATCTTTCCTTATTTTTACTTTGATTCTCAAGTAAAATCTAAGTAAAGAGGGGCAGCTGTTGACACCTAATTTTGTCCGATTTTTATTTATTTTTTATTTTTTGTTAAAAAAAGGAAATAATAATAATAATAATAATAATAATAATAATGACAATAATAATAAATATATAAATATATGTGAATAAATATAAAAAATAAATAAATAATTAGGGATATAAGCTTTAAACAATCACAACTGTTTTCGGTTCTTGTTTGCCTCTAATTCTTGTTCAGACTCTTTTCTAAAATATAAAAATAATAATAATAAGAAATAAAAATAAAGAAAACTGAAAAAAAATGAATTGATTGTCATAAAATCGATGCAATGATGATCAAAATAAATGAAAAAAAAAACAGAAAAGAAATTGATTGATAGTCATAAAAATCAGAATAATGGTGATCAATTGAATAGAAAAGAAACCGAAGAAGTGAATCAATGGCAATAAGAATCGGTATAATTGTGGGTAATTAAAAGAAAAGAAAACCGGAAAAAATAGATTAATGGTAATCAATTGACAATTATTCTCTTGTTTTTTGCAATCTACACCCAAAAGTCTATAAATAGTCTGCCACAAGAGAGCAAAAGGGAGGAGGAGAGAGGAATTGAGAGCAAAAAAGATAAAAGAAAAGAAAGAATAATGGAGAGAAAATAGAGAAGCAATATTGGAATCAGTAACTAGCAAAGAAAATTTTCAGTGCGGTAAACACTTATTTTTCTCCTTATCTATTTTTTGTTGTTGACATTATTATTATTTTTTTTTACTATTATATGCACATATGATATAAACAATAATATTTTTTTTTGTGTTTCACGATCAAATTTTGGAATCAACTAATAAGAATCAATTTGATTGTTGAATAATTATTTTTTTATTTTTTTATCAAATTCGTGATTTCTCCTCTCTATTGTGTTTTAATTTTTGTGCTTAAGATCTTAAATTCTCTTATTATTATCACCGTCGGTTCGCGCCACATATGCATCGCTGACTCGTAAATCTGCTTTCGAATTTTTATCCTTTACGGTTTATAAAAATAAAAAATAGTAAAAGTGGTTCCTTAAAATAAAACAATACACAAATCAATATATAACCCATCATTATTATTATTATTATTTTATTATTACTATTATTATCATTATTATGTAATTAATTTATTTTGATATGTATATATATAAAGTAAAATTAATAATAAAATTGGTCAACACATAAATATTTTCTATCCAAGAACTACGTGTGTTTTGATTTCCCTATTGCACCAGGGGATACGTAGGAGCAAGGTTTTTCCCTTGTCAAACCAAATTAATAAAACAAATATTTTTTTCTTCTTTTAATAATGTAAATAATTTATTTTTTTTATTATTCTTTTGGGGTAAAAATAAATAAATAAGTAAATAAATAAATAATTTATATATAATTAATTATAAGGTAACCGTTTTAACGGACGTTGTAGGGTGGTAATACTTCCCTACATTCAAATTTTTGGTTCAAAAATATTATTTTAGGTTTTACCCAATTTTTCTTGTAATAAAAAATAAAATTGGTGGCGACTCCTTTTTCACGGACAAACTGGACGCGACACCTATACTAATATTGTCAACATGACATTTTATTTTCGATGGGTTCCATGTACCACTTTTTGATGTGTAAATACTTTGGATTCGTATTTCAAAAACTATTCCGCTGCTTGTAAATTATATTGATTTAATTGTCGTTGGGTTATGACTTAAACATTTATCCAAAGGTATTTTCCTTATTTATTTCTTTGTTTTATGAATTTGTTTTGAAAAAAAAAATACACTCTCGATTTTAAAAATCGGGGTGTTACATATACTACTAAATATTTTTTAAAATAAATAAATATGACCAAGTCTATCAAACATTCCTCTAAACAAGTGTTTTAAAGCACTTTTTTTCACAAAGTATTTGGAAGAAAAAAAATAGTAGAATACAATAAGAGTATTTATTAATTTTTGTTGAACCTGTCAGAAGAAATATAAAAAAGTGGTAGTATTTATTGAAAATGTGATTAGAAAGTTCACGTGACAAGCATTGGATACATTTTATTAATTTTTGTTGCCAAAGTTGTGTACATTTTAATTTGAGTCTTTTGATATATTGCACAATGTATTATTAGTCGGTGGTGAAATCACAATAATTAATTTTGACGACGTGAACCTGAAGAGTAGACTTCAATGTGTATTTTATCCTTTTTATAAATAACACTTGTTGTATGTTTTGGATGGGTGTAATTGTTGTCCTTGTAGGTTCAAAATATATACTACTAAATATTTTTGAAAATAAATAAATATGACCAAGTCTATGAAACATTCCTCTAAACAAGTGTTTTAAAGCACTTTTTTTTCACAAAGTATTTGGATGAAAAAAAATAGTAGAATACAATAAGAGTACATTATTACATTTATATGCAAAAATAATATGAAATTTTCTTCTGTAAAAAATTGGTAACAATGTACAATGATATGCTATATGTAGAAGTAAGTGGATGGATGAGTTGCATTTGTTGTGTCTTTACAAAGAATAGATCGGGCTTCAATTACTGAGCGAGGAGGCTCAATATCTTTCTCTTGCAATGCATTTCCTCTTAATCTTTGCATCTGGGAAGCAAATGTATCATCCAATATCTACAAAATGAAACAATCAACAATAATCTTAGTCATTATATTGCCTATTGTATCCTCTAAGAACACAAGAAAAAACAACGTAAGTTATTTTTATTGATTCTAGTATTGACTTTACCCCAAGAGCGTAGCAAGACCCATTGTACCATATCCTATTTTCTTTCCTTCCTTCTAGAAATTTCAAAACAATCTAGCACATTTAATAATAAAAATAAATTAGATTATATCCGAGGAAAGAGTCAGAGCCAATTAGGTGACACATAACATAACCTTTTATCTTGTATCCAAACCACAATGTAGTTGTGGAACAAATTTCTCGAGTCTACACCTCCCTGCACAGAACTGAATCATAAAGAGTATCGAGTGTCAGAAATGATATGGTAATGTTGTGGAATCTAAATTTTTTGTGCTGTATTTAGTGGTGCAAGGGGAAAAGTTTCATTGCCAAACAAACCTTATATTCCATGACTCAAGATCCCGTTCAAAGTCTGCAGTTGCTACTAGAAGCTTATTCACATGTGGCTCTGGATTTGATGATGGCCATGCAGAAAGGAAAGTTTTCAATCGTTTACACAGCTATGTGCTATAAATGGCTGCTATAATGTTTGCCAGGTCAATTGAACTGAAAATTGAATAATTGATCTCAGAATGCAATCCAAGTTAAAATATATGAAGCAAAAACTGAGAATATGTGCAATGCTGCTACTGAAGATATGAGTAGAAAAACTTTGGGAAATGAAAATGATAACGAAAAAATCTGTTCAAAACAGGAAAATACTAAGTTCTGAAACCAAGAGAATCTTGAAAAATCTTGAAATTTAACATGAAGCCAAATACCTGGGGAAAATATGCTGGCCGTGGACTGTATGATGGCTGTTGATCTTTATGTCTGCCTGAATTTCATTCCTTATAGAATTACAAAGGTTTTTCATCTTCAGGTATGCTGTTGAGATGGTAATGCTGTCCATTAGGTAAATTTCAGAGGTGCTTGAAACAAATTCATCAGTCTCCATCATGTGTTTTCTACACCTTTTTCTTGCTGCAGTCTGTCTACAGTAACCATTTCATTTAGACTCCAAAACAGAGATGTAGTTATTGTTACAAGATTGATCCAGAAAAACCTTATGATATGAAGTGAAATTTTAATTTTTTTTATAAATCTCATAAGCCATTCATAGATCTCCCTAAATCTTTTTCAAGCATACTCGAATATAGTAATATGCTTGAAGGCATGAAGTTTTATTGAACAAAGGCATCAGTCATCAGTATAATGACTACATAAAGTTACTTGCAGATAGTTCTGTAGAATAGTTTGAGAATCTGTAGATAATATATCATGAAGACTACTGTAGACCTTTAGAGCAGGACATAGAGCTGGTGCTGCAGAATCAGATGCTGGACCTTTTAATTATACATCATCATAATCACATAAATTTATCAAAACAAATTAACCTTTTATTATCACTTCACATAAACCCGTCTAACCAAACACATACATAAAATTCATTAAACACTCAATATCACAACAATATCACATAACACACATTTAACGAAATTAAATAAATCAACACCTTATAAATATTTCTATTCCACATTTTATTCTCACAATTTTTCGTATTTGCACATTAATTCATGTATCCCTCAAAAGGCTACTGCGGTACTTAGCAAGTCCCGGATTAATCGTAGGAAAATACAGTTTTCCGTTCATCTCACAATATATTATACTCATGAATTCAAAAGCTCTTTCAACCCTTACCTTATTTAGACGTTTTCTCAAACACATAAATCAATGGAAATTTTGAACTGCAACTGTAGATCGACAAGGTACAACGAGCAAATCTGAATAATCAGCAAGTTCACAAAGTCTAAGGCCACAACTATAGAAAATAAAAATCCAACCAGTAATAGCTCAAATTAATATGCATAAGTAAAAAAATAAGGTGTAAACAGTCGTCTAGTCCAAAATTTATTTTCTAGTAATTCTAAAAATCTATAATAAATAATTTATTTTACTTATCCACGCTAGAAATTTATTCTAACATAATATTATTTTTCCATAACATAGATAAATCTAATTTTAGTCAAAACTCTCGTACTCAAAATAGTAACTATAATTATTACTATAATATATTTTTAAAATAATAACATAAAAATACATCATCTTTATAAATTAATCAAAATGATAAAATAAATAAATATAACATCAATGATTTATATTAATTACTAAATGAAAATGAATATTTATAAAATCATCATATGGTAACAACTATATAGAAATAAAGAAAGTCAATATCAATATTACTAATATCTCAAGATAATTATTTGTAAAATAATTAATAAAAAATAATAGTGTGCACACTTAACATTAGTCAGCATACAAGGAAATATCAAATTAAATACAAAGACACATATGCACGTAAAATCGCCTAAACTCTTATATTTTAAAATATGTACACTAAAATACTATTATTTTTTGAAAAATATATAAAATATAAAAATATAATATTTATATCATTCATTTAGTCTAACATGTACAAGATTAAAACATCATATAAAGAAAATTAATCCTAAATTTAATTAACATATATTCTAAAATAATTTTAACACCAGCTTAATTATTTAAAATTATATTTCATCTATAAATTAATTAATTATAAAATTTAGGTTGCTAAAGTATCTTTATCGTCTCTTCAACCAAGAATCGTTCACGTTGATCTCCAAAAGAAGACTCTTTTAAAAATTAACCTTCAAAGTTCATAAGACTAGAATTTATTTCCCTCACATTGACCCCCAATTTAACCTTGAAAATCAATATTATTATTATTATTATTATTATTATTATTATTATTATTATTATTAATCATTCACCCAATCATGCAATGATTATAGTGTATGCTTTATTTTATTTTTCTTTTTTTAATCCAATAATCAATTCTGATCTGCTTTTGTTCGCGTGCCTTTTGCTTTGCTTGCTTTGCCTTTTGCTTTGCTTCCTTTGCCTTTTGCTTTGTCTTCTGCTTTGCTTCCTTTGCTTCCTCTGCCCTTGACCTTTCTTCTCTTATTTTATTTTCCCAACCAACGGGCTTATTTGAATCAAAAGATTCTATATCTACGGGTTTTCGGCCACCATCAAGCTTATCTACCAAAACATTTTTCTTTGAGTCTTTTGCATAACCTGCAAATAAATTAAATTACAATATTTATTAAATTAATTATTTAGTTAGAAAGTAATTATGTGTACATACATGATAACTATTTGTATATTGTTTACCTTCTTTGGATGTCTCAGTTGCCACAATAGATAAAAGAAACAATGCACAAACGAAACACAAATTAAAAGCTTTGATTTTCAGCATTGCTACAATGTCTAAGAATTTAATTGTCGTGAAACATATGAATATATTCAGCAAGATAAATAGGTATGAAAATTAAAAAAGTAGATTTATTGAGCCATTGAAGGGTTATTGAGGTAAGTAAAGTGTTTCAACTTTGACAACTACGAGGTTGCTTGATAATTTCTTTAATAATAAACATAATTCTTGTTAATAAAAAATAGTTATTGATGGGATAAAATAAATTTACTCTTTTAAATTATTCTCAAATCTCTTTTATGTCTCTATAGGTTTTATATATCCTTGTACCACAAACTTAACTCATTTCTCTCCAATAATTATTATAAACATCTACTATTTCCAAAAATTAAATTAATTAAATTAATACATCATTTTTTTATAATTTCAAAATTATTTTTATTTTAAGAGAATTTTTTTCTTCAATAACTTACCAACATTACATATATATATATATATATACACACTTGTACCACAAACCTAACTCATTTCTCTCCAATAATTATTAAATACATCTACTATTTTCAAGAAGAATAACAAATGCAAAAACTACAACTATTGAATGAATTAGATATTCAATATATTTCCGCCACTAGCTCCTTATCCCACTCAAAAGTTCACCACGATACTTCCATTTACAAGCTAACCATTCACTTTTGCTTAAGATCATATTAGTCACTAATTTATTTTTATCCATCGTGGCACTAAAAGGTCTCCTAAATCGATTACTAAGAGTCACCCTACAAGCTACTACCAATGGATTTATCCAGAAAAAATGTCGAAACCATTTACCACCTCCTTAACCATGTTATCCACAAACACTGTATTAATTACTACCCCAACAATGATACCTGCACAAGTCTAAAAGAAACAAAGGATGCGAACCTGAGTAAAAGTAAAATACAATTTACAACTCTTATGTTCAGTATTACATGTCTGAGCGAAATTTCTCCCAACTTGAACTTCAAGACTCATAACGTATCGTTACACGCAAAATTTGCCACTAAAAGTTACAAACTATAGGTAAAGGTCAATAATACTTTGAGTGACACTCAAATTTAGTTTCAACTTTAAGGGGGCGTCCTGCTACACTTTGAGGACTGTCACTACAAGCTCTGAGGATTGTTACAACAGGTTTTTTAAATCTACCTACAATAATGACTGTCACTAAAACCTAGACAAATATAAATAAAAATTTAATCGATTCCTACAGTATTGTTTGTCACTAAAACTTATTATTATTTATTAAATTAAATTAATTTTATCTCCCAATTAATTGTAATTCTAAATTACTAATAGTTGTAAATTATATTTAAATTTCTAATTTATTTTTATTAGCTAATGTCATTGAAACATAAAATAAAATATAGTTTAATTTTACTAATTCTATTAAAACACACAATAAACAGTTACTTTGCTTTAAAAGGTTCAATAAATTTTCATATCACTATAGAGTAAACAATGGTACAAAAATATATGAATGAAATTTCTATATCCCTACTGCGCAATGGTGTAAAAAGAAACAAAGCATCACACCATTCTCAAAAGCAGAATTAGCTTTGTTATGAGAGTTTCATCTGATGATGGCATAAAATGAACACAGATGGTCCTCTTCAAATCTGATCGAGCAGTCTTTTCTTTTTCTATATCCTGAAAATAAAAACAAAGTGCTTGATTTAACAATTTGAAAAACAATATTCCCCATGGTTCTAATAAGAGATGACTTCATTCAAGAAATTGTAGAACCTGAGCATCAACAACATTAATTCGAGACAACGTTTGAGATAAACTCTCTTTCCTCAGCAGTGGCAACTTTAGCCTCGGCTTCTGGTAAAGTCAATTAAAAAGGATACAGAGACACAATAATATACTTGGAAAAAAATTTAAAATGAAAATAAAAAAGTATTCTAGAGACCTAAAGTTGAGAATTGAGAGATCTTTCAACTTCAGCTCTTCTTGCATTTGTTTCCTGTTATCAGGTGAATTCTGTTCTAGAACAAATCCCAGGCAGGAGAACATAAAATAGAAGGAAAAGCAATTCTCAGACATATGTTTATTACCTACATGGCTTCAATTTGCCTTAAAAGAGGCCTTGTGGATTCTACAACTTGTGTAATCAGTTCTTCACACCGTCTTTCACTTGCCTTAGGAGAAAATGTTTACCACAAACAATAACGATATTAACATGGGAAGAAATAATAAATTGAGACTTGCTTCCTAGGTTTCTGCAATAAAACATCTCCGGTGATCAAGCTTTAATTCCATTACATTAATGAACCATAAACAACCTCCTAACAAGTTATTATAAAAATTCACCTCATCATTGACACCAAGATGCATCTACTGTCTATAGGAGAAAATTGGACACAAGTTAAAAGAATTGCATGTTATAAACTTTTATTTTGTTTATATTATATTAAATGTGGTGAAAGATCAAACCTTAGTAATTTGAAGTGCAAGAAATTGCATACATTCAAACTTAAGAAAAAAAATAAATCTGAGACAGCTTTATTTGGTTTTGGTAAATGTTAATGATTAGATTATGAACGATTCATTTCCATGATAGTGTATTGATAGTGACACAATAACACCAAACATACTCAATCAACTCATGTGCATTACGCCAAAGCTTATAATTACATTTTTCCCGTATACTCAAAGAAACAACTAAGGAAATAATAAGTTGTTCAATAGTTAAATGAGGGAGTATTTGTTTAAATGTGTCATCAAAATCCTGTAAAAGTACTATCATACTATTCAATATATGTCAAAGATAAACTCATTTATATCACACAATATTGTTCATGTAAATTAGCAGCAAATGCCACATGAATTTAGAGTAACATGTTGCATAACTTTCTCAACTAATTCATGTGCATCATGTCAAAGTCTGTAATTACTTTTTCATTTAATATTGTCATTGAATACTAGCATTGTACTTTGATGGAATATGTCACGAAAGATACATGAATGTAAGATTATACCTTATTAATAACTTCATCCACGTTCATGAACAAACTCAAAAAATATTACTTTCCTTTTTTATGTCGAATAAATATTGCATATTACTTTTATATAAATCTATTTACTCATTTTGTATAAAAATTCTCTAATAATTATGATTTCTACTATATTTACAAAATTTGTACTATATTTTAAACACTTATAAAAGTGTTTAGGAAGTTAAATAATTTCTACTATATTTAATTTTTTAATATAAAATAATTATTTTTTGAAAAAATAATGCAAATAATTTTGATATTAATTATTTAATATATTAGTTTCTTGACACTGACGGTGTGATATTTTTATATATGTAATGGTATTTTACTTTTAAAAAATTAAATAAAAAGATAATAATATATATTTATTATATAATAATTTAATCAGATTTTACTATAATACTATTTAGTTATCTTATATTACAAAATGGTTTTATTATTATTAAAATATATTAATAAATATCTACGTGAATTTGATTGAATGATGTGAAAAAATGCACTATAACCAAACTCTTAAAAAAGAGATATAACAAAGTGGTTGTTGACAATTACAATCTAATCTACGCGTTATTTCTTTAACTTGTTTTTTGATTATTTGGACTATTTTTGTGTGTTCTTCCGTCCACGCGACAGTTTTTTTCTTTAATCTATTGTGAAGGGATTTTGCTTTCTTCTTAATGTTAGGACATAATCTAATACATAATTCAAAGAAATTTATCTGCGAAGGATAGGGATCTCTCAATGGGTGTAATAGTGGCCAAAGAGTGAGTCTTTGGATTTTGAAACAACCATTCCGTTTTTCTTAGTAATCATTAAAAATGTTCTAAGTTGTTTGAAATGTTGTTCAATATTTTCCGAGAATATCAAGACATCATCAATATAGACAATGCAGAATTTTGAGAATGGATTAAAAATTTCATTCATAATTCTTTGGAATTCTGAAAGAGCATTCTTCAATCCAAAAGGCATTAACGTCCATTCATATTGACCAAAAGGGACGGTAAAAGCTGTTTTATATCGATCTTTTGGGTCAATTTGTATTTTCCAAAATCCCGATTTCATGTCAAATTTTGAAAATACAAATGAAAAGTGTAATTTTTGTAAAAGATCTTTTTTGGTTGAAATCGGGTAACGAATCCATTTTAAAGCTTTATTTAAAGGTTTGTAGTTTATGACCAACCTCGGTGTACCTCTTTCTATTTTAGAATTTTTATTCACATAGAAGGCTGCACAACTCCAAGGTGACCTAGATTTTGTAATTAGACCTTTTTGTTCTAGGTCTTGGATTTCTGCTTCGCAATGTGTTTCAAGTTCGTAATTCATTTGAATAGGTCTAGCTTTCGTTGGAATTTGTTTATCGGAAAAGCCATTCTCATAGGGTAGGTCTACCATATGTTGTTTTCTATTCCAAAAAGCATTTGGTAATTCTAAACAGATTTCATTTTCAATTCTCTTTTGGAGATCTGAAATTTTTTGTTTCACGAAATTATTTTGTAATTGTTGGTCAGTTTTGAGAAAAGAAACATCTTGTTTTAAGAAATATAAATGTTTTTCTTTTCCTTGAATTAAACAATTTAATTCAGATTTGTAAACAGAACAAGCTTTTAAAAGATTTAAATTCTTTGTTCTGGGTTTTTCAAAAAAGGGAAAATGATGTTGGCTTCATTTTTTTTTGCAAGAAATGTTGTCGTAATTGACTTAGTAAGGAGTTATCATGTTAGTGAAAGGAGTCCCTAAAATGACAGTATGAGTAATATTTTCTAATAAAACAAAAGGAGTTTTGATTGAAACATTACCATTTTTAATGAAAGCATCAGTTTTACTTTTTATAATCATGTTGGAGTTATTAGCCGCAACAAGTTTTTCATTAGATTTATGTAGAAATTTATTTGGTACAATGCAACTTTTTAAGCAATTTGAATCTGCTCCAGTATCAAAAAGTGCAATTGTTTCAAATTTGAAATCTTCAGAAAAAACTAAATTAATTTTAATTAAATATTTTCTTGTTGTTATTGTTCTTAAAACGAACAAGAAATCTTCTGGGATTTCTTCTAAGTTTTCAATTTTGTTAGAATATTCTTCATTTTCTCTTTGTTCTGCATCCTGTTCTTGGTCAGAAGAGGTTTGATTTTGTAACTGGGAAAGAAGATTTTGAATAATGTTTGAATCAATTTCTTGTTTTTGTTTAAGAGTTTTTAACTCTTGTTTATGATTTTAATCTCTTCTTGAAGAGATTGAATTGTGACATGGGCTTGTGACTTTTCTCTTTTTCCTAAGATATTTGTTAGGTCATAAGTGGTCTTAGGAAGTAATTTTGATGAGGATGTAGAAGGTTGACCTTGTTTTGATTCAAAAGTGTTTAATAGTTTTCCTATTATTTCTTTTTGAAGTTTTGTATCTTCAACCTGTTTTATAATATCAAGAATTAGTTCTTGATCCTTTGTCAAAACATTAATGGATTTTGTACTTGTTTATGAATCGCTAAGAGAGTTGGAGGCTCCTAGTTCGTCAAACTGTAAAGGTTTATTATTTTCTGATGAACCCATTTCAGAGTCTGTGACAGTTTCTTCTTCAGAGGTTTCTAAAAGTATTGCCTCTATTTTTGGAATTATTTCTTCATTGATTTTTAATTCATGGAGTTTTTTATTTCTCTTGAAATGTGTCCTGTTTGGCCACACTTATAACAAGTTATTTTTTTTTAAGTTTGAGGTTCGAACTTCTTTTGAAAAAGTTTTTTCTTGTAAAAATTAGGTTTTCTTTGGTTGTAAGAATTTTGGGGTCTAGATTTTTTATATAATTCTAGTCTTCCTGGTTTGGCGAAAGATTTTTTGTGGGGTTTTCTATATGGTTTCGAACAAGATCCTTCACATTCTTTTGAAATATTAGTCATGGGTATTTCAAACTGTTTACAAAAGGATCCTAATTCTTGTCTAGTTCTTTTCATTTCCCATTTTAGATGTTTTTGGAGTTTCAAATCTTGTCAGATTTTCAAACCTTCCTTTTGAGTGAAGCTAATCGATTCCCCATAGGTTAAATGGTTATATGGGATTTGGTTTACCCCATAGACTTCTTTGATTTTGTTTCTAACCTTTTCTCCTAAAAGGGTTAGGAGTCCTGCAAGGAATTTCTTCTTCCATAAAGGTTGGTTTGAGTCTTCCCTTAGCATAACTCTAGTTAGGAAAGTGTTTTTGTAATATTGGAACTCAGAAAGTTTTTTACATCTAAGGTTGGATAGGAGTTCTGCATTTTTATCTTTTAAGTGTGATGGATCACCTATGAAAAGCAAGCTAATTGTGTGTATTAGTGTTGCAACTGCATCAGGTATTGGGTTTCCTATTTCGTCGAGCATGGGAATTCCTTCCTCTGTGGTTTGGATTGCGTTTAAAATTTCTAAGTGTTGAAGGGGCGTGAGATGGTAATCCCACCATCCTTTGAGTTGGCCTGAGAATCTTGCTATTAGGAGTTCAGCTATGGCTTTGTCGGGTGTGTTAGCTTGGGTTTTATAAGCATTTGATGCCATTGTCATTTGTTGGAGCAGACCTAAGATGTTGTATTCGGATATACCATCTATGTACTATTCGTAGACAGTGCTGACATTGAATTTGGATTGAGAGAGGACATTAGGTCTATTTTCAATACCTAAGTCTGGTGTTGTGACCATGGCTAAAGGTTGACCCTTTTTCCACTGAAGTTTGCATGGGTTTTGTGGTTCTTGTTCGGTTTCAGAAACTTGGTCTAAAGTTGTAATCGTTTTGTCAAAGGTATCTTTAGCTACCATCGGTGTGGAGGTAGAGGAATGTTCTATCCTACTGAGTTGTTCATGTAAGGCTTGGGTGAATCCTGATCTACCTTCCCTAAACAGTTTTTGACTTGTTTTGGAGATTTGGAATGGTTTAAAAACTAGGTTTTTTAGTTTTGGATCAGTTGCCTCAATCGGAGAGACAGTGGAATTTTGTTGATTTTCCTCTATCTTAGTTAATTGTTTTGCTATTGTACTAAGATGGACGTTTGTAAAATTACTTTGTTGAAGGATATTACGAATATCTTTTTCAGAACTATCACTTGGGATTTTGAAAGGGGCAGCTTCTACCAGTTTTTCCAGATGCATAATTATGATTTGTCTTAAAGGCAGGTGTTCAGACTGGATTTTTTGTCCAGTTGCTAAATCCCATTCAGGAGTTTTGTTGTTGGTTGTTATGGGATTAAGAGAACCTAGGTTTTGTTTGAAAGGTAAGAAATTTGGTTTTGTTTTGCATAAATTTCAAACCATTCAAAGAATAGAATATGGGTCTTGTTTTGTAAAATGAACTTGTAAAATTCATTCTGAATATCTTGTCTTAGTTTCAGAAAGTTTTTGAAGAACCAAGTTCTTTTTTCTATATTTTTGGAAGCATAAATATCATTATGGAGAATAGTTTTATCAACCTCAAATTCTTTTTCTATAACATTAAGTTCATTTACAACATTTTCAGTTATAGCATAAAAAGATGGCGATGTTGGTGGAGAAATGTTTTGTTGCTCCTCATTAGTGTTTTGAGGTGCTGTGTAAATTTGATGGGGTATAGTTGTGGAGTAGTCAACATTCTGAAAGGAATCACTTGGTATGCTGGAACATAAAAAACGCGGTTTTGTAAAGTTTTCTAATTTTTGAGGCAATTGTATGATTGGAGGTGATCTAGATGAACTAGCATCAGAATATCTGGCACTAGAAGTTCTTGAAAAACTTAGTTTTACCCTACCATTATTGTATTGTATGACTTCTTTAAGATTGTTGTTTGGTTTTGATTGTTGGAGAGACTGTGGTTTAACAGCTCCTTCCAAAATCCAATCTTTAGGAAGATCAATATCTTTCCAGAGGATGTGACACCCTAAATCCCAAAATAATATACATAATAATTTGCAGCGGATAAATACAATTATATTTTCAAGAAATTAAAAACTTTTGTAACTAATTTAGGATATCACGTTTCTCAAAATACACATGCAACAATTCAAATTTTATTAATCAAATAAAACAATTTAATCTCAATAAACTTGATTTAAGTACAATTACTTGATTTAATTCTAAAAACTTACTAATACTTCTAAGGTTTTCATACAAAAATTTGATTCAAATTAAATAAGTAAAATACAAATTAAAACCCTTATTCCCGGTATCACCTATCAGAGCGGGGTTCCTCCCAAACTTGAACTTCAAGACTCATTAACTTGTAATAACTGCGATTTCGCAAACGCAGGGCCCAGCCAGTCAAACACAAACAACGAAGGAGGTGAGTTTTGAAATCATGTTAATAGTATAATATGAGCAAGAAGAATACGCAAACAATCATAATAGAACCGTATCATAATCACTTTACGATATATCAAAATATTTAATTAAATAGTATCATACTATAACATCCAAATCACTCAAGTAAAATAATCATCTCATTATAATATGCATCAATCACAACAAAACAATCACAAGGAAATGCAATGCTATGCATGAGCTTAGACTCTACTTCACAATGTGGTACCATTCTAACTCTGAAGTACTTGGTTAGGAGGCCATGATACTATCCCACCATCCCGATGGACGGACAATTCAAATTGGCCATGTCCTCATAGATCCCCTCAACTCAACCCGAGACACATATACGTGACGGTCGAGGTAAACGTGTGTTGCATGGTAGCTCCAGACATTTGGAGTGCTACCTCCAAGTCACCCAGGAATTCCCCACCGGAATACCTCCAAGGTCTAACAATCTTGCCTTAAGGCTCGACAGCATACCGCCACGATCAGGCTCATTCAGTTGTACTTCCCCATAAATCAAACCATGCATCAATCAAAAATCATCATTATCATCACGTAAGCATATATCAAACCATGCATCCATATTTTATTATCACAACACATAATTTCATCTAAGCAAACATGTACACATAATTTCATTCAACATCCAACATCGCAATAATAACAAATATCAACTACCACACAAGTATCAAAAATTAAATCAATCAACACCTTATAAAAATTTCTATTTCACATTTTAATCTCACAATTCTCATATTTCAAATTAATCAATTTATCTCTCAAAGGGCTACTGTCATACGTAGCAAGCCCCGGATGAATCGTTGGGAAATACGGTTTTCCCGTTCATCTCACAATATATTATACTCATGAATTCAAACGCTCTCTCACCCCTTACCTTATTTTGAAGCTTTCACACACGAATAAGATTCCACGAGCAAACAACCTTTGTTCATTGACTCTTTGTTCTTCAATCGATCTAACTCAATAGTTTATGGGTAAACGTTAAAAATAAATTATGAGAAGATACTCTAAAAACTAAATTCGAAATTCGGTCAAGGAAAATTACCATAAATCAGAAACCCAATCAGTGAATAATATAGCCACTTTTCACACGGTCGTTTTGGCGTTGGTTTCACTCAAATCGGACTTACGGTGAAGGAGAACGGTGCAAAATAAGGATTTTGAAATTTGGACGAAAATAGAGAAACTTTTCTGGGACAGTTATGGCTCTCAAGTGTCAATCGATAGGTTGTTGTTGTGTTTACTCTTTGGTTCTACAGCTGCCCTTCCAACTCCCTTCCCTTTTTTGTTTGTTTTATTTTATTAACAATTAGGGTTCACACATGGGTCCAACCAATTGGTCCCTTTATTTATTTTTAAATAAAACCAATAATTACTAAAACTAATGTTTTAACATTTTTTTTAACATAATTTAATTACTAAATATTACAAATATTTCAAAACTATTATTTTATAAAATAAAGTAATTAATCTTCTAAAATATTTTAATAATAAAAACTCTCATATTCAAAATAATCACTACAGTTATACTTATTTCTCAAAATATTCACATTATAATAATACAATCATATTAGAAAATAGTCAAAATTATAAAATAAATAAATATAACATTAATATTTTATATTAATTACTAAATCATAATAAATATATATAAAATCACAATATCATAACAAGTATTTAAAATTAAACGAAATCAAACACAATATCAATTCTATATCAAGATAATTGTTTATAAAAAAAATAACTAAAAATAGAAAATAGTTATAAATAATTGAAATATAACTATGTGTGTTCCTAACATCAGTCAAGCGCACATAAAAGTATTATATTAATTGGTTACACTTATATACACGTAAAATCGCATAAAATCTTTTTCTTTAAAATATATATTATAATAAAATACTATTATTTTTTTTTAATATATCAAATAATTAATAAAATATAATATGTATTATTTATATCGCTCATGTCATATAACATGTATCAAACTAGCACATCATAGAAAGCATCCATATAACGAAAATTAGCCACAAAATTTATCAACATATATTCTAAAATAATATTAGTCATCAAATTAATTATTTAAAATTCTATTTAATTAATAAAATAGTTTATTATAAAATTTGGGGTGTTACAGAGGATGGTTCTTGGAATAATAGTGTTTGCCTTAGTCAAATCTGTTTGTAAAAATAGCGTTTCGCCTTTTTTATTTTCAAAATTTTTTGTTGCCATAAAAGCTGAAAACATTGCTTTGTAATGAATTCTGTAAATAATAGCTACAGGAATAGATCCTTCTATCATTTTGTAATTATGAGTTTTGATTTGTAACATGAGAGAATTTGCAATGTTTGGATCTTTTAAAGATAAAGAAAAATTTGGATAACATCCAAACCAAATTGGTCCTTGACATAGAATAGATTCAACTGTACTTATAATTGAATCTTGGATGTTCAAGAACCTTGCATCCCGTAGGACGCATAGGATTGAAGTGTTTAATCCTTCCCGTGTTAGAGGTTTTATACCAACTTGAACAAGACCTATATGTATGAAATTATAGTTCCTGTCAGCGTGTTTTTTGAGTGTTTTTGAAGAAAGAAGATTTATTGTTTCAAAGGGGTTTGAAAGAGTAACATCACGTTCCTCCGTTTTGATAGAATAATCGATTTTTAAAGATTTTTTAAAAGACTAGATACATAGACCTCATCTTTTTTTATTTTAGGGATTTGCCAATTGTTTATAGATTTTTGGAAGTCTTCAATAGTGATTTCTTTACTATTGATAGAGGTTCCCTTTTTTCTAGGAAGTTTTGGGTAGAAGGGGTGCACAAAGAAGAAGTTCTACAAAAGAGATTATCCATATTTAAAATTTTGTCTTTTTATTTTGAAGAAATTTTCAAGGATTCACTGCCCTTAAACGCCTGTACGTCGATTTGACACGGGACTTACAACCCATAAACTATTATTCTCCAAGATAAACTTTCAAGATTTTAAATATTTAAAATCGATTTTATATAAACTTTTTATAGTTTAAATATTATAGATTGATTCAATCAAAATACAAATATTATATAATGATAATATACTACATTTAAACATTATTAAAAATTAGTATAATTATTTACACAAATAATTAACCAGATCATCTATTATATTTGTTTACAAAAAATGTTACTATTATATCATTTTAAAACAATAAATGTGTAATTATTTTTGTCTTGTCGTTCAACTAATGGTAGTGTTGAAAATAATATGTACACTAAAATACTATTATTTTTAGAAAAATATATAAAATATAATATTTATATCACTCATTTAGTCTAACATGTACAAGATTAAAACATCATATAAAGAAAATTAATCCTAAATTTAATTAACATATATTCTAAAATAATTTTAACACCAGCTTAATTATTTAAAATTATATTTCATCAATAAAATAATTTAGTATAAAATTTGGAATGTTAAAGTATCTTTATGGTCTCTTCAACCAAGAATCATTCACGTTGATCTCCAAAAGAAGACTCTTTTAAAAATTAACCTTCAAATTTCATAAGATTAGAATTTATTTCCCTTACATTGACCCCCAATTTAACCTTGAAAATCAATGTTATTATTATTATTATTCATTCACCCAATCATGCAATGATTATAGTGTACGATCCTTCTGCTTTCTTGCCCTTGCCCTCTTCTCTGCTTCCTTTGCCTTCTGCATTGCTTTCTTTGCCTCCTGCTTTGCCTTCTGCTTTGCTTCTTTTTCCTTCTGCTTTACTTCCTTTTCCTTCTGCTTTGCTTCCTTTGCTTCCTTTGCCTTCTGCTTTGCTTCCTCTGCCTTCTCCATTGCTTCCCTGGCCTCATATTTTGCTTCATCTGACTTATGACCTAGTTTCTCTGCCTTATCAATTGCTTTGTGTGCCTTTTGCTTTGCTTTGTTTGCCTTCTGCTGTGCTTCCTTTTTCTTCTTCTTTGCTTCCTTTGCCTTTTGCTTTGCTTCCTTTGCTTCCTCTGCCCATGACCTTTCTTCCCTTGTTTTATTTCCCGAACCAACGGGCTTATTTGAATCAAAAGGTTCTATATCTACGGGTTTTCGGCCACCATCAAGCTTATCTACCAAAACATTTTTCTTTGAGTCTTTTGCATAACCTGCAAATAAATTAAATTACAATATTTATTAAATTAATTATTTAGTTAGAAAGTAATTATGTGTACATACATGATAACTATTTGTATATTGTTTACCTTCTTTGGATGTCTCAGTTGCCACAATAGATAAAAGAAACAATGCACAAATGAAACACAAATTAAAAGCTTTGATTTTCAGCATTGCTACAATGTCTAAGAATTTAATTGTCGTGAAACATATGAATATATTCGGCAACATAAATAGGTATGAAAATTCAAAAAGTAGATTTATTAGGCCATTGAAAGGTTATTGAGGTAAGTAAAGTGTTTAAACTTTGACAACTACGAGGTTGCTTGATAATTTCTTTACTAATAAACATAATTCTAGTTAATAAAAAATAGTTATGGACGGCATAAAATAAATTTACTCTTTTAAATTTTTCTCAAATCTCTTTTATGTCTCTATAGGTTTTATATAAACATGTACCACAAACTTAACTAATTTCTCTCCAATAATTATTATAAACATCTACTATTTCCAAAAATTAAATTAATTAAATTAATACATCATTTTTTTATAATTCCAAAATTATTTTTATTTTAAGAGAATTTTTTTTCTTCAATAACTTACCAACATTATATATATATATACACTTGTACCACAAACCTAACTCATTTCTTTCCAATAATTATTAAATACATCTATTATTTTCAAGAAGAATAACAAATGCAAAAACTACAACTATTGAATGAATTAGATATTCAATATATATCAAATCATATTCCGCCACTAGCTCTTTATCCCACTCAAAAGCTCACCACGATACTCCCATTAACAAGCTACCCATTCACTTCTGTTTAAGATCATATTAGTCACTAATTTATTTTTATCCGTCGTGGCACTAAAGAGTCTTCTAAATCGATTACTAAGAGTCACTCTACAAGCTACCACCCTTGGATTTATCCAGAAAAAGTGTCGAAACCATTTACCACCTCCTTAACCATGTAATCCACAAACACTGTATTAATTACTACCCCAACAATGATACCTGCACAAGTCTAAAAGAAACAAACGATGCGAACTTGAGTATAAGTAAAATACAATTCGAAAAACAATATTCCCCATGGTTCTAATAAGAGATGACTTCATTCAAGAAATTGTAGAACTTGGGCATCAACAACATTAATTCGAGACAACGTTTGAGATAAACTCTCTTTCCTCGACAGTGACAGCTTTAGCCTCGGCTTCCGGTAAAGTCCATTGAAAAAGATATAGAGACACAATAATATACTAGGAAAAAAAAATTAAAATGAAAATGAAAAAGTATTCTATAGACCTAAACTATTTTATTAATTAAATAGGATTTTAAATAATTAATTTGATGTTAAAATTATTTTAGAATATATGTTGATAAATTTTGTAAGTAATTTTTGTTATAGGAATGTTTTCTATGATGTGTTAGTTTGACATATATTATATTTAATGAGCAATATAAATAATAAATATTTTATTTTATTATTTTATATATTTTTCTAAAAATAATAGTATTTTAGTGTAATATTTTAAAGAACAAGATTTTATATGATTTTAAGTGTATATGTGAGTTGGTAATTAATATGATATTTTCTTATATGTTTGACTAATGTTAAGCGTGTACATATTTATATTTTAATTATTTTTAAGTATCTCGTATTTTAATTATTTCTAAACATATCTTATTTTAATTGTTTATTCTATAAATAATTATCTTGATATCGTAGTGATATTGTGTTTGATTTACCTTATTTTTATATACTTGCTATGACATTGAGATTTTATATATATATTTAGTAAAATTTAGTAATTAATATAAAGTGTGATATTATATTTATTTATTTAATAATTTCGACTATTCTCTAATGATGGTAATATTTTAATTTGAGTATTTGAAAGAAAAAAAATTAAATATTATTATAGGGATTATTTTAAATGAGATTTTTATTATTAATGTATTTTAAAAGATTAATTATTTTTATTTATAAATTATTAGTTTTGAAAGAGTAATTATACTTTATTAATGAAATTGTGTTTTAAAAAATAAATAAAATAAAATAAAATTAGTAAAACCTAAAAGGA
>JBBPBS010001169.1:322756-338375 GCA_037974835.1 Cicer judaicum | reverse complement strand
AAAAAAATAGTAGAATACAATAAGAGTACATTATTACATTTATATGCAAAAATAATATGAAATTTTCTTCTGTAAAAAATTGGTAACAATGTACAATGATATGCTATATGTAGAAGTAAGTGGATGGATGAGTTGCATTTGTTGTGTCTTTACAAAGAATAGATCGGGCTTCAATTACTGAGCGAGGAGGCTCAATATCTTTCTCTTGCAATGCATTTCCTCTTAATCTTTGCATCTGGGAAGCAAATGTATCATCCAATATCTACAAAATGAAACAATCAACAATAATCTTAGTCATTATATTGCCTATTGTATCCTCTAAGAACACAAGAAAAAACAACGTAAGTTATTTTTATTGATTCTAGTATTGACTTTACCCCAAGAGCGTAGCAAGACCCATTGTACCATATCCTATTTTCTTTCCTTCCTTCTAGAAATTTCAAAACAATCTAGCACATTTAATAATAAAAATAAATTAGATTATATCCGAGGAAAGAGTCAGAGCCAATTAGGTGACACATAACATAACCTTTTATTAGTAGTTGTAGCAGTTGGTCTAACCTGTCCCATTCTGTCCCACAATCCACGACATATTGCTATAAAGAGTTGGCTGGTAAAGACCTCATGAATGTTGGAGATGAAGTCAACAAGAAGTGAATTCAACAACTGCATTCTTTCACGAACTTCTGCCTCTCCATCTGCTTCTCTTGTTTCCTCAAGGATCTTTTTCAGCCGTGTGCTCTTATTAGCTTGAATCTGAACAATTCAAAACTCTACTTAAATTATATATCAAATATAAATGTAAATAATTAAGACTTTCAAAACCAAACAATTTTTTTATGGTATATATATTCAAGCATGTTTGAATTGACTTATTTAGGCATCTCTAGCGGCATAAACATTTATGAGACTGTTTGACAGAGTTTATGGAAAGAATTTATGTCATGTTCATAAGTAATTTATTTCCCTAAATTCTCTAAGATAACTTATGAAAACAACTAATAAATTATATGAAAATAGTTACTTTATTTTATTGTTTGTCATAGAAATTCATAAGCACTTATATGATAATACAACTAATAGCTTATACGAAAATAGTTTCTTAATTTTATCGTTTGCGCAGAAATTTAGCTATTTATCCAAACACAAATACAATGTTTTATACAATGATATAGAGCTAACATAGAAAAGTGGAGTCAAAAATCAATGTCTTACATTGTTGACAAGATTCCCTATTATTGCTTGCAAATAAGTTTTGTATCTAGTTCTCAATAGCACGGTTATTCCATTCATTTGCTCCCCAAACAACTTCTTATCTCCCATGACAGGTAGACAGGATGCCCATGAATTTAGGATGTCTTCCACTCTACAATGAAGGACATCAAGAATCCTCTTGATGGTGTTCAAGAATATTCCCAACTGAATAAAACAAGTTGTTAAATCATAAGATAATATAATATGTAAACACAAAATAGATAGGAACAACCAAAATAAATAAACATGCATGCATCCAGATAACTTACTTGGCTAGGAACCAATTGAACAGTAGCTGATTGTCTTCTTGCTAGCTTTTGAACTTGCAAGTGAAGTCTCTGTGGTATGCTATCTTTCAAAGGAGTTAAAATGTCACTGTACTGTTTTTCAAGCGATTTCACAATTGCCCTTTCAACATTTGCAACAGCCTTTTCCAGAAAGAAAAGGGGAAAATGTATATTAGAGAAGACAGACATTATATCAAAAAAGGTATCTTAAATAATTGCACATAGATATGTTTTAGGACTTACATTTTCCAAATACAGCGAGTATTGAGGCCATCTACTGATTACCACTTCGTACTGGATTAGGTTGTCTTTTATGTTTTCATACATTTTCTCAGCAAATGGAGAGGTGGAATGGTTTGTTGTTACTCCAGCCCATGGAACCTGTGTCATTTGTTTGTATTAAGGAAGGGTGATTTCAATTATAGATTTAAGAGTTCTGTTTGTACATAAAATAACTAAAATAACGACTCGATTACCTTTTCTGCTTTACAAAGATCAAGTGAACTAAGTTGCATATCTTGTATCCAAACCACAATGTAGTTGTGGAACAAATTTCTCGAGTCTACACCTCCCTGCACAGAACTGAATCATAAAGAGTATCGAGTGTCAGAAATGATATGGTAATGTTGTGGAATCTAAAGTTTTTGTGCTGTATTTAGTGGTGCAAGGGGAAAAGTTTCATTGCCAAACAAACCTTATATTCCATGACTCAAGATCCCGTTCAAAGTCTGCAGTTGCTACTAGAAGCTCATTCACATGTGGCTGTGGATTTGATGGTGGCCATGCAGAAAGGAAAGTTTTCAGTCGTTTACACAGCTCTGTGCTATAAATGGCTGCTGTAATGTTTGCCAGGTCAATTGAACTGAAAATTGAATAATTGATCTCAGAATACAATCCAAGTTAAAATATATGAAGCAAAAACTGAGAATATGTGCAATGCTGCTACTGAAGATATGAGTAGAAAAACTTTGGGAAATGAAAATGATAACGAAAAAATCTGTTCAAAACAGGAAAATACTAAGTTCTGAAACCAAGAGAATCTTGAAAAATCTTGAAATTTAACATGAAGCCAAATACCTGGGGAAAATATGCTGGCCGTGGACTGTATGATGGCTGTTGATCTTTATGTCTGCCTGAATTTCATTCCTTATAGAATTACAAAGGTTTTTCATCTTCAGGTATGCTGTTGAGATGGTAATGGTGTCCATTAGGTAAATTTCAGAGGTGCTTGAAACAAATTCATCAGTCTCCATCATGTGTTTTCTACACCTTTTTCTTGCTGCAGTCTGTCCACAGTAACCATTTCATTTAGACTCCAAAACAGAGATGTAGTTATTGTTACAAGATTGATCCAGAAAAACCTTATGATATGAAGTGAAATTTTAATTTTTTTTATAAATCTCATAAGCCATTCATAGATATCCCTAAATCTTTTTCAAGCACACTCGAATATAGTAATATGCTTGAAGGCATGAAGTTATATTGAACAAAGGCATCAATCATCGGTATAATGACTACATAAAGTTACCTGTATATAGTTCTGTTGAATAGTTTGAGCATCTGTAGATAATATATCATGAAGACTACTGTAGACCTGTAAAGCAGGACGTAGAGCTGGTGCTGCAGAATCAGATGTTGAACCTTTTATTATCATTATCGTTAATCAAATATCATCATATAAACTTATCACAAATTTATAACATCACTATTATTAATTATACATTATCATAATCACATAAATTTATCAAAACAAATTAACCTTTTATTATCACTTCACATAAACCCGTCTAATCAACCACATACATAAAATTCATTAGATACTCAATATCACAACAATATCAAATAACACACATTTAACGAAATTAAATAAATCAACACCTTATAATATTTCTATTCCACATTTTATTCTCACAATTTCCATATTTACACATTAATTCATGTATCCCTCAAAAGGCTACTGCCGTACGTAGCAAGTCCCGGATTAATGGTAGAGAAATACAGTTTTCCGTTCATCTCACAATATATTATACTCATGAATTCAAATGCTCTTTCAACCCTTACCTTATTTAGACATTTTCTCAAACACATAAATCAATGGAAGTTTTCAATTGCAACTGTAGATCGACAAGGTACAACGAGCGAATCTGAATAATCAGCAAGTTCACAAAGTCTAAGGCCTCAGGTATAGAAAATAAAAATCCAACCTATAATAGCTCAAATAAATAAGCAGAAGTAAAAAAATAAGGGTGTAAACAGTCGTCTGGTCCAAACTTTATTTTCTAGTAATTCTAAAAATCTATAATAAATAATTTATTTTACTTATCCATATTAGAAATTTTTTCTCCAAAACACTCATTCTAACATAATATTATTTTTTCTGAACATAGATAAATCTAATTTTAGTCAAAACTCTCATACTCAAAATAGTAACTATAATTATTACTATAATATATTTTCAAAATAATAACATAAAAATACATCATCTTTATAAATTAATCGAAATGATAAAATAAATAAATATAACATCAACGATTTATATTAATTACTAAATCAAAATGAATATTTATAAAACCATCATACCGCAACAACTATATAGAAATAAAGAAAGTCAATATCATTTTTACTAATATCTCAAGATAATTATTTATAAAATAATTAATTAAAATAAGATAAATTTTTAAATAATCAAAAATAATAGTGTGCACACTTAACATTAGTCAACATACAAGGAAATATCAAATTAACTACAAACACACATATGCACGTAAAATCGCCTAAACTCTTATATTTTAAAATATGTACGCTAAAATACTATAATTTTAAGAAAAATATATAAAATATAAAAATATAATATATATATCACTCATTTAGTCTAACATGTACAATATTAAAACATCATATAAAGAAAATTAATCCTAAATTTAATTAACATATATTCTAAAATAATTTTAACACCAACTTAATTATTTAAAATTATATTTCATCTATAAAATAATTTATTATAAAATTTGGGATGTTAAAGTATCTTTATCGTCTCTTCAACCAAGAATCGTTCACGTTGATCTCCAAAAGAAGACTCTTTTAAAAATGAACCTTCAAAGTTCATAAGACTAGAATTTATTTCCCTCACATTGACCCCCAATTTAACCTTGAAAATCAATCTTATTATTATTATTCATTCACCCAATCATGCAATGATTATAGTGTATGCTTTGTTTTATATTTATTTTTTCAACCAATACGGTTTGTGCTTTGCGCCGCGTGCCTTCAGAACTGCTTGCACTGCCTTCACCGCTGCTTGCGCTGCCTCATGCTCTACTTCCATTGACTTCTGCACTGCATCATTTGCCTTCTGCATTGCTTCGTTTGCCTTCTGCACTTCTTTGTTTGCCTTTTGCTTTGCTTCATTTGCCTTTTGCATTGCTTCCTTTTTCTTCTGCTTTGCTTCATTTGCCTTCTGCTCTGCTTCCTTTGCCTTCTGCTTTGCTTCCTTTGCTTCCTCTGCCCATGACATTTCTTCCCTTATTTTATTTTCCCAACCAACGGGCTTATTTGAATCAAAAGATTCTATATCTACAAGTTTTCGACCAATATCAAGCTTATCTACCAAAACATTTTTCTTTGAGTCTTTTGCATAACCTGCAAATAAATTAAATTACAATATTTATTAAATTAATTATTTAGTTAGAAAGTAATTATGTGTACATACATGATAACTATTTGTATATTGTTTACCTTCTTTGGATGTCTCAGTAGCCACAACAGATAAAAGAAACAATGCACAAACGAAATACAAATTAAAAGCTTTGATTTTCAGCATTGCTACAATTTCTAAGAATTTAATTGTCGTGAAACATATGAATATATTCGGCAAGATAAATAGGTATGAAAATTAAAAAAGTAGATTTATTGAGCCATTGAAGGGTTATTGAGGTAAGTAAAGTGTTTAAACTTTGACAACGACGAGGTTGCTTGATAATTTCTTTAATAATAAACATAATTCTAGTTAATAAAAAATAGTTATTGACGGCATAAAATAAATTTACTCTTTTAAATTTTTCTCAAATCTCTTTTATGTCTCTATAGGTTTTATATATACTTATACACAAACTTAACTCATTTCTCTCCAATAATTATTATAAACATCTACTATTTCCAAAAATTAAATTAATTAAATTAATACATCATTTTTTTTATAATTCCAAAATTATTTTTATTTTAAGAGAGTTTTTTTCTTCAATAACTTACCAACATTATATATATATATATACACACTTGTACCACAAACCTAACTCATTTCTCTCCAATAATTATTAAATACATCTATTATTTTCAAGAAGAATAACAAATGCAAAAACTACAACTATTGAATGAATTAGATATTCAATATATATCAAAGCATATTCCGCCACTAGCTCCTTATCCCACTCAAAAGCTCACCACGATACTCCCATTTACAAACTAACCATTCAAATCTGCTTATGATCATATTAGTCACTAATTTATTTTTATCCATCGTGGCACTAAAGAGTCTCCTAAATCAATTACTAAGAGTCACCATACAAGCTACCACCCATGGATTTATCCAGAAAAAACGTCCAAACCATTTACCACCTCCTTAACCATGTTATCCACAAACACTGTATTAGTTACTACCTCAACAATTGTAACACCCTAAATTTGATAATAAACTATTTTATTAATTAAATAGGATTTTAAATAATTAATTTGATGTTAAAATTATTTTAGAATATATGTTGATAAATTTTGTAAGTAATTTTTGTTATAGGAATGTTTTCTATGATGTGTTAGTTTGACATATATTATATTTAATGAGCAATATAAATAATAAATATTTTATTTTATTATTTTATATATTTTTCTAAAAATAATAGTATTTTAGTGTAATATTTTAAAGAACAAGATTTTATATGATTTTAAGTGTATATGTGAGTTGGTAATTAATATGATATTTTCTTATATGTTTGACTAATGTTAAGCGTGTACATATTTATATTTTAATTATTTTTAAGTATCTCGTATTTTAATTATTTCTAAACATATCTTATTTTAATTGTTTATTCTATAAATAATTATCTTGATATCGTAGTGATATTGTGTTTGATTTACCTTATTTTTATATACTTGCTATGACATTGAGATTTTATATATATATTTAGTAAAATTTAGTAATTAATATAAAGTGTGATATTATATTTATTTATTTAATAATTTCGACTATTCTCTAATGATGGTAATATTTTAATTTGAGTATTTGAAAGAAAAAAAATTAAATATTATTATAGGGATTATTTTAAATGAGATTTTTATTATTAATGTATTTTAAAAGATTAATTATTTTTATTTATAAATTATTAGTTTTGAAAGAGTAATTATACTTTATTAATGAAATTGTGTTTTAAAAAATAAATAAAATAAAATAAAATTAGTAAAACCTAAAAGGAAACCAATGGGTTTGATTCATATATGAATCCTAATTGTTAATAAAATAAAACAAACAAAAAAGGTAAGGGAGTTGGAAGGGCAGTCGTAAAACCAAAGAGAAAACACAACAATAACCCTGTCGTTTGACACCGGTGATCAATAACTGTTCCAGAATTCTCCGTTTGTAGAATTCGATATTTTGCATCGTTCTCCTTCACCGTAAGTCCGATTTGAGTGAAACCAACGCCAAAACGACCGTATGAAAAGTGGCTATATTATCCAATTATTGGGTTTTTGACTTATGGTAAATTTCCAAGACCGAATTTCGAATTTAGTTTTTAGAGTATCTTTTCATAATTTATTTTTAACGTTTACCCATAAACTGTCGAGTTAGATCGATTGAAGGACAAAGAGTCAATGAACAAATGTTGGTTGCTCGTGGAATTGTATTCATGTGTGAAAGCGTCAAAATAAGGTAAGGGGTGAGATAGCATTTGAATTCATGAGTATAATATATTGTGAGATGAACGGGAAAACCGTATTTCCCAACGATTCATTCGGGTTTTGCTACGTACGGCAGTAGCCCTTTGAGAGATAAATTGATTAATTTGAAATATGAGAATTGTGAGATTAAAATGTGAAATAAAAATGTTTATAAGGTGTTGATTGATTTAATTTTCGATACTTGTGTAGTAGTTGATATTTGTTATGATTGTGATGTTGGATGTTCAATGAAATTATGTGTACATGTTTGATTAGATGAAATTGTGTGATGTGATAATAAAATATGGATGCATGGTTTGATATATGCTTACGTGATGATAATGATGATTTTTGATTGATGATAGTGATGTTATAAAATTGTGATGAGTTTATACGATGATCATGATTATTTATGATTAATGATATTATAAATTGTGATGAAAATATTGAAGTACCCCATACCTGATGAGATAGTGATGATTCTTAAATATGGTGTTCTTAATGGAATAGTCTAAGCTAACGGGGGGAGAAAATAAATATTGTGAATTTGTGAAGTGGAGATTATTTTGTCATCATATAGGTAGGGCCTGACAAGCCTAGTGATTCTGGGGAAGTACAACTGAATGAGCCTGATCGTGGCGGTCTGCTGTCGAGCCTTAAGGCAAGATTGTTAGACCTTGGAGGTATTCCGGTGGGGAATTCCTATGTGACTTGGAGGTAGCACTCCAAATGTCGGGAGCTACCATGCAACACACGTTTACCTCGACTGTCACGTATATGTGTCTCGGGTTGAGTTGAGGGGATCTATGAGGACAGGGCCAAATTGAATTGTCCGTCCACCGGGATGGTGGCATAGTATCATGGCCTCCTAACCAAGTACTTCAGAGTTAGAATGGTACCACATTGTGAAGTAGAGTCTAAGCTCATGCATAGCATTGCATTTCCTTGTGATTGTTTTGTTGTGATTGATGTGTTTCAAAGGTAATAATAATTAGATGAATGATGCATATTATAATGAGATGATTATTTTACTTGAGTGACTTGGATGTTATAATATGATACTATTTAATTAAATATTTTGATATATCGTAAAGTGATTATGATACGGTTCTACTATGATTATTTGCGTGATCTTCTTACTTCTATTATACTACCATCATGATTTTGAAACTCACCTCCTTCGTTGTTTGTGTTTGACTGGCTGGGCCCTGCGTTTGCGAAATCGCAGTTATTACAGGTTAATGGGTCTTGAAGTTCAAATTTGGGAGGAACCTCGCTCTGATAGGTGATACCGGGAATAAGGGTTTTGATTTGTATTTTACTTATTTAATTCGAATATAAATTTTGTATGAAAACCTTAGAAGTACTAGTAAGTTTTTAGAATTAAATCAAGTAGTTATACTTAAATCAAGCTTATCGAGATTGCGCTATTTTAATGGATAAAATAAATTTAAAGTGTTTTTATTTTTATTTTTGAGAAACGTGATATCCTTAATTAAACTAAATTTTGTTTTTTCTTGGAAATATATATTTTTTATTTATCCGCTGCAAATCTTATAGGAATATGATATAAATTATTATATATATTATTTTGGGGTTTAGGGTGTCACAACAATGATACTTGCACAAGTCTAAAAGAAACAAAGGATGCGAACCTGAGAAAAAGTAAAATACAATTTACAACTCTTATGTTCAGTATTACATGTCTGAGCGGAATTTCTCCCAACTTGAACTTCAAGACTTATGACGTATTGTGAAACACAAAATTTGTCACTAAAAGTTACAAACTGTAGGTAAAGGTCAAGAAAATATACAATAAAATATAGTTTAATTTTACTAATTCTACAATAAACATACAATAAAATATAGTTTAATTTTACTAATTCTATTAAAACATACAATAAACAGTTATTTTGCTTTTAAAGATTCAATAAATTTTTATATCACTACAGAGTAAACAATGGTACAAAAATATATGAATGAAATTTCTAAATCTCTACTGCACAATGGTGTAAAAAGAAGCAAAGCATCACACCATTCTCAAAAGCATAATTATGTTTTGTTGTGATAGTTTTATCTGATGATGGCATAAAATGAACACATATGGTCCTCTTCAAATCTGATCAAGCAGTCTTTTCTTTTTCTATATCCTGGAAAAAAAACAAAGTGCTTGATTTAGGAATTCGAAAAACAATATTCCCCATGGTTCAAATAAGAGATGACTTCATTCAAGAAATTGTAGAACCTGGGCATCAACGACATTAATTCGAGACAAGGTTTGAGATAAACTCTCGTTCCTCGGCAGTGGCAGCTTTAGCCTCGGCTTCCGATAAAGTCCATTGAAAAAGATATAGAGACACAATAATATACTAGGAAAAAAATTTAAAGTAAAAATGAAAAAGTATTCTAGAGACCTAAAGTTGAGAATTGAGAGATCTTTCAACTTCAGCTCTTCTCGCATTTGTTTCCTATTATCAGGTGAATTCTAGTCTAGAACAGATCCCAGACAGGAGAACATAAAATAGAAGGAAAAGCAATTCTCAGACATATTATTACCTACATGTTTCCCGTATACTCAATGAAACAACTAAGGAAATAACAAGTTGTTCAATAGTTAAATGAGTGAATATTTGTTTAAATGTATCATCAAAATCCTCTAAAAGTACTATCATACTATTCAATATATGTCAAAGATAAACTCATTTATATCACACAATATTGTTCTTGTAAATTAACAGCAAATGCCACATGAATTTAGAGTAACATGTTGCATAACTTTCTCAACAAATTCATGTGCATCATGTCAAAGTCTGTAATTACTTTTTCATTTAATATTGTCATTGAATACTAGCATTGTACTTTGATGGAATATGTGACGAAAGTTACATGAATGTAAGATTATACCTTATTAATAACTTCATCCACGTTCATGAACAAACTCAAAAAATATTACTTTCTTTTATTATGTCGAATAAATATTGCATATTACTTTTATATAAATCTATTTATTCATTTTGTATAAAAATTCTCTAATAATTATGATTTCTACTATATTTACAAAATTTGTACTATATTTTAAACACTTATAAAAAATTTTAGGAAGTTAATAATTTCAACAATATTTAATTTTTTAATATAAAATAATTATTTTTTGAGAAAATAATGCAAATAATTTTGATATTAATTATTTAATATATTAGTTTCTTGACACTGATGTATTGCATAGCTTGCACAAGCGATTCATGCACATCATGTGAAGGCTTGTAGAACATGTTCTAAAAACCCTCTTAATCTACCATCATATTTCTCCATTAATATAAGTCAAAATTTATGATTTTGAAGTATCATGTAGCATAACTTGCACAATTGATTCATGTGGATCATGTCAAATCTTGTGATGACGTTTTAGCCACATATGCAAAGCAACAATTGATAAAATACTAAATTGTTTAGTAGTTGTATGAGTGACTATTTGATAGAATGTGTCCTCAAAACTTGATGCTTACGCTTTTATTTTTTATTTTTAATATTTTTAATTTAATCTTTTAGATTATGTTTTTTATTTATTTTATAAAATATAACATAATAAACTTTTTCTTAAATTATTTAAAAACAATTATAAATATGAGATGATTTCTACATCAATTCATTTAATTTTTACATCATCAAAATTGGATGTCAAATTAAAAGTTTGAAATTTCAAAAATTAATCGTTGGATAAAAAAAATACTAGGCCCAAAATTAAGGATCGAACAAGACAATGACTTAAAATTAAAAGTACATTTAATTAAAAAAACTTAGTAACACTCACGGTACCATAAAAAAAAACTTTGCATTTGCATAACATATTTAACAAGTGGATCTATGCTCTTGGTTAAGGCGCCAACATAATTCGCATCCACAAATATCCACCAGTATTCGTCTTGATTTGAGCGAAAAAAACTCATTTTGATTGGGTGTGAGTACGAGTGTAGATATTTCCCCAAAATTAAAATTCGGACGCAATGACGAGTTTGTGATGCTAATATCCACCCCACACTCGTCCTTGTTCCGCTAGTAATATTATTGTAATTTTTTAATTTTATATACATATACATATTGAATATACTTAATATATTTTTAAATATTAAAAATTATAATGACATCTTTACATAAAATATTTTTTAATTTTATTATTGTCTAATAATAATTACTTTATCTTATTAATTATAATATATATCATTTTTAAATTTATAATTTTTTATATATAAATGAATGTGGTGTGTAGGTGGGAAAACCCAAACTCAATTGCGGGTAAGGATTTTAGCCTAAATTTATAGACGTAAAAAAATAGAGATAAGTGCAAGTTTTTTCTGATTAGTTAGATGTGGAAGTGGGTAGACAAAATATGTCCACGTCCGATTGCCATGCTTACTCTTGGTTTGGCATGATGAATGGCAATGAACTCATGGATTGGAGCTTGTAGGATGTTCAGTTTCCGGTTGAAGCTGTCGTTAGAACATTTATGTAAGAAATATGTGACTTCTAATGCAAGAATTATGTATATGACAGTCAACTGAACAATACACAAGAATGCCAAACAGTTTAACAAAATATCAATTTTATTAAACAGATTATCAAACAAGGTCCCAATGAATTGATTCTAGGAGAAGGATCAGAATTACATGTAATGTCAAATTAACAATATAACATACACAGTAATTGTTTAACAATTCAATCTAGATACAAGCATGTATATTCAATCTTTCAAGCAATAACAGATAGAACATGTATCAACAATAATCAATCAAACAATTAAGTAAAAGATAAGGGATAGAAGAATGATACTCAGAAATTTATCCTGGTTCGGTCGTCTGTAAGACAACCTACATCCAGTCCCAAGATCAACTTGATCTTAGCCTTTTTCACTAGAATCTTCTATATAACGTTTTTACAGATTGTCCAGTTAGCTCCTAGCCTATCTATCCAACTATCTTGATTCTAACATACATCCATCGCATCCCTTGAGTTATTCCGGTAAACTCACACAAGATCGCAATGAGGTTCCTTCTTGATGATCACAAGCATCAACGAACGGTAACCACTAGTTTAGCTACTGGATTTTTACACAATTTGGTTTCAATGTAATTTTACAGAAATTGACAACAAAGAAGATCAAAAGATCTTTCTAATAAAAGCGACTTGATCACACAATGATGTTCAAACTATAAGTGTTTGCCAAGTGGTTTAGTTTTCTCAAAGTATTGTGTGTATCAAAGTCTCAAAGGTTCTGTTTTTGGAAAGTTTCAAATTCTATGTCATATCAAAAGTTATGTTCCTCTTTTTTTTTAAAAACAGTTTGAGACAGTTTTTATATGTTTTAGAACAAACACATACAAATCGATACTCGTGTTTCTTGTTTTTCTTGAATCTTGAAAACATATGCATCGATCGATTTGGCAATCGATTGTGTTAGTTCATAAATCAGAAAACTAAGACAAGTACATATCAGCATCGATTTAGTAATCGATTTCGAATGTTTTGTTCAAACAACGAGATCAAAACAATCGATTCCACAATTGACTGATATTCCATCTTAACCGATTTGGCAATTGGTCTGTAACTGAAAACAATTACTCCAATCGATTTGTCAATCGATTGAACTGATCACAGGGACTCCTGAAATTGCACCAATCGATTTACCAATCGATTTGAATTGTTACAGGGACTTAGCTATTTTGAAAACATTGATTTGCCAATCGACTAGGAACTTGGTTTCTGATATATGATTAAACATTTTCAACACCCAATCGATTTGTCAATCGATTAGTATATGTCTTGCAAGTCAAGAAATAAAATTCAATTGATGTCTCAATTGATTGGTTTTGTCACAAAGCTACTGACTTAGAAAAACTTTTATCCAATCGATTTGCTAATCGATTTGGTTTAGAATTGGTTGTCTCTGTGTCTCACTCAATCGATTCATCAATTGATGTTCCAATCGATTGTCCAATCGATTGGTATGTTATAGTGGTCAAGTCTGATGCAAAATAAACTCGAAATTGATTTGCCAATCAATTTTAAAAGACTTGTGACTTGCCCCTGTAACTCACACAATCGATTTCTCAATTGATGCATGAATCGATTGTCCAATCGATTGCTTTGCACCCAAAGTTCAAGTTTCACTGAGATCCTTCATATAATCGATTTACCAATCGATTGGATCAGTGATAACTTTACTCCTGAGTCAATCAATCGATTGCCCAATAGATTAGTCAATTGATTAGTCAATCGATTTTGTTTACTTGGTTCAAATTAAAAACACATTTTCACTTGGCAATAACTTATGCATGAACTCATATATGATAAGTCTAAAGCTTAATAAACACAATCACTAAAGACACATAAGCATAGTTGACTTTATCCGGCACATGCTTCACTTTAAGCTTGATTCCTTGCGTTCCAAGCATTGTGCCCATATGTTTAGTGTGTGTGTGTGTTTCTACCTGAAATGCAACTTGATTCAAACAGTTAGCTTAATCACAAGACATTGTATGTTTGTTAGTTATGTCAAAACTAAAATTAGGGGGACTTATGTCCAACAATTTATGCGATTAAAATATGGAAAAATGGTAGTAGTTATTCAGGGATAGTGTCGTGAAAGCACACAGGGTAGGCATTGAATACATTTTATTAGTTTTTTTGTTGACAAAATTGTGCATATTTTATTTTGAGTATTTTGATACAATGCAAGTTTTATAAATTTTATGGTTGGTGGACTTCAATGTGTATTTCATCTATTTTATAAAATTCTTTTAATTTATTTATTGAATGGTAAAAAAAATGCGCTATTATTAAACTCTTTAAAAAGAGACAAAGCAAAGTAGTTGTTGATATTATAATATACTCTACAAGTTGTCAGAACAACAATAGACTCTGTTGCACAATATGTTCACTAATTCATGTGCATTATGCCAAAATTATTATTACATTTTTTGTCATATACTCCATGAAACGACTATATAAAATACTTTACATCAACTTATGTCTTATAAAAAGAACAATGGTCACTCTCTTAGTATGCCAACACACAATATTTTCATTGAAGACTAGCACGAGATAGAATGTGATATCAAAGCCCTCTAAATGTATCACCATACTCTTTAATATATGTCAAAGCCAAACATGTTGCTAGCATTGTCTTTATAGACTAACACCAAATGTCACATGTATTCAGAGTACTGTGTTGCATAACTCTTACAACCGATTTATGTGCATCATCTCAATACTTGTGATTACATTTTTGCCATGTACACTAAACTACAATTGATAAAAGACTAAGTTGTTCAGTGATTAATTGAGTGAATATTTTGGAGAAATGTGTCTACTGAATCAACCACCATATTCTCCTATATAGGTCAATGTTGAATATTTAAATAAGTGAATATTTTGGAGAAATGTGTCATCAAAGCCTACTGAATCAACCACCATATTCTCCTATGATTCACCATATTCTCGTATATAGGTCAGAGTTGAATATTTAGATAAATGTGTCTTCTCCTATGATTCACCATATTCTCCTATATAGGTCAGAGTTGAATATTTAGATAAATGTGTCTTCAAAGTTCCGTGAATATACCATCCTACTATCAACACACAATATTGTAATCGCAGACTAACATCAAACAAAAGTTACTCCAATTATTCCAATTACTACTACATTTACAAATTTTAGATAATATTTCAAGAGTTTATATATTATCTGCTTTATTTTTTATTTCTGTATAATTATTCAAAAAAGTTTATACACATTTGAATATCAAACACATCTCATGAATAAATATTTATATACATTATTTTTAGAGTTTAAATATAAAATCTTAATTCAATTAAAATGAAAATATTATATAATGATAATATACTACGTTTAAAAATTATTTAAAAAAATATTATAATTATTTATATAAATATTTAACCACATCTTATATTATATTTGTTTATAAAATATCTTACTACTATATTATTTTAATACAATAAATATCAAATTGTGTTTTTTCAACTATAGTAGTGCTTACTTTCTAGGAAAAAGTGGTAGTATTTATTGACAATGTGATTAGAAAGCTCACATGACAAGCATTGAATACATCTATTATATATATTTAAAACAGACC
>JBBPBS010001169.1:280072-311281 GCA_037974835.1 Cicer judaicum | reverse complement strand
AATATTAATATTTTTTTAAAATAAAAAATATTAAATAGTCAATCATATTTTTAAATTTTTACATCTTATTTTTGGGTTTGTATTTTATATTTTATTTCATCAAATAAATACAAGTACCATTATATGTTGAAAAATAAATTAACAATCACACTACAATGAGTCAAACAATTATCCTATATAAATTATCATACGAATTTTAAAAAATATTTTAAAAATTAAATAGATGATTGTGATAAACATTTTTCTATTATTTTAATTTTCCTAATTATATTCAATTATTACAAATCAATAAAATAATATTATAAGATAATTATATTTATAATACATAAAATATTACTTAGAAAATTTATAAAATTAATTAATATCCGCGCAGCGCGCGGGCCATAATCTAGTATATAATAAAGAGTGATATTATTTTATACAAAGTTATATTTTAAAAATTACAAGAATAATGAGTCGCCAATTTATTAGAGATCGGGCTGGAAGAGATATATATTCAAAATTTATTTAGTTACCTACTTATTTTCTATTATGTGCATTGTATATAATAGCGCAAGTGACTCTAATAGAGTTGTCAAATGGATAAGTTTAGTTCAGCTCGTGAATGAGTCGGTTCGGTCTGATCTACTATGTTATTGGATTGTGTTTTATCAAAGACTGATCCGTTCATTATGGACTATGCGAGCCAACAACCCAACCCAACACATTTATTCTCGACATTTTATTTTAATTAATAAAAATTTAAAACACAAATACATTCAATCACTTAACACATTACAAACAATAAAATAAAATAAAATTATAATACATAACACTACTGCTACCTAGAACCTAATCATATTATTAAGTCTTAAAAGCAGGACGGTGGAGTCGAAAAAGATATTAATCTTGGTCAGTAGACAGTCATGAAAATAGTTGAATTGATAAAGGTTTTAAATTAACGGTTCTAGTTTTATTAATTTTTGTTACCAAAGTTGTGGATATTTTAATTGGAGTCTTTTGATATAGTGTACAATGTATTATTGGTTGGTGGTGAAATCACAACAAATGGTCTAGTGGTTTGCATAGCATATTTAATAGATAGATCTATGCTATTGGTTTTACACAATGCAACTCATGGATTGAAGTTTGTAACATGTTCAATTTTGGTTGAACCTGTTCATGGATTATAGTTTGTAACATGTTTAATTTTGGTTGAACCTGTCAGAAGAAATATGAAAAAGTGGTAGTATTTATTGACAATGTGACATGAAAGTTCACATGACAAGCATTGGATACATTTTATTAATTTTTGTTGCCAAAGTTGTGTACATTTTAATTTGAGTCTTTTGATATATTGCACAGTGTATTATTAGCCTGTGGTAAAATCACAACAATTAATTTTAACGACGTGAACCTGAAGAGTAGACTTCAATGTGTATTTTATCCTTTTTATAAATAACACTTGTTGTATGTTTTGGATGGGTGTAATTGTTGTCTTTGTAGGTTCAAAATATATACTACTAAATATTTTTGAAAATAAATAAATATGACCAAGTCTATCAAACATTCCTCTAAACAAGTGTTTTAAAGCACTTTTTTTTCACAAAGTATTTGGAAGGAAAAAAATAGTAGAATACAATAAGAGTACATTATTACATTTATATGCAAAAATAATATGAAATTTTCTTCTGTAAAAAATTGGTAACAATGTACAATGATATGCTATATGTAGAAGTAAGTGGATGGATGAGTTGCATTTGTTGTGTCTTTACAAAGAATAGATCGGGCTTCAATTACTGAGCGAGGAGGCTCAATATCTTTCTCTTGCAATGCATTTCCTCTTAATCTTTGCATCTGGGAAGCAAATGTATCATCCAATATCTACAAAATGAAACAATCAACAATAATCTTAGTCATTATATTGCCTATTGTATCCTCTAAGAACACAAGAAAAAACAACGTAAGTTATTTTTATTGATTCTAGTATTGACTTTACCCCAAGAGCGTAGCAAGACCCATTGTACCATATCCTATTTTCTTTCCTTCCTTCTAGAAATTTCAAAACAATCTAGCACATTTAATAATAAAAATAAATTAGATTATATCCGAGGAAAGAGTCAGAGCCAATTAGGTGACACATAACATAACCTTTTATTAGTAGTTGTAGCAGTTGGTCTAACCTGTCCCATTCTGTCCCACAATCCACGACATATTGCTATAAAGAGTTGGCTGGTAAAGACCTCATGAATGTTGGAGATGAAGTCAACAAGAAGTGAATTCAACAACTGCATTCTTTCACGAACTTCTGCCTCTCCATCTGCTTCTCTTGTTTCCTCAAGGATCTTTTTCAGCCGTGTGCTCTTATTAGCTTGAATCTGAACAATTCAAAACTCTACTTAAATTATATATCAAATATAAATGTAAATAATTAAGACTTTCAAAACCAAACAATTTTTTTATGGTATATATATTCAAGCATGTTTGAATTGACTTATTTAGGCATCTCTAGCGGCATAAACATTTATGAGACTGTTTGACAGAGTTTATGGAAAGAATTTATGTCATGTTCATAAGTAATTTATTTCCCTAAATTCTCTAAGATAACTTATGAAAACAACTAATAAATTATATGAAAATAGTTACTTTATTTTATTGTTTGTCATAGAAATTCATAAGCACTTATATGATAATACAACTAATAGCTTATACGAAAATAGTTTCTTAATTTTATCGTTTGCGCAGAAATTTAGCTATTTATCCAAACACAAATACAATGTTTTATACAATGATATAGAGCTAACATAGAAAAGTGGAGTCAAAAATCAATGTCTTACATTGTTGACAAGATTCCCTATTATTGCTTGCAAATAAGTTTTGTATCTAGTTCTCAATAGCACGGTTATTCCATTCATTTGCTCCCCAAACAACTTCTTATCTCCCATGACAGGTAGACAGGATGCCCATGAATTTAGGATGTCTTCCACTCTACAATGAAGGACATCAAGAATCCTCTTGATGGTGTTCAAGAATATTCCCAACTGAATAAAACAAGTTGTTAAATCATAAGATAATATAATATGTAAACACAAAATAGATAGGAACAACCAAAATAAATAAACATGCATGCATCCAGATAACTTACTTGGCTAGGAACCAATTGAACAGTAGCTGATTGTCTTCTTGCTAGCTTTTGAACTTGCAAGTGAAGTCTCTGTGGTATGCTATCTTTCAAAGGAGTTAAAATGTCACTGTACTGTTTTTCAAGCGATTTCACAATTGCCCTTTCAACATTTGCAACAGCCTTTTCCAGAAAGAAAAGGGGAAAATGTATATTAGAGAAGACAGACATTATATCAAAAAAGGTATCTTAAATAATTGCACATAGATATGTTTTAGGACTTACATTTTCCAAATACAGCGAGTATTGAGGCCATCTACTGATTACCACTTCGTACTGGATTAGGTTGTCTTTTATGTTTTCATACATTTTCTCAGCAAATGGAGAGGTGGAATGGTTTGTTGTTACTCCAGCCCATGGAACCTGTGTCATTTGTTTGTATTAAGGAAGGGTGATTTCAATTATAGATTTAAGAGTTCTGTTTGTACATAAAATAACTAAAATAACGACTCGATTACCTTTTCTGCTTTACAAAGATCAAGTGAACTAAGTTGCATATCTTGTATCCAAACCACAATGTAGTTGTGGAACAAATTTCTCGAGTCTACACCTCCCTGCACAGAACTGAATCATAAAGAGTATCGAGTGTCAGAAATGATATGGTAATGTTGTGGAATCTAAAGTTTTTGTGCTGTATTTAGTGGTGCAAGGGGAAAAGTTTCATTGCCAAACAAACCTTATATTCCATGACTCAAGATCCCGTTCAAAGTCTGCAGTTGCTACTAGAAGCTCATTCACATGTGGCTGTGGATTTGATGGTGGCCATGCAGAAAGGAAAGTTTTCAGTCGTTTACACAGCTCTGTGCTATAAATGGCTGCTGTAATGTTTGCCAGGTCAATTGAACTGAAAATTGAATAATTGATCTCAGAATACAATCCAAGTTAAAATATATGAAGCAAAAACTGAGAATATGTGCAATGCTGCTACTGAAGATATGAGTAGAAAAACTTTGGGAAATGAAAATGATAACGAAAAAATCTGTTCAAAACAGGAAAATACTAAGTTCTGAAACCAAGAGAATCTTGAAAAATCTTGAAATTTAACATGAAGCCAAATACCTGGGGAAAATATGCTGGCCGTGGACTGTATGATGGCTGTTGATCTTTATGTCTGCCTGAATTTCATTCCTTATAGAATTACAAAGGTTTTTCATCTTCAGGTATGCTGTTGAGATGGTAATGGTGTCCATTAGGTAAATTTCAGAGGTGCTTGAAACAAATTCATCAGTCTCCATCATGTGTTTTCTACACCTTTTTCTTGCTGCAGTCTGTCCACAGTAACCATTTCATTTAGACTCCAAAACAGAGATGTAGTTATTGTTACAAGATTGATCCAGAAAAACCTTATGATATGAAGTGAAATTTTAATTTTTTTTATAAATCTCATAAGCCATTCATAGATATCCCTAAATCTTTTTCAAGCACTGTTGGGAACCCAAGAATTGGATTCCTTGATTTAGAGGAAGAATACTATATTTAGAAAGAAAAGATAAGAAATAATAGGAGAGAATCTCTCCAAACAAAATGATACACAAGAGCGGATACGCTCCTACAATGGTTTACACCACTCAATTTCTAAATTTGATAAAAGATCCTTTCTAAAGGGGTGGAAGCCTCTATTTAAAGACTTCCAGTACATTAGGATAGGAATTAGGTCCTAGATAACTAACTAATAACAGAAACACCAAAGCAAGTACACCTATACCACTACTAACAACCTAGGAACACAACTACTAACAAACTCCTAATTATCCCTATGTTTATATCCTAACACTACACCCCTCTTCAAAACAACCTTGTCCTCAAGGTTGACATATACTAAAGTCTTCTTGTTCAATGGTTAAAAATTAAATAAATAAAAAATTCCTCCATGATCCCATTGTTGAGGACTCAACTTCAGCTTTAGGCACTTTCATATTCCCTTTTTCTGCACTTTCCTGCCATAGCTGCAAACCCGCTGAGTTCTGAATTGCTCAACAAAGTACGGCCTCTATTTAATGGCGGTCGGACCAATCTGGTTGTGTCGGATTTCTCGAACGCTGTCGGACCAATCTGGTTGTGTCAGATTTCTCGAACGCGGGATTGGACTAACCAAAGGTGGTGGCGGAAGGCAAATGTTCGAGAAGCTTTTCAGCCACAATTTCAATGTGAGGAACAAGGAGACAGTTTGAATCCAAGAGAACATTTGCTGCATCGAGTATGGCTTAATGGGGGAAAGCTCCGCAAAAACAAAAATAGACAATACACAAGGACAAGAAAAGAGAAAGCAACAATGCCATTGATGAACCTTGAGCTGTGGCAACTCATTGCTGCTGTCCCTCAAGTCTGGTGGTTTTGGTGGCGGTAGGTCTGGTGGTGGTGGGGGAGCTACAATCAGCGAATAAGCCATCAGATGTAGTTCCTTTGTGGTTGGTTTCCCTATAACTGCAATCCCTGTTGTTTCTAATTGCACTTTCCAATCTAGCGACAGCACAAGGCTTGCCGGAATCTTAATGGACACAGAACCAGTGCCTTTGTGCACGATACAGTGGCTGCTTCCTTCTTCCTCTGCCACTGTTGTTTGTTTGTCGCTGAACATTACTTCTTCCATATCCAAATTTCCAGAATTTAAGTCTTTGATAGATCGCTCATCTTCTTCAAAAATTTTCTGAATCAAAAAGAACTTTCTAGCACTGTTCCTCCAACCAAACGGGTCATTTAAGGCATGTGATGTTTCCTTCTTCAACCACAAATGCGAGACTGGATTTTCTTCCTTTTCTGAATCTTTCTTCATCGATTCTTGCTCTGTTAACTTCCCGCTCTTTATTGATTCTGATTTTTCTGATGGTTCTTGGTTTTCCATCGGCAACCCGAAAACCCCCTTGCAGTACACAACTGATTTGCTGATGTTGTATGCCCGTTCTTGATAGAGTCTTCCATCTCGGTAGTAGACTTCGGTTTCTCCTTGAGTTCCAAAAAGTGTTCTTTGATTTCACAAGGCACAAGGCTGATCTGAAACTGCCCTGACACTGTTCTTGATATCAGAATTAATTCCTTGATTCCACTCTTCATTTCTTCTATTCCCTCCTTCAGTAGCTTTATGTTTGCTGACCCCATTCTCCTTCTTCTCCGCCTCAAAGTGATCAACACCAAGCGGTTCCGACGGAGGTGGTGGCTCGACTAATGCCAGCGATGCAGTATGTCCGAAGCTCTCCACAAGCTGATGGACAACCAACTGTTTTGGCAGAGGTGTTTGGATTTCATTTGTCATCGTGCATGATTCTTGATTTGACAGTTTTGACAAAGACACATTGCTGGTCAGAATCTTTTGAGACCAAGAACTGGTTTCTTCATCCTCGGGCTTATCTTTCTCTTGTTTTAGCATTTCACAAAGAATTTGTTTGTGGATTTTGTCTTCCTCTGCCTTACAACCATTGTTTCTCCTTCCAAATCTACGGATCAAACATGTGGAAAAAGATTCCCAAGTTGGATTTGGGTTTTCTTGATCCCAAGAACGAAACCAAAATAGTATCAAAGCATCCAAGCTCATGAATGCCCACTGCACTCTATCGAATCCATGAATTTCATGCTCCACAAAGAACTTTTCAGCCCTTGCAACCCACCCAATAGGATTAGTCCCTGAAAAGTTGGGCAGCTCCACCTTCTTGGCCCACCAATCCTCTATTTCCATGCACACTGGCACTCCTTCGAATCCGGCAGGTCGGACCAATTGTTAGGAACCCAAGAATTGGATTCCTTGATTTAGAGGAAGAACACTATATTTAGAAAGAAAAGATAAGAAATAATAGGAGAGAATCTCTCCAAACAAAATGATACACAAGAGCGGATACGCTCCTACAATGGTTTACACCACTCAATTTCTAAATTTGATAAAAGATCATTTCTAAAGGGGTGGAAGCCTCTATTTAAAGACTTCCAGTACATTAGGATAGGAATTAGGTCCTAGATAACTAACTAATAACAGAAACACCAAAGCAAGTACACCTATACCACTACTAACAACCTAGGAACACAACTACTAACAAACTCCTAGTTATCCCTATGTGTATATCCTAACAAGCACACTCGAATATTGTAATATGCTTGAAGGCATGAAGTTATATTGAACAAAGGCATCAGTCATCAGTATAATGACTACATAAAGTTACCTGTAGATAGTTCTGTAGAATAGTTTGAGCATCTGTAGATAATATATCATGAAGACTACTGTAGACCTGTAGAGCAGGACGTAGAGCTGGTGCTGCAGAATCAGATGCTGGACCGAAATGATCGGTTAAACCTGTTGGCGAGTTCTCATCAAGCGATTTGTAATTCTCAAAAACAGTCGCTAGTAGTCTTTCGATTTGAGTTTCACAATCCAAAAGTATACTTCTCTGTGACAACAAACAAACAGAGGAACTGTCATTCCTTTCATGATTTGAAAATACTCTACAGCAAATACTCAAGTTTTCCATTCCTTTCATGATTATTTTTGGGTCATGTAAGAAATTGATAGCAGAAATTGATAGGAACAAATGAAAAGAAAGAATAGTTGTATTGAATGAATGAGAAAGAATAGGAGAGATCGCCCTCCTCCAATGGTTTCCTCCTATCAAAACTCTCAAATGTAATTAATGAATCTCCTTTTATTTTTATTGCTCTATTTATATACCAGATATTGAATGAATGAGAAAGAATAGGAGAGATCGCCCTCCTCCAATGGTTTCCTCCTATCAAAACTCTCAAATGTAATTAATGAATCTCCTTTTATTTTTATTGCTCTATTTATATACCAGATATCCTAGATAACTACTTAACTTCCGATGTATATGATTTAAGAAGTTACCTCTTGCCTGGTCAGACTCCTCTCACTTCTGGCCTTCATTAGGGGATCAAGCAACTCTTTCACAAGCTCTAGGCAGTCCTTGGTTGGAGTTGCTACATTCATCACCTGTAGTAGATATCTACAAGAAGACTACAAATGTAAAGGTTCAAAATTGAAAAGAAATTTCACGTTGTGTAGAGAATTGTTCAAAAAACTAATTCTTTTTGCCTTGTCCACCACCCCAAATGACATTCAATTACCTCAATTTAGAATATGAATTGGAAACTCCATAGTAGTCGGCAAAAGCATCTAACAACCATTTCCATGGCCCATTTAGCCGCAAGTTTCCGGAGTGGAAACGCTGTGCACTCATTGCACCCTCCAACAATATATCGTAAGCTTGAGTTTCCACAACAGGAGCACTCTGCAGAATATATAAAAACTGCTAAACGATAAGTCTATGCTCTGACTCAATGAATAGAAAGAAACAATTATGTTGGTAGTTACTGGCTGTAAACCAAGTAAAACTACTCATAAGATGTGTCTTTAAAGAAGATAAATCCAATTAGTCCTTTATTTGATCAAACTAGAATAACTTTTATTTTATACCTACATTGATAACCTGATTTACCTAGCAAATATGTATGATCTTCTCCATAATCAAACATTTACTCTCATAAAGAGGGTAAAGAAATCAAAGCCTAGTTCGTAAGGAACAATTTTTCCGATTAATTCCATCTGCAATGCTTGATATAATATCATTTTTTGTCTTTGTCCGGTTGTTAACATGGAAGATGATATTCTTACATTAACAAACTGAAAAATTTTCTATTTGTTAAACCAAGATTCATTGAACTTAATTACTTAAGTAAATCTTGATATTCCTTAAAAAAAGAGAGTAATTCTTGATATAAGTATAACCTTTATATGATTGTTGTCATCACTAGTCATTGTACTTCCAATGGATAGTTGGATCTTGCCAACACATTCATTATCATCATGATTTATTGGCCACCACCGAATTCTGTCACTCTGCATATTCAATTCAAAATAATTATATCCAATTCAAGGTAATTATTACATGAATTTGGATGGTGTAAAGAGAAAGAAGGGTAATATCTATGAACGAATATGGCAGCAGAGGGCATACAGGATTATCATTGAGGTATGAAATTGGAATCCTGGCTTCACCATGAACTTCCTTCTTAGAATCTTGAACTTCAACAAGTAAAGCATCTCCTTGGCTCAATGGAAAACTGAAATTACATGACAGTTTTAAGATCTCTATTGTTAACAACATAAAGTGTATTTCGACAAGAAACATCGGAACGTTTATAGTAATGTATGATTTTCAACTGTTAAGAATTGTTCCTCGTGTAAAGTTCCTTCAACAACAGTCTAAAGACTCATCATAATCACGCTAAGATGTAACTTTTCATATGTTTCTTCCAACAGCATGTCAGTTAGAAACAGTCTTCCTAGTAAAAACATAAAATGATAGAAGTAGAAGATGAAACTTACAAATCATGATAATCTCCACTTCCAGGGCGAAGAAAAATTGCAGAACACAACTCTGATGCATTTTCTTCTGTTGCACTCTTGAGTTGGATCAAACAATACAATGGCTCTACAAGAAAGACATAGATTACTTTAAACTCATTCATATATATGCAATAACAGGATTAACCTTCGTATACAAAATTAAAAATTCAATATATCAGCTCATGAAGGGTAAAGTGTGTAACAGTATCAATGTCAAGGTTTCAACCTATAAAGCGGAAAAGACTTGCAGAAACCTTCCTCAAACATGCACTAACCTTCTGCTGTCGCTGAGAATGATGCTGACTTCATTGAAGTTATACCACTTTTCACAAGAGATGAAACATGCCGGACATACTCCATTCCAGCTTGCTTATATATTGATCCTCGGTTTGAAAAAGTACTCTTAAGCTTTCGCCTTTGTATAATACGAAGTTTCTTCACTGCAAGTTTCACATGGTACCCTCAATTGTTTAGAGCACAATCATAACTATATTAGTAAATTTTCATATATATATATATAGGCAAATGCTAACAAGTGCCCACTTGTTAGTGATCTAAATATAGAAATAAAGCATTGAATTTGTATTGGAACTTGCATTTTCAACTTTTTAAAAGTTTAAATTTAGTTTTTATCAAGATAAAATTTCTACTTTTGGTTTCTTAACAAGTAGGGCACTTGTTAGCAAGACCTACATATATATATCAATGAACAAAAATAAAAGCGTTTACAATTTATACGATTACCTTCCACTCTTATTTTCCCTACAACCTTCTTCGTCTTGAGAGGTATTGTTTGTTCTGAATTCCTTGCACTGCCTTCAGTTGCCTTTATACCTCGAGGTTGCAACAAGAACTCATGCAATCTATGGAATTAGAGAAATTATTGAGGGATATAAACAAAACCAAATAAGTGTTTTGATTAAAGCCTTATAAAATAAAATAAAAGCGTTTCTATAAAACCAAATGAAACCTACCCAAATGCACTTCGAAGAGCCAGACACTCATCTTTTAGAAACTCTGGTGCCTCAGTACAGCCTCTTGCCCATGCTTGCAGGCATAGACGAATGCACGCATCATAAGTGATAAGGGTTTGCCAGGCCTGTTGACTATTGCAACGGCTGAGATGACATGGCATAAAAGGAACAAAAGGATATTAATATGATTTTCAAAATGATAACATGAACTAAATATTATTAAAGCAATATGTGGATTGAAATCTCAGACTCAAGACACTTGAATTGAAAACCTGCATCATAAGAGTGGCAACTTATTTGTATAATTGTGTTGTTTGTATTTTTAATTTATTTGTCGATCTCATACTAGGTAATACCAAAATGCATGAAGTTCAAGTTATCAATAATAACAGCTATGTGATAATTGTTACACAATAAAATAGAAAGTTAAAAAGTTTATGTTTGACAGGACCTGGTGTTGTGATATTGCAAGTGAGGAGTCGGCCTTTCCATGTCGTGTGTAGAACTTGTTTCCTGTCTGCACATTTTAACATCATATGAACATTAATTATTATCAGTAAGGAAAGAAAACTTCCAAAAAGAGGATCAATTATAGCAATACCTTTCATCAACAACAATATCAGGTTTTTGTTCAATTGAAGACTCACTTCTTTCCCCTTCACAATTCACAGAATCTCTGGATGGCCAAGATCTATGCTGCAGAGTTGTTTCATCAACTTCATTGGCCACGGAGCCTTCGGAATAAGGAAGATCAGCTTGACAATCAATAATAGGAGGAGCACTTGGAGTAGCCAATGCAACTGGATCATTATTCACATTACTCAAATTTTGAAACTGAACACCTCTTCCAGTTCCACATGGAGTAATTTTCTTTTGAACAGATTTGTTAAAACCTAATTCTCCATCTGTGAATCTCCTAGCACTAACACTATGAGGAAGTTGAATAGTTAGGTTTTCATTGGCTAAACCTGTTCTCAAAATTCCAGTAGGTTTTAGGGTTTGAGGTTTAATAGCAATACGAAATCCAAACAATTGATCATGATCATAGCAGGGTGCAATTGGAGTGTCCAATGAGTCAAGAAGAAGTGTATCTTGTTCGTCTTGATAATAGTCAGTTTCAGCAGAAGGATCAGGCAATGAAGAAACACTTTCATCATCAGTGAGACTGTTAGCATAATCGTGATCATTGAATCCGAAAGTGAGGTTACGTGGTGGAAGCAAAGAAGAGTGAAATTTAAGAGGAGGAGGAAGAGAAGGAGACTTTGGAGTAAGAGAATTGGAAATGTTGGTGAAAAGAGGAGATCTTGGAAGGAGAGGAGAGCGTGTTTGATTTGGAAGCACTTCTTCTTCTTCTTCAGCTTGTTGTAGTTGCGATGATCCCTGTTTTGTTTTCTGTGAATGAGAGAAGGAATCGTTCAGAAAGGAAAGTAATAATAATAATAATAAGACATATAAAGAAAGAAAATAAAGTAGTTAAATTGAATGAAATTTGATTGAGGAATAATAATAATAATAATAAAGAAGAAAGCATAAAAAGAAAGGAAAGGTTACACAGACTTACACGATTGATCCATTGGATAGCGGTTTCGTCGAGGCCTTCAGTGAACATGTTTTTGTTTTAATTTTCTATTTTCTTGGAGAGTAGAAGAACGAGTTGAGATCGGAGAAGAATGAAAGGAAGCTGCGAATAGAATAGAATAGAATTGAAGTGACAATAGAGAGTTGAAAGAGGGTAATGTACAGAAGAGTAGACTATTACTTACAGCACACCGAACCCGCTGCCAACGGCTACTTTCCTGTCTATTTTCAAACCTTTATATATCAATTATGATTCCTCGCACTATCTACATTTTTCTTGTAATCCTTTTTTTAGGGAGTTTTCTTATAATCGTTATTTAGTATGTCTTTCGTATTTTTTTTAATCTATTATGTCTTCTATTTTTATTTTATTTTTATGAAATTATATCTTGTTTTTGAATTTGTTTGGAAAGATAATAAATACACTGCACCTCTCAAATGACTAACCAAAAAGGATAATATTTATTTCGTTTATTATCTTTTTCATATTAAAAAAGAAAAAATTCAAAAGTTTTATATATACAGAGATAAATTTTTATATTAACAAATTTTGTAAGAATTAAAATAAAATAACAACGATAAAAATTAAAACGAGATATATTTGAAACTATGAAGAAAAAATATTACAATGACTAAAATCAAAAGATAAAATTGAATTTTTTGTAGTCACTTCCTGCATGCATTCACACATCTTAAGTTTGAAGATTTTAATTTTTAGGTTTAACTATAATTTTAGTTTCACTATTTTAACTAAGTCATAAAATTGGTCACATATTTTATAAGTCGACAGTTTTAGTCATTCCTTCATATTTTAGACCTTAAAAATAATTTGACATATTTTAAATGATGTGACATACAATTTTATTATATTAAATTATTTAGATACATTAATTATTCATATGTCATTAATTAATTTAAAAAATTAAAAAATTTTGAAGTTAAAAGTTAAGTTTTTATTATGATTTCATGTGTGTTAATCATTTTACATTATTATTGTATTACATCTCATATTATTTAAATGATGTTAAATTATTATTTTTTAATTTAAAAATCTAAAAGAAATATTAAAATTGTCGACTTTTAAAATAGATGACTGATTATAAAATTTGATATAAATTGAAAAAGTAAAACTGCAATTAAATTTAATTTTTAAAAAAAACAAAAATGATTTTATGAGTGCACTCACCAATTGCGTGAATACATACAGTGACAATTAAAGTCAATCAAAATATAATATATTTATAATGACAAAATATATAAGAATGTCAATTTGCATTTGTAAGTGGGGATCTATGGGAATAATGTCCTTTTTGAGGCCCCATAAACGAAGAATTTTTTTCCACAGAGACATGGAAGAGGGAGAAAATCTTCTGAAGATAATGTGGGGATATGGATAAAGATTTTACTTCCTCCCTTGCATATATTTCATAAATTATATTTATTTGTTTTTTTACACAATATGCTTACAAATTTATTTCACATGTGATGATTTTTGTTGTTACAAAATTAAAAATAATATCTTAATATTACATTTTATTTTATAATTGAATTTCATTTATTTTATTTTGAATATGATTGAAAATGATAGGGTTTTTATTATTTTTTTATGTTGATGGATGGATCCCAATAGAAATCCCCAAAAATAAGAGTCTAAATCATTTTGCTTGGTTTGGCATCCCTACAAATACATATTCCTTGCCAAAAAAAAAAACTTTTAGTTTAATTCTACTATAAGTGACTTGAGGAGTGTCCTATTGGTCTTGATTTTTTTGTTGGTTTAGACTTTGGTTCTCTCTTTGCCATTGCCTACTTCCAACAACACCTGTGAGAATGATTTGAAAATTGTACAAATAAAATAGAATAAATTGAGAGGATGAGTTGTTAAAGAAATCAATGTCATTGCAAGGATGTTTCCTTTCCAGCTTAATTTTCAACCTTATGCCAAATTGAGGTGGCAAAAAGTCAAGCACCAAATTCCACGGTACACGTGCAATCATGCTTCTACTAACTACTCACCAACCAAAACAAAACAACCACTGCCCTCTACTTAAAACCTCAAAAGCCTTTTGTTCATCTTAGTCATACAATACAAATTCTATGAACATGGCAACCATTAATCCACAAAATGACAACCAAAGTGTTTTCTCAAGCTTGATCATTGACTCAGACCCTTTAAACTGGGATTCAGCTGCTAATTCACTAAAGGGTAGCCACTTTGAGGAAGTAAAACGCATGGTAGCACAGTACAAGAAGCCAGTGATTTGTCTTGGTGGGGTAGAGCCACTAACTATATCTCAGGTGGCTGCTGTTGCTAACAGCAACTCACAAGTTAAGGTTGAACTCTCAGAGTCTGCAAGGGCTGGTGTTGAAGCTAGCTGCAAGTGGATCGCTGAAAACATCGACAAAGGCACTGCTATATATGGTGTTACCACAGGCTTTGGTGCTGCTTCACATAGAAGAACAGAACAAGGTTTTGCTCTTCAGAAGGAGATGGTTAGGTGAGGTTCAACTCTTAATAATGTACAGTAGTGAATATATTGCTTTTGACCCTTTTAGAATTAGTTTTTAGCTCAAAGAAATTTCTCACTAGTTCTTCTTAACTTACTTATAGCTTATGAAAAAAATGAATGAGATAGATAAGCTAATTACTTGTACAACAAGTTAATGTTTAAGAACGGATATCATAGTATGGATTTTTGAACATTAAGTGTTTGTGCAAAAAATTATGCAAAGTGGCTTTTTGTTATGCAATTGAGGTTTTTATTTATACCTATTATTCTTTTGACAAAATAACTTTTCCTTCATAAGGTTTTTAAACTGTGCAATATTTGGCCGTGAAACTGAGTTGTCTCACACACTACCTCAGTCAGCAACAAGAGCGGCTATGCTTGTGAGGGTTAATACCCTTCTTCAAGGGTATTCAGGCATTAGATTTGAAATCTTAGAAGCTATCACCAAACTCCTCAACCATAATGTCACTCCAATCTTGCCATTACGTGGTACAATTACTGCTTCGGGTGATCTAATTCCTCTGTCCTACATAGCTGCATTGCTAACAGGTAGGCGGAACTCCCGAGCCGTTGGACCCTCAAGAGAGTCCCTTAATCCCAAGGAAGCTTTCCATTTAGCAGGTCTAAATTCTGGATTCTTTGAGTTGAAGCCTAAAGAAGGTCTTGCTCTTGTAAATGGAACAGCTGTGGGATCCGGTGTGGCTTCTACGGTACTTTTTGAGGCGAACATATTGGCTTTGTTGTCAGTAGTTCTATCAGCAGTTTTTACTGAAGTAATGCAAGGGAAGCCGGAATTTACGCATCATCTTATACATAAGCTGAAGTTCCATCCAGGTCAAATTGAAGCTGCTGCTGTCATGGAACACATTTTAGAAGGAAGCTCTTATATCAAAAACGTGAGACTGCAACAAACAGATCCATTACAGAAGCCAAGAAAAGATCGTTATGCTCTTCAAACTTCTCCTCAGTGGCTTGGTCCACAAATTGAAGTTATCCGGTTTTCGACCAAGTCGATTGAAAGGGAGATAAATTCAGTGAATGACAATCCTCTGATTGATGTCAAAGGGAACAAGGCTCTGAATGGTGGTAATTTTCAAGGTACTCCTATTGGAGTCTCCATGGATAATGTTCGATTAGCTATTGCTTCAATTGGAAAACTTGTGTTTGCGCAATTTACTGAGCTTGTCAATGACTTGTATAATAATGGGTTGCCATCAAATCTTTCTGTTGGTAGAAACCCAAGTCTTGATTATGGTTTTAAGGCCTCTGAAGTTGCCATGGCTGCTTATTGTTCTGAACTTCAATATTTAGCAAATCCTGTGACAAGCCATGTGCAAAGTGCTGAGCAACACAACCAAGATGTGAACTCTTTGGGTTTGATTTCAGCTTGGAAAACTGTTGAAGCCATTGAGATATTGAAGCTTATGTCTTCCACATATTTGGTTGCACTTTGCCAAGCTATTGACTTGAGGCACTTGGAAGAAATTTTTAAGAACACTATAAAAAATACTGTAAGCAGAGTTGCAAAGAAAACATTAATCATAGAAGACAAAGAAGAAATTGATCCATTTAGATTTTGTGAGGAAAATTTGCTCAAAGTGGTTAATAGAGAATATGTATTCTCCTACATAGATGATCCCTCCAATGTTACGTATCCATTGATGCCAAAACTAAAGCAAGTACTCTATGAGCATGCACACATCAGTGCCATTAATGACAAGAATGTGAGCTTGTCAATATTTGAGAAGATTGGAGCTTTTGAGGATGAATTGAAGTCTCTATTGCCAAAGGAAGTTGAAAGTGCAAGGGTGGCATTTGAGAAGGGCAATCCAACAATTCCAAACAGAATTAAGGAATGCAGGTCGTACCCACTTTACAAGTTTGTGAGGGAAGAACTAGGAATAGGGTTGCTGACAGGGGAAAAGGACGTCTCACCAGATGAGGAATTTGAAAAAGTATTTACAGCACTGTGTCAAGCAAAGATTATTGATCCAGTTCTGGAATGTCTTGGTGATTGGAACGGAGTTCCCATCCCAATATAATCTGCAACGTTTAACAATAATTGGCTGGCATATTTTGTTTTTCTCGTGTTTCTGGCTTTTATATGAACTTGTTGAGAGAAACTTGTGTGTATTCCTCTTGGTGTAAACTTTATACAAATTAATGGAGGACAGAATCAATGATAAACAAGCATATCATCACTTTTAAATACCAGTCACAAATTTACACAATTATTTACTATAATAATATAACAATGTGTAAATTATTAGCTAGTTTAATCTACACAACTTGAGTGGAAAAGTTGGCTTTCCTTCAGCGATGATGAATTGATGATGGTGATATCAAAAGAGCATGATGAACAGATAATCTTTAAAATTGCCTGTTTTAGACGTATATAAATCCTCACATGTTTCTTCTCATCATATGAAAGATGAAGATTCAAGCCACACAAACAATTACAATAAGACTTGTCATTCTTTAAGTATCAATACCATGCATTAATCTTGTTTCCGTATGTTTAAAACATGAGAATGAACATGGCAAGAACTATTTCTGTCCAAGACTGACTAGTCTCCACATGTTTTAATATATTTCCAAAAAGTTAATTATGTATTACCGAGTCAATAATCAACAATAATAATAATGATAATTAAGGTAGCAAAATACAGGCAACTAAAAAGTCACTCTTCTTATCCTTGAAGAGGAGCAAAATTAAACACACAGAAGAACATAAATCTAGAAGTAACCGATTAATGTTTGTTATCAGAATTGAAATGAATAAGGTATGAGACGGTCTGAGCAATTACAACTTCCTCAAATAACTTGACTAAACTAAAGCACATGAAACAAAATGGTATAAAAGAGCAAGTTGAATGAATATACCACTCACAAAAGACAGATAGAAGGGGAACAAAGTACAGATTACATTGCAATATAAAATCATTTGACAACTATTTAATGCAATACGCAAATAATCTGTTTTCCCTACTCAATATGCCGCAAAGCATTTGAGCTACAAAAAGAATTAAGCAAAAGTTATATCAATTGAGAATATTCCCCTTCTAGCATGTCTTATGTTCAGTTGATGAGAGATAGAAAATAAATCAACCTTAATCTATCTTTACCGATGAGAACAAGTAATGCACAAAATAGAACGAGACAAGGAAGCCAATAGTTCCAGTTGACAGCATGATTGCAATTGCCATGAGCAGCGAATAGCCGAGATAAAGTACAGCAGAGACAGGTCCACTCAAACTCTGCAGGTCGAAAACCAAGTAGTTAATGGAGTACAAAAAGACATAAAGAGCAACCGAGCCCGATGCATAGAATGCCTTCCACCACCACCGCCAATCTTCGACACAGAGATGCATATATGTGAGAACCACTGACACTTCGGCACAAACAATAGTCAACAATAGAAGAACAACCAACAAGAAACCAAATACATAATAGAACCTCCCAAGCCAGATACTAGAAAGGATAAAGAAAAGCTCAATGAAAAGGGTTCCAAATGGAAGAGTTCCGGCACCAAGAACAAGAAGCCATGATGGATATTTACGTGCAGGAATTTCTCTTGGAATCTGATTAGTGCGCACAGGATATTCAATTTGCTCAGCTTTTGTCCCCATAAATCCTCCAATGAGGGTGAGTGGCACAGAAATGCAGAACCAGAGGAAGAATAACTCAAAATACAAGGAAATCGGGAGCGCACCAGTACTGTTGCTTCCCCAGAGAACAAAATTAAGAGCTGTTAGAATCGTAAAAGCGATTCCGGGAAAAAAGCATGCAGCAAACCAGGAAATTGACCTCCACCCTTCTGAAGTTCCCCTAATGGTCCTCCAGAGACATACACTTACATATCCGGAAGCAATTCCCAGGAATAGATATAAAAGTATCATCCCTGTTAGTAGCATTCCTCGGGATGCTGGTGACATGAAACCTAGGGCTGCGAAAACAATAGTAACACCAGCCATTCCAAGAATCTGAACCCCATCTCCAACCATCACACAGAGGAGCTTTGAGCAACAAGGCTCCCTAAATACATCACCCACAACAAGCTTCCATCCAGAAAGCTCCTCATTCATTTGAGCTTGTGTCTCTTTGTCCAATTCCTCATACCTTGCCAAGTCCCTTCTCACTGTTCTCAAGAAAATGACAAAAACAATTCCGGCTAAGAAAAAAATCACCATTAGTGAATTGAGGATTGAGAACCAATGTACTCGAGCACCCTCCATCTTTAAATAAGCATCCCAACGAGATGGCCATCTTATGTCACTTTTCACAAATTCAACTTCATATGTAAATGATATCCTCTCTTGCTCTTTTATCGGTTGATACTTGTCGAGCTCAGAGGGGCAGTTTATGGAAGAGATATTGTCATACATGTGGAGCTTCGTCATGACTTGAGGATCGCGTTTTACACTACAAGGGACAACATGAAAACCAACAATTTCATATCCAGATGCCTTACTCTTATCACTTTCAGCAATAACACCCATACCTTCCTCCCCAGTACCAATGATCTCAACACCATTTCCTTCATATTCATGTACCAAGACCGTGAATTTGAGATGGTTAATAATATAATCAGCATTGCCATCAGGCGGTGTGTACCCAATAGGGTACCCCGTCCACTGGATCTTAATCCCATTTTGATTGGCAAATCTCATAACAGGTAAATTATCAAGGATCATGTTTACTTGATAAAGATCGCGAGTTCTCTGTTTCAATAACTTGACCTCATGCTCCTTCAATGAGGTTGTTGTACAAAGGTAAATTGACTGATTAACATTCATCCGAAAAAGGTAAGGAGAATTATCGATCTGATCTCCCATAAGGAGCTCTCCAAGATTCTCGGCACTCTTCTTAATGCCGCCAAGAGGCTGACAATAAGGGAGACTGTAGTAGCTAAATGGAAGTTCAGTTTCAATAGAAGTCAACGAATTAACTTTGGCATATATCGGATCTCCATTTGAGTAAGTGTGCATGTAACTTCCAGGAAGATAAAAAGCATTGCCAATTTGAATTTGAACAAATGCCACGAGGAAGAAAAGACAAATCCACCAGATCAAAGGTTTTCTCATTCTCATAGTTGCTAATTCCATTTGCTTTCATGCAAAGAGATTTTGGAGAATATTAAGCTAGTAACTCTAATGATGTATTCAGCGCCAAATCTACAATAGAATATATAACTACTTTAGCATAAGATGTCAAAGCTATAAAATAAATAAAAATGAAAATTAACAAATCAGATCACGAAACTTAAGATCGGCATAAATATCAGATCACAAAGCATAAGTGCGGGTTGAATAATAATAATAATAATAATAATAATAATAATAATAATAATAATAATAATAATAATAATAATAATAATAATAATAATAATAATAATAATAATAGAAAACAATTTAATTCAATTGAAATGAAATGAAAAAGATAACATGCAACAGAGAATAAACGGAATAACGAGGAAACTGAAATTAATTTATGAGGAAGCAACGAACAAAAAGAAGAAAAAAAAAAGAAAGAAAGAAAGAAAGAAGAAGAAGAAATTGAAGAGTGTGAACTCACCATTGATTTTGGAGAAAGAGATCTGAATTGAATTGTGAACTGAACGTAGCGGGTGGAAATGGAAAACGAAGATGGTTGGGAATGGGAATTACGATTTACGAAGGAAAAACAATATATGATTAAATGTGATGAAGATGCGGGTCAATGTCAGGATTAACTAACTAACTCTTCAACTGTGGCCCATCTAAGCCCACTTTCTCCTTTGGGCTCAGATAGTAATTCTTCAGCCCGGTTTCAAAGACGGCTTTTAAGCCCGGCTCGATAAAGCTCATTACAGGCTAGCTAGTTGTTTTAACAGTTCTTCACTTGCTCTTTTTTACCATCTTGGTCGGTTAATAACATTGGATATTTGGATTCTTTGATGTGAAAAATCATCAAATTAAATATGAGCCATCAAACATGAGACAGAGTTATAACTATTAAAAATAAGAGTTATTTAGCACTCTTTTAAGCATGATTATGGAAATCTTTGAGAAGCAAATTTATTTTAGTTAGTAGCATTTATTATAATTTCAGTTAAATATTGATTAGAATTCTTTATATTATTAGTTTATGGTAGTTTAAACTAGAATTATGCTTGTAGGTGCGGGATACAATTAAATGCATAATAAATGGAAAATGTTACAAGATGCTGCCATCTACTTTATTTATAGCACATGTAGTTAAGACAACCATAATGTAAAACGTCCAAGCCACATAGCATCCATTCTTCAATCATTAACATTTATAGAGTTAGAAAGTGCAAAATAACAATATTAATATTGCTATGTTAGATATTATGCTGTCGGTTTTTGAAACTAGTATCTATAGTTGTTGCAAATGTGTTTACCATTTTATATACGGAAAAAAAAAAAGTGCATGGCTAAAGGATGGGGTAAGAAGCCAACTAAGCTAACAAGTGGACAAAAAGAGCATTACCAAAGCTAAGATTTGTACAAAATAATCAATTTTTTCAATCTAAACCACATCCATATCTATAATTGGTTTTAAAAATTGTTAATTTGAATGTCTATATATATATATCATAGGCAATTTTTGTTTTTTTTGTTTTTCTTACAAAATTTGTTACTTCTTTCCGAAGAAAAATTTTAGGTCAAAATTTCCGAAAAAAGAAATTGGAATTTTTCTCTACAAATTTTTATAAAAAAAAAAATCATGAATTTTTTTTGAAAAAAATTTAGACTTCTTTTTTAGAATAATCGACTTTCTTTAATCAAATCCACTTATATGGATTGATTATAAAAATCAGTTATAATAAATGACGTTTATATGAATGTAGATTGGTTACGTGGTATGATGTCCATGAGCAACTCTATTAAGAGCAAGTAACTAAGTAAAATATGTTTGATTATTTTACTTTGTGGTATTCTTAACTCCGATTGTGGTTGTTTATGGTTTAGGATCAGGTAACTAGGAAGTAGAGTCTGGCTCCTTTGTGTGTAATCTCAAGCCAGATAATACATATAAGTTTATTTCAAGACAAGGTTTGTAAAAGATGAATTTCTTTACAAAAGGGATTATAGTAGAAAAATTATTGGATCAACTATAGTAGTGTGTTGCTTTTCTTTTCTTCCTGTGTAGCTGTAGTTTTATTTTGCATTTGAACTAAAAGTGCAATCACAACGCAGATGAAGCACTCTTTTGTCATACTCATTAAGTCACTAATTTATCCTATTTTAACATTTGCATGCCAATTTTTTTTTAAAAATAATGTAATAATGTCTTTGTACATAAAACACTTCATCACTAGATTAAAATATTGTTATAAATAAAATAGATTTTATAATAGGTAAAATTCATGTAACTCAATGGAGGTTTACAATTTAAGTTAGCAGATGAACAAATGCTGAGTTTTGTTAAGAATTTACTTAAATTTTCAATTTGTTTGAATAGTACTATTCCTATTTTAAATTAATGAACGAATGTAAGCTAGTAGCAGAAAATACTTTTCACAATTTTGAAAGAAAAAAGACAATGAACGGTTAAAGAAGCAAGTGTAACCAGCAAAGAAGTTATAACACAAATATGCCAAATATTTCTAGTTCTTTTTCATGTCATTTCTTACAAAGCTGCATCATCATGAAACAACTAGTTCACAACATATATGCAATGACTTAACATATAATACATTCAGTGAAACTTGAGACTGGTCAAGACATTGTTGTTGACAGGATCCGCAAGATGATCTAAGAGGTTTTGAAATGGTCCAACTCCTGTCACAAGACCTTGAATAAAGTAACCCAATATAGCCAACATAGCTAACCTCCCATTCTTAACTTCCTTAAGCTTCAAATCCTTCAAGGATTTCTCATCCTTACCAAAACCAAGAGGGTTAAAGAAAGGTCCACCAGGGTAAGCTGGTTCACCAGAACCACCAAGACCTTTCTCAAGTCCTAAAAAGTATTGTTTTCCCATCGACCCAGGGTTGTACCAATCTTGGAGTCTCCTGTGTTCTGCAAATCCCATGAGTGCCATTTCCAACACAAACAGTGTGTAATTGTCTGCCCAGTAGTTGTATGTTCCTGCTGGTGGAATCACGCCGGTTTGGAACCAAGGAAGTGCTGTTTCCTCAGGGATCAAACCGGCTTTGCCGAGAATTTCAGGTGCTATAGCTCCAAGTGCTCCCAACATTGCGAAGCGACCGTTGATTATCTCGCCGTATGCTAGCCATCTTGGCTCAATGAACCCTCCTGTTCCTTCAGGATCTGAAAGTCCTAGAGGGTCAAATCCATAGTCACCTGGAAGGCTGCAAGTGATGAAGTCAGATTTTGTTACTCAACAGTGTTACCCAACATATATAGTTGCACATCTACGTGTTGGGTAAATAGGGTGTTTTGGCATATTTACTGCTTATGTGCTAACACAAGTGGATTTGGAGTGCATGCAATTGACACATCTATCTATGGTCGCTCGTTTAAAAAAATTGATTGAATTCTAAACTGTTCGACCTTAATTGAACAATCACATTTATTCCAACTACATGAATGCACACAGTTTTGACCACATAACATTCAAATCCAACACAAACACTTGCTTAAGTATTTAGCTGAGATTATAAAAGAAACTTAAAATATATTCCTAATTAACCTGTCTTTAGCTTATTTCAATAAGTTTTTTACAATTAACATATGAAAATATCTTTAATCATTTCATCTTCAATCATAAAAGATAATAAACACGACACACTCTAGATTTCTACACTCACAAAACATACAATATATTTTTTTTCTTCAACTAGTATGGAATTTACCTGCCATCCAAATAAGAAAGACTTTGCTTTGATGCAAACCACAAGGGCCTATCAGCTCCACCACTCTGTTGAATTCAAAAAAGAAAAAGAATGTTATTTTTTATCTAAATATAAATAAATGTGTATCATTATCAAAGACATTGAGTGAAAGAGAGAGAGACCTTAACAGGAGGAGAAGCTGCCTTAACAATAAAGGAACCTTTTCTAGAAGACCCAATTGAAGATGGGAGTGATCTTGCTCCAAGACTCTGCTTCACAGCCTCAGCTGCGAAGGTAAGAGATGATGACGACACTAGAGCTTGTGTAGCCATGTTTTCCCCTCCTTTGTTACCTTTACAACTAACTAAAGCAATAGAGTTTTTTTTTGCTTATTAAAAAAATGTTAGATGGTTAAGAATGAATGATAGGTGGAGGAAGATATGAAGGAAGCTAAGCCACTACTTCTAAGCTGAAGGACAAGCAACGTGGAAGTTGTAGTGGTGGATATTGTATGACACAATATAGTATGGATGAGATTATGATCTTGTTCTCCAACCATGTTTATACACGTAATATGATGAATCGGATAAGAGATCTTATGTTATTCCCCCACTCCACTGCTGTAACGTTTTTGTTGGTACACAAAATATAGGACTATCAATGTAATCTTACCATCACCTCACTGGTGGATAATTTTTGCCATTAATATTTTTTATTACCCTCTATTCTACATCCACGTGGAATATTTCAACCAAAACTTCCCTAACGTCACAAAATTTGAACTTAATGACGAATATTGAGAAAAATAAGGTACCAAGGATCATCCGCGTGTACTTCAATATTTGAAGGACAATTCTCTTCCATATATTAATGGTTAAGTCATTCTTCTTCTTAGTTAATAATCTTAACTATTGTTCCTTTCTCACCCGTTAATTATTAATGTTTAAATTGTGGTAGATTTCTCTTTCTTTTTTTTTGACAGAGTGGTAAGTAAATTCCTTTTTTACTTCGAGTATAGGTTGCTCACAAAAGTGTAGTATATTTATTTTGTAAATGACGCAGATCACGAGAATATCAGCCTAAGGTCTCAAACACTTCGTTTTATCCATAAACTCGATCAAGAACTAAATTTAGGGCATGTTTAAATTATTTGTGTTGAGGTAAAAGTATATTTAAAAATATAAAATTGATTTTGATAATTATTTGATGTGTTCAATAAATCTAAAATGGATGCCAGCTTGAAGTTTAAAGTTGAAAAAAAATATGAAGCTAGAATTTAGAACTTCGATAAAATGAACGAACTATTGCTTAATGCACTTTTACAAAAATGCATCTAATTTTTGTAAAAAATCCATTTCTTAATCAATAAAATAAATTGTTATTGCAGGCATTCAGACCCACTATAACCTGCAATAATCACACATTTTCTGGCCCAAATGGTTTAGAGGACACTTGAGAAAAACTCATAAAATTAGTTTCTTATAAGACAAGTATATGTATCAAAATTCATTGATGGCACCTATCAAACTTAGTGTCATGATACCTATAACTTTTTGTTTGTTTTTGAAACACCAATGTCATCCATTCAGCTGCTGAATCGAGTCATTATCTTGTGAACAATCTAACCATGTAATTTATTACTTCGCATATTAAGTGTCAAATTAGTAAAATAGTTAAATATTTTGATCGCATTGGTCTCTACAAACCTCTCAAACAGATTGATCGCGGCCACAAACTTTTACGCAAGTCACACAATAGAGCTTTCCACCAATACTGCAGTAGTGTTATGGAACAAGCAAAAGAGTTGAGACTTGAAAGTGAGAACGGATGTAAGTACTTTGTCATTCCTTATTGCAAAGTGAAACAAAAACTGATATGGACATCCAATCCAAGCCTTCAACCGAGTTTAGAAAAAAGACAACCTAGTCCAAAATAAATGAATCCATTGAAATAATTGTTGTAATTAACTGGTTCCCAATGTTGTTTAAGATATGGTTGTGAGATGTTTCTTCAGATGTGAGCTCTTACATAATAAATGTTTATTAAATAAGCGCTTAATTAAAAAACTATTTACTCAAACACCTTGTTTTAGTCTAAAAACCAGGACGCAAAAGCCATACTTAGTTCTAAAAATACAATATGAAATTTCCCCCCCAAAAGACTCTTGTACCAAATTCAAAATTTAATAATATTTTTAAGAAAATTGTAGGATGGAGAGGGGGTGGTGGATGGGAGAAGACAGGGATAGAATAACATAGTACCTTAGCTAAGGGATCCCCAATTGCTTCTTTTTTTGTGCTTACTTTACTGTTTAAAATCTAGCATTGAAAATGACAAACTTTAGTGTAATACACTCATGGCAAAATCCAAGAAATAATGCAACAATCTCTGATGACTTGCCCCAAAATAGCTGGCACTCCAATGTTATTTTTTTGTTGGGCTTGGAGTTATGTGCCTCGTGAGAACATAGCAGTCTGGTGGTGTGATGTTTGTGTAATAGTTCTGGATTGTTTCTGTAATTTCAAACTCAAATTTCTTATAAAAGTTAATGGCATCTTCATTGTTTGTCTGCACATGCAAGTAAACCTCAGAAATGTTTTGCTTGGAGCAGAGATCAAGAACATGATTCAGCAGCTTTGTTCCTGCATAAACCCCAAGATTCATATCACATTTCTAACAGAAAGTAGATAGCAAGCTTAAAGGACGTGAGACATTTAGAAACAGTGACCATAGCCAGATGTAAAATGACATGTTCCTAATATGAAGCTTGCACCTTAGAACAGGCTCTTAATATGTGTCTGTGGTACTATGGCAAGTATGCATGCTAAGAAGCGCCAGAACTATATGATCAATTAAACTTTCAACGGAAAGATATTAAATTTCTTTCTTACCAATACCAAGTCCACGGTAAGGCGCTAGAACTCCTAAAGTCATGATGTAAACCCGAACTAGTCCCTCGCCTTCTTTCTTCTCAAGCCGGCATGCAATTGCACCAACACAAATGTCACTGTAGTAAGCTGAAATAAAACATAAAAATCAATCTTGGGGTTGATGATGTGAACTCACATGCAGCTACAGTAATAAAGGTGTTAGACATGTCATAAAGGTTCCTTGTATACCTCCCACATCTATGTATGTATCATCCAAATTATCATGCAAACTAAAAACATAGATATCATACAGGCTAGTTGGATTAAAGTAAAGCTTGCATTCCAGCTAAATCAAATACTTTCTGAAGCACAGAAATGTAATATATTATAAAGTAGTGAATATATAGTCAAACATTTCCAAATAAAGACAGCAGTGTAAGTTTTTTGTGGTGTGTGGATAAAAGATTGTTTATCATAAGTAAAGAGATAATTCAAAGCAAAAAGGAATCATATATCCTCCTTAAAGGAGCTCTACCATTAGTATTCAGCACATCTAGAAGAGAAACTGGGAACTGTCCTATCATATCATATGTATTCCATGTTGTTGTCAAGACTCTTCAAAAGTGATTTTCATTTACTATAGTTAGGGGAAGGGAGCAAATAGGTATGAATCTAAATAATTTGAAAGCAATTCATATTTTTTATATACAGAATCAAAAACCCCAACAGAAATAAAATGCAGAAAGATAGCAAATAGCAATTCTGAATGTGGTACAGGAAATTCATATCAATTACAAAAGAAAATCACATGCAAATAGAAATAAACAAAAAAAAGTATTAAGCAGCATAGTTTTAACTAATGAATACACTAAATTTTAATATTACAAAAGAAGAAGAAGAAGAAGAAGAAAAAAATCACTGTACACTATTCAACAGTTTACATGTACATTTAAAAAAGGATTAACAGCAGCACGCCAATAAGCAAATTAAAATGATTAATTATGGATTTTATTACCTAACACCTAAAGTGTAGTGCAATAATAGGTTAGCGTGTGAAATGATAGTAAAAGTATGAATATGAAAGAACCTAGTTTGGTGAATTCGGCAGAAGCAAGTGCATCAGCGTAGTATTTGTCGTTGTAGCGAACAGGGAAAAGAGCAATATTAAGCTTCTTGAGCTGCATAATGTTCTTATCTCTCACATCATCCAGTGAGATTGACACTTCACGTCCAACTCCCATTCTACTTCAATACTAACAATAACAACATCAACATTATTATGTTAACAAAGGAACGCTTACTATAGCGACAAATTGTTGAAATTATTTGGCATGTGTTTCCCTTTACAAGAACGGCTATAGCGGCCGCATATCGCGATTGAATCGCATCCACACGAAGAGGGGAAGGACAATTTGAAGAAAAAAATATATAAAATAAAAACCTGGAGTTTGTCGGTGTTTCCGGCGTGATTGCTTACAACGACGAGCAACTCCGAGTGCGTTTTCCGGGCAGTTGAGTTGAATTGGGTGCGACTCCAACTTGCTTCTGATTTGATGTACAAGGGCAACAAAGCGGCAGCCGCTTGCATTTCTTTTTTTCTTTTTTCTTTTTTTAATGGAGTTGTTGGGCCTCTTCAAAATGAAGTTCATTGGGCTTATGGGTTTAGAATCCCATCAGCTTCTTTTTTTCATAAAACAATCTATTCTTTTACTTGACAACAAAAATGATTGATTTATATCAATCCAATTAACTATAAATAAGTAAATATTGTACAAAAAAAAACTATAAATGAATATTGTATTGTCTCTACCTTTATTTGAAGCTTACCATGTGAGGAGGGACAAGTTTAAATGTTAAGATTTTCATATTCATTATCATGTTCAAGTAGTCACAAGTTAGAATATTAAACATTTATTTCTTTTATTTATTTTTAAAAAAAAATTGAGGGCAAGAAGATAATACTCTAATCAAAGATAAAGAAGATTTTAGAAGTTATTGAACATTAGACTAACTATTGGAGTTTTAATGTTTATTTATTGTTATTAATAATAATTAAAGATTTGAATATTAGTTTTTTCTAGTAGCATTTTTGGCTCACCCCAACACACATTTATTAGAAAAAAAGAATATATTTTATTGAATTTTAATTTAACTCCAAGATAAATTAAATTAATATTTAACAGCCAACTCTTGTAAATCGAGAAGACAACATATGTTCCAAACCAACTTGAGAGGTTAATTCACGTAAAAAAAAAAAAAAAAAAAATACTTGAGAAGTTGGTTGGGGATTTATCACCTTTTTTGTTCGCAATTTTCTAGTTTCTGTGGGCGTTACACTGAAAGTCCAGTTTACAAATTTGGGTTGCGCAGCCAGAAAACACAAACAGTATGCAATGTAGTATCTATAAAAAAATTATAAATAAATTGCATAATTTAAGTAGAAGACTAGAAAAACCGCATAAAAGAGAAGGAACACCTTATCGTTACTCAATTTGAAAGCCCTCTTCCTTCGTTTCTCTCTGTAACTCGTCAATCACAATCACCATTTATATAATTATTTCAAATTAAAATCTCTCATAATCGAATTCTGAGTTATAATAATGCCTTGTATCACAGCTCCTTATTCCTACGCCATTGTTCCCTTTACCTTCATTTCTCCAAAATCAACTCGAATTTCTCCAACTGCAAAATTTCTCACTAAACATAACCGTAATCCTCTAATTGACACAATAAGCATGAGTGATAATAATTATCAGAGAAAAAGAGTAGTTAGAGCAACCGTTTCAATTGAAAAAGAGACTCCAGAAGCTGAACGACCTGAAACGTTTCTGAGAGGCGGTGACGGAGACGAAGGAGTGTCTTCTGTTAGAGTCCGTTTTGAGAAGATGATAAGAGAAGCGCAAGATAGTGTGTGTAATGCAATTGAGATTGCTGATGGTGGTGCTAAATTTAAAGAAGATGTTTGGTCTAGACCTGGTGGTGGTGGTGGTATTAGTAGGGTTCTTCAAGACGGTGCCGTTTGGGAGAAAGCTGGTGTTAATGTGAGTGTTGTTTATGGTCTTATGCCTCCTGATGCTTATCGTGCTGCTAAAGGTGCTGCTACTTCTCCTGATCAGAAGCCTGGTCCTATTCCCTTTTTTGCTGCTGGAATTAGCTCTGTAAGTATTCCTCATTTTTCATTTATTCCGTAATTGATTATAGCTATTACTAGTAAAGATCTGTGTAAGATTGCTAATGTGTAGGAAAAAAAATAAGGTGTGAAACATAGTTGTGAAATTTTGTGGAAGACTGTTTTTAGATTAGATCGATAGGTATATAAATAAGTGTTTGCTTGGTTAATGGAAATTGATTTTGGGATAATTGAATTGGATTTAGTGTTTGTTTGGTTATACATTGACTAAAATTGATTTTAGTTAAAAGTGAGTTGAATGTAAAGTGATTTATATTTGGATATCTTCAGGAAAAAGTGAGTTGACCATTAATTTTTAGTATAAAAATCACTTTTGGACTTAAAAGCTACAAATCATAGCTTCAAGCTAGTATCAATTCTGGAGGCAGAATCAATTCTACTCAATAGCATCCAAACATATCATAATCAATTCTACTCTTTCAAAATTGATTTTAGCTATTCCAAAAGTGCAACCAAATATGCACTTAAAGTGATTTATGTTTTGGTACTCTTATATAAAAATGAGGTGAATAATAAACTTGAGCTGAAAATCAATTTTAGAGGCATGGAGTAAGCACAAAATTGTAGAAAAAATCAATTCTGGAGGTGAAATTGATTTTACTTAGAATATTCGAATATGGCAAAATCAATTATATAGTTTTGGAATTACTTTTGTTTCTCGCAAAATTGAATCCAAACATTCAATAAATTATTTGTGTTGCTCTCTCAATGTCTTTTTATTTCTTTCTATATGTTCAGGTTTTACATCCTAAGAACCCGTTTGCCCCAACCTTGCATTTCAATTATCGCTATTTCGAAACTGATGCTCCTAAAGGTAATGTTTCATGGTTTTTTCTTTGTTTTATGCAGACACTGTGCTGTGTTCATTTCCAAGCTACTTATCTTATTATATAACGATTTTGGGAAAAAATGATTCTGAATTCTCATTATATTTTATCAAGAGTTATATTGTTATATCAAGTTCAATATACAGCTGTTACAATTATGAGCCAGAAATAACAAACACTGCTAACTACCCCTAACTAACTATCTTAAATAGAGCTGTATGTATCAACTAGTATGCCATATAACATTATTGTCTAACTACATATCATTATAATTGCATGAAATAAGAAACTTGTAGTGACATTGGATCACATGACATTAGGACATTGGATAGCAGGACTCTTGATTTTGCTTCTATTGATAGTCATGCTGTTGCATTCTGCAGATGCTCCTGGAGCACCTAGACAATGGTGGTTCGGTGGGGGAACTGACTTAACCCCTGCTTACATTTTTGAGGAGGATGTCAAGCACTTCCATTCAGTATGTGCTTAACACAACATAGGCTTATCAAATTTTGTGGTGAAGAGTCAAATTATTTGGAAGATATATTTTTTTTTAAATTAAAATAAATAGTTTCCTTTGTTTTAAAATGCCACCATATCTGGACATCTTACGTCAGTATTTTTAATATGATTTTTCAGTTTCAAATGGGTTTTCTCGAATTTATATATGTGTAGCTTGGTTCCTTTGAAATGGGTGGCACTGCAATGTTAAGCATACGGGTTTGGTTTTCTTTACATTTCTATAAAATGTTACTGCAAATGGTTGAGAACTATGCAATCCAATTCACTTCAAATGTTTCTCCCTATATTCCATGTTTTCTTAAATTTATTTTGAAATGTTAACTTGGAGTTGATGAATTCCTTCTATACCCCCACCCCTTCCCAAAAAGAATCTCATCTTCAAATTGGTATGATTTAAGAGTGAATGTTGGGGGGGGGGGGGGGGGGTGG
>JBBPBS010001169.1:261031-280008 GCA_037974835.1 Cicer judaicum | reverse complement strand
GGGGGGGGGGGGGGGGGGCTTGAGAATTTCTGACATATGATTTTCAGTTTAAATATTGTTATGATAATCCAATATTTTATTTGTTTAAGGCATTCAAGGACAGGTGCTTTACTGAGTTTATATCTTGCTTCTTTTGTAGACTCAAAAACAGGCTTGTGACAAGTTTGATCCTACATTTTACCCCCGATTCAAGAAATGGTGTGATGATTACTTTTATATCAAGGTATAGTCTCATCCTTTTTCACATGATGAAGTTTTTTGGTGTAGTATTTCACTGCAGTCTTAGGATAACTTTGATAAAGCTGAAACTGATCAGTAAAAAGCAATTAATGAGCATTCAGTTTTCAGTTCATCAATCTTTAGTTAAAGAGTAAATTTGAATCTTCCTGTTTATCTGTTATCATTAGCTTTGATAAATTTTATTCATGATGAATTGAAGGCTATAATAAACATTAAACCAGCGTTTGTAGATAGGTAGCAACGATGACTGTAGGGTAGAATGAAATGATCGGATAGGGAAGAACACCTGTGATGCTGGGGCATCAAGAGCTGGATTGATGTGGTTTGACAATAGTGAATGGAGATATCATCGCATTAAGTATATGCAGCTGATAATATGATATGTTCAGGAGACTTGGAGTGGTTGTGTGAGAAGGACAAGTGACAAAAAGTCGGAAAGACAGAAACATATGAATGGATAGGCAGTGTCTCAGATGGGTCGATTTTTTGTATGCATTGTAACTGCAAGGTTCACTTGATTTCTTGATCCATAGATCCTGCCAATGAAGGCACGTGAAGTTGAACCTCATTGATAATGTCGGGCTTCTAAGCGACAAATTTGACATTATTATATTTGTTTATACTGTGTTTTATCCTCTAGTCTATCAATTATCACGACCGGCAATTCCATTTTAGAGTATACCAGTTGAATCAGTATAGTCAATACTGTCTAATTAGATGGATCATGGGTGCCACTTGGCGTGTTTAAGGGATTAAAATGGATTCACTAGAATGTTCCTTTTTTTTGTAATTGAATTGAGTTTGTGGCATATGCTGTTGCTGATTGTATTTCGTTATCTTCCTCTTCATTTCAGCATCGAGATGAAAGGAGAGGGCTTGGAGGAATATTTTTTGACGATCTGAATGACTATGATCAGGAGATGCTCCTTGCCTTCGCTACCGGTAATTGATTGAATATTCAAATTTGTTGGTTCTTACTTCAGAATGTGCAAATTTGTTGATCCTTTCGTTTTCATGCTTGCCTACACAATGGTTGCTTGCAGAATGTGCAAATTCTGTTATTCCTGCTTATATACCTATCATAGAGAAAAGGAAGGATTTGCCCTTTACAGATCAACAGAAAGCATGGCAACAATTGCGAAGGGGACGATATGTTGAATTCAATTTGGTACACTTTTTAAGCTAGCTTCTAGATCAAAAGTTTTGCGCTACTCTTTTCCAGATCAGGTTTAAATTTATGTTACGACTGTGTTTTTCGGCTGCAGGTATATGATAGGGGTACAACATTTGGACTAAAAACTGGAGGGAGAATAGAGAGTATTCTTGTTTCTCTCCCACTGACCTCTCGATGGGAATATGATCACGTATAATTTTAGAATCTTCTATATATTGTAAAATGTAGACAAGTTGAACATTAGATGCATCTAGTATTCCATTTATAAAATTGCTGAAATGTTGATATAATTTTGCGTGCAGAAACCAGAAGTAGGAAGTGAAGAATGGAAGCTCTTAGATGCGTGCAGAAACCCAAAGGAATGGATCTAATTTATCAGTTGACCACCCAATTTGCCATCCTTTTTTATCAATAAGATAAGATAGCTTGTGTTCTTTTTTCGGTGTATATCATGTACTTATTAAGATGAGTCACTACTGTTTTAGCTTCTACTTGGTCGATTGCAAATCACATGTTTTACACTTTTCACCTATGTAAAGCGTAAAATTATGAAAATTACAATTGTTTAGAATGCGGCTGTACTCTGTACCCACTGTACCCCTCATTGTTCCTCAAGGACCTACCTATTTTTGCAAAATAACATAGGTAGTTTATTCATAAATCATAGTAAGTGAATATTATACTAAACTAAACAAAAGAAATTAAGAGTAAGTTCATCAAAATGAGCATTTGATTGAGTAAAAACCTACATCATGTGTTACACTTGCATTAGCCATTTTCCCACCAGTGCCTACCTACAAAGGCTACTTGTTCGAAATGCCAAAACAGTTTTAGTGGAGAAATATGTATGAAGGGAAAGAAAAAAAAGAGGGAACAAAATGACAGATAAAAACTCCATCTGGGTTGAACATTTTCATCCATGAGATTCAGAGGTATTCCTGTCAGGCCAATGGAGGAATTTGAATCCTTGAAGAGAGGGTGGCAAGTAGCTCTGTGTTGAGGAAGGGTTATCAGGAGGGTATATGTATCCTTTGCCATACCCAATTTCCTTCATTAATTTGGTTGGTGCATTCCTGAGATGAAGAGGCACCCCTTCATTCTGTCCAACTGATTCCTTCACTACCTTCTGAGCAGCTCCAATTGCTCTATAAACTGCTACAGATTTAGGAGCCAAAGCCAAGTATGCAACACATTGTGCAAGAATGACATTGCACTCAGGCATTCCTATAAAGTGACAAGCTTGGTAGCAGGAAACAGCTTGATTAAGAGCTAAAGGATCAGCCAAACCAACATCCTCACTTGCAAACCTTACAAGCCTACGTGCAATATAAAGTGGCTCTTCACCTCCTTCTAACATTCTTGCTAACCAATAAATAGCTGCATCAGCATCACTTCCCCTCATAGACTTGTGCAATGCACTGATTAAATTATAGTGTTCTTCCCCAGCTTTATCATAAGCAAGATGCTTGCATTGAAGTGCCTCCTTTGCATCCTCAACAGTAACATTAACACCAAGACATTCTTCATTATCATGTTGTACTTGTACCCGAGCAGCTGCAGTAACAGCAGCAATCTCCAACACATTCAAAGCAACACGAGCATCCCCATCACAATTGTTAGCTATAAAATCAACAACCTCATCACCAACCCTGATATCAACTTGGGAAGAATCAGAACCAAAACCAAGGCTTTGCACCAACCCTTTGTCTGTGTCAGTTACAGCCCTGTTGAGAAGCAAAAGCAGGTGATGGGGTTGAAGAGGGTTTAGAGTAAGGACTCGACAACGAGACAAAAGTGGTGTAATCAAATGAAAAGAAGGGTTTTCGGTAGTGGCACCAACGAAAACAATGCTACCATCTTCAATGACAGGTAAGAAAGAATCTTGTTGAGATTTATTAAACCTGTGAACCTCATCCACAAAGAGAACAGTGGTTTGATTTGTTTTGATTCTGAGTTTTCTAGCTTCATCAACAGCATCCCTAACGTCTTTAACGCCACTAGTAACAGCAGATAAAGAGACAAAGCGATAGAAAGTGGAAGTTGTTGGTGATGAGTTTACAATAGCTTTGGCGATAGTGGTTTTACCTGTGCCAGGTGGACCCCACAGGAGTATTGAAGGGAGACGGTTGCGTTGGATGGCGGAGCGGAGAATGGAATTGTTTGCGAGAAGATGGTCTTGTCCGACAACCTCGTCCAATGTTCTGGGACGCAAACGTTCGTATAAGGGTCCGTGAGTTTGGGTTTGTTTTTTGGAACGGTTGAAGAAAAATGCGGACTTGTTTTGTTGGGTTTGTGTTTGTGTTTGTGGTGATAACTTGATGCGTTTGGTTGGTTCCTCTGCTTGTTGTTGTTGTTCTTCTTCTTTTTGTTGTTGTGAGTCAATGGGTTGTGGTGGAGATGGGGATTGGAAGAAACGGTCGAGTTTGGGTTGGAAAGCAAATGATGATGGATTAGGATTAGGATTAGGATTAGGATTGGAGTTGGAGTTGGGTTTGTGAGTGAGAATCCATTCGGTGGCTTTGACGGTGGATTTGCCGCCGGTGGCAGCCAAGGCTTGGGCGGCTAACTCGTCAGGGAAACCCATGCTAAGAAGCTGTTGCATCTCCATTTTCTCTTACTCTCTCTGTTTCCCACTGATTCTCTATTCTCATTCATCATTCATTCATAATGCGTTCCTGTATTCATCTTTATTCGAGGTCATCATTGCAAATTTAATACTCTCTCGGGCCCCGTCTATCATTTGTAACAAAAAGTTCTAGAGTTTGAACTATTAAAAACAAATTCACAAATTTTAAAATTATGCTTTCTTTTAAGAAGAAAGGTTACTTTTCATATTTTTAATAATTTAGACATTGAAAAATAAATAAAATTTAATAAAAAATGTTATTTTAATCATAATTCCATAGATTATGCTGAACGATTATTCTTAATTGAAATTTATTAATTATTTAAATTCAATTAATTATAGATCTATATGGCAAAATATTAACACCATCATTTTTTTTATTAACAGTTGCATATTAACAAATAATTTTCACCTATTTTAATTATTGTATTTTTTTAGTGGTATAAAAAATTTATATTGTTTAAATAAAAATTATTTTATTTTTAAAATAAACTTTTTTAAAATGTCAACTTAATTGAACTAAACAAAATTATTCAGTTGTTGATTGATTTGGATATGTTTAAATTTTCTCAAAAGATTATAGCAAAAGTTATAATAAACCACACCATCTATTTTTTATTTGTTAAATATAATTTTTTTTTAAATTTAAATATTGTACCATCTTAAATTCATTAAATGAGATTCATTATCTTTCGTCATTTTAAAATAATTTATTTATTTTTTATTATGGTGAACTCACATATTTATTAATCGCATATTTATTAAATAAAGTTTACCACTAACAAATTATTTATTTATTATTATTTATAAATTAATAAAAAAAAAATATCTGTGTTACAAATTGCTAAAAATGTTACAAATTCATTTTAACTAATGACTACACCTAACGACGAACTCATTTTAATTGATTTTGAAGTTGAAGATGTTTTTACTATTCTTCAATCTTTTCAATCTTACAACATACAAAATCTAATTTTATTTTTACGATGAGAATAGTAACTAACTACTGACCACCACTGCTACTGCTACTACTAGATGAAAAAAGACGACACATAATACCGAAATGAACGGTATTATCAGAATAGGAACGACAATGAGTTCTCCCGTCGTTTCACTTCCCGTCGTCTCAACCACATCAAACGACAACACTCAAATCCGCGTTGCTTCGAAACAGAAAGAATGGAACAAAGCCATAAGCACAAGCATTCGTTCTCGTCTCAGTAAACTATGCCAACAAGGCCAACCCCACCTCGCTCTCCACCTCCTCGAAACTCTCCCCCGCCCCTCCACCGTCGTCTGGAATTCCGTCATCATCGGATTCGTCTGCAACAACATGCCTCTCGAAGCTCTTCTCTTATACGCTCAAATGAGGAAATCGTCACCTCACATTCGTTTCGATCCTTACACTTTCTCTTCAACTCTCAAAGCTTGTGCCCTAACCAACGACGTTGTTACTGGTAAAGCTATTCACTCTCATTTTCTTCGTTCTCATTCAAATTCAATTTCAAACCCTGGTCCTAGTAGAATTGTTTACAATTCTCTACTGAATATGTACTCTTCTTGTCAACATGGTTATGTCCTCAAAGTGTTTGCGGTTATGCGTAAACGAAATGTCATCGCTTGGAATACCTTGATTTCTTGGTATGTTAAGACCAATTGCTATCATCAAGCGCTTAGTGCTTTTGATACTATGATCAATCTCAATGTAACGCCTACTCCTGTTACTTTTGTTAACCTCTTCCCTGCTTTATCTAAACTCGGTGATTCCAGAATTGCTCATTTGTTTTATGGATTTCTTCTCAAATTTGGTGAGGAGTATGTTAATGATGTGTTTGTTGTTAGCTCTGCAATTCTCATGTTTGCCGATCTAGGTTGCATGGATTATGCCCGTAAGGTTTTCAATCAATGTTCTATTAAAAATACTGAGATTTGGAATACTATGATTGCTGCTTATGTTCAAAATAATCTCCCTGTTGAAGCAATTGATGTGTTCATTCAAGCATTGGAGTCAGAGGAGGAGGAGGGTATATGCGATGATGTAACTTTTCTTTCTGTTATTACCGCTGTTTCACAGCTGCAGCAAGTCAAATTGGCTGAGCAGCTGCATGCATTTGTTGTTAAAAGATTGCCAGTTTCACCGATTATAATTCTCAATGCTGTAATTGTTATGTACTCAAGGTGCAATCTTGTTAATACTTCGTTTAAGGTTTTTGATAAGATGTTAGAGAGGGATGCTGTTTCGTGGAATACCATAATATCTGCCTTTGTACAGAATGGTTTTGATGAGGAAGCGCTTATGCTTGTGTGTGAGATGCAGAAGCAAAGGTTTTTTATTGATTCTGTTACCGCAAGTGCCCTTCTTTCTGCAGCTTCTAATCTTAGGAATTTGTATATTGGAAGGCAAACTCATGCATATCTGATTCGCCGTGGGATACAGTTTGAGGGGATGGAGAGTTATCTGATTGATATGTATGCAAAATCCGGCTTGATTAGGACTTCTGAATTGTTGTTTGAGAAGAACTGCTCTAGTTATAGAGACCAGGCCACATGGAATGCTATGATTGCTGGTTATACTCAGAATGGGCTCAATGAGAAAGCTATTCTCCTTCTTAAAGAGATGTTGGTGCACAAGGTACTACCAAATGCAGTGACCTTGGCATCAATTCTTCCTGCTTGCAATTCAATGGGAAGCATGGGATTTGTTAGGCAACTTCATGGATTCTCTATACGTCATGTCTTGGAGAAAAATGTTTATGTGGGAACTGCCTTAACCGACACGTACTCCAAATGTGGCGCAATTAGTTATGCTGAAAATGTCTTTGTGAGAACACCTGAGAAAAATTCGGTCACATACACCACAATGATGATGTGCTATGGTCAACATGGGATGGGTAAGAGAGCTCTTACATTGTATGATTCTATGCTGAGATCTGGCATTAAGCCTGATGCAGTTACTTTTGTTGCCATCTTGTCTGCTTGTAATTATACTGGATTGGTTGATGAAGGCCTTCAAATATTTGAATCAATGGAGAAAATACATAAAATCAAGCCTGCAATCGAACATTATTGTTGTGTTGCAGACATGTTAGGGAGGGTTGGGAAGGTGGTTGAAGCCTATGAGTTTGTCAAGGGATTGGGTGAGGATGGCAACACAATGGAAATCTGGGGATCTCTTCTCGGGGCTTGCAAAAATCATGGGAATTTTGAATTGGGAAAAGTTGTTGCCAAAAAATTGCTGAATATGGGTACGGAGAAAAGGATGGCAGGATATCATGTTCTGCTCTCAAATATTTATGCAGAGGAAGGAGAGTGGGAAAATGTTGACAGAGTTAGAAAGAATATGAAGGAAAAAGGTTTGCAAAAGGAAACGGGATGTAGTTGGATTGAGATAGCTGGGTTTGTAAATTGCTTTGTATCTAGAGACGAGAAGCACACTCAAAGTGATGAAATATATTATATGTTGGACAAATTGACTCTGGACATGAAAGATGCGGGTTACAAGCCACTTTACAGCTCAAATTTAAATGATTTTGGATTCTGATGAGTGAATCAAATAATATTACAAGTTTTATCAAATTGAAATGTTGGTTGCTTTATGGTGGGCAGTTGTCACGAAAGTGAGTTAGGTTCATGGTTAAAATAGTCACAGGATCAAGTATAACTGATGATAGTCCCTTGACCTGCATAAATGTATCATATGTTCACCACAACAACCACAGGTTTGAAACAGATTGTAATTGGTGAACAAAACAATCAAGTCATGTATTTATATATACATAAGATTATGCAAACTCCTATCTGTTATAATTACGTTACATCTAGAAGTGCCTAAGAAGGCATGATGAGTGGCTTAATTTGACACTTCAAGATAAACTACACAATTGTACATTGTAACATTTAGCCTCTTTACTTTGACATGTATAACTACCCAATGGGTCTGACTCCTGGCAAACTGTAAATTCAATTATGTATGTATAGAACAGGATACCATGTATGCTGATAGCCGTTTATATTGGAATTGTACCAGTATACAAGTTTTGTTTGTGACTTGGGACTTTATTTGGGTTTTGTTATGCTTTTCAATTGCATGGCATATTTAATTTAATTTAGTCTGTCAACCTTGTGGTTTTCAGTTCAGGCCAAAACCATTTATTCCGTTCCCTTGATTTTTTGTTGTAAGTGGTGTTCTCGATATTCTTCTCCTTCATGATGCACAGATATTTCATTTTGAGTTGCATTGTTCTTCTAGTTTGATTTGACCGAGCTATTATGTTTCTATTTGCAGATTTCTTCTTCTCTGCCAAGCCATTGAAATTAACATCACTTTAGTCAATGTGTCTGCCTAACATCACTTCAAGATCTGTTTTTATTCTTTTGAAAGATCATACTCTCTATGTCTCTGCTTAAAGTTTTGCATGACACTGAAACATATTGATACTAGTCTGTGTTGTTTTAATATGCTTTTGTTGAAAAACGAAAAGATTAATAAAATTGTGACAAATTTTGACCTGCAGAGATATTAAGTGATAGAGATTCCACCATCTTTTAGTTCCTAACATCAGATTCCATTACTTTTAGTTCCTGTCGTCATATTTCATTAAAAAAACACTTACGTGACTGAATGAAGTTTACATACATGGCACCTCTAAGTAGGGATTTTTGCTCATCTGCTCACGTTTTTGCTCACAAGGTGTAAAATACACTACTGAAAGCTGGCTTCTGTAACCTATTTTAATCAATTTTGTACTACCAAAAGATATCCATTTTTTTTTAACAAGTTAATCTTTTAATTTTCTTTTGGTGTCAAGTTGGTCTTTTATGTTTTTAAACATTTATACTGAAGATCTTAATTTCAAATAAGCAAAATAGAACTCTCATATTCTCTCAAATTTTTCAATAAATTCATGTAGCACAGGTTAGAGAGATCATGCTTGCTATTAAGCGAAGTGTTTTGATTGCACTAATCATAAAAATATAAAATCTCAATCAAATTTTGAAATATAATTAAACAAGAGAGAATTCAAGTGATATACATATTAGGATTCTTAAAATTAAACATGAAATTATCTTAATTCAGATTATAAAATCACATGAAAATTTATGATGTTATTTACATGATCGATAACAAAACTTACAGTAAAATTTTAAAAACTTCTAACTACAAATAATTAAAATGAAATTATGATTAAAAAGAGTCTAACATTATAACGTTTACGAAACATAAAATATTAAACTGTTATAAAAAAAAAAAAAATCATCACTATGGTGTTTTCATAAAACTTAATAGGATTACTAAATGCATTTTTGCCTATAATATCAAGTTGTAGGATACAAACAAGAAGTGTATTATTTTCACATTGGATTGATCTATGAAGTAATTCAAACTAGTACATACCCTCCAAGCATTTTGTAGGTGGTTAGTAGCATAATTTCAAACTTGACTTGTAATATAATCAATCAATTGACCTAAGTAAGAGTAGGAAGATCCACCTTCTAACAATACATTCCTACTCTTTTGAGACAACTCTTTCACTTTCTTTCGTACCTCTCCATCTTTATCCAATACACTCCTTATTCCCCTCTCGATCTTGTCAGCATCTAAAAGATAGTTACGTCCGATATCAAATTCCAATCTATAATCCAATGCGATCTCGACAGCTATCTTCAACTCACGTACAAGCTCAAAAGCATTGGTCTGTTGTTCAGCAAACAGTGGCCACGTGGCAATAGGCACACCATAATATACACTTTCCAATGTTGAATTCCAACCGCAATGTGAAACGAATCCTCCCGTGGCTTGATGTGCTAGTATTTGAACTTGAGGGGCCCACCCAATTACCCTTCCAATATTAGCCGTTCGATCTAAGAACCCTTCGGGTAAAATCTCAAGCATTTGAGAAAGAGTATAATCAGAGGGAGGAACCATAGTTCCCGGCGGTTGGGGTTTACGTAGGGACCACAAGAAGCGGACCCCACTTCTCTCAATAGCAAGAGCGATCTCTCTAACCTGTTCCTCATCGAAAGTACCCATGCTCCCAAAGCAGAGGAAAATAACCGAAGAAGGAGGCTGATCATCGAGCCACTTAATGATGACGACATCAGAGTCAACATTGGACTTAGGCTTTAGTATGGGTCCCACAGGATATATGGGTAAATCACGTAGCTTAGGATCTTCTAGAAATGAACGAACCGCGTGAGGCTCTAGCTCATGAAACGAATTTACTATAATGCCACTGGCTTTCTTAAGGCCGTTACCATATTTGATGAAAGACGATTCCCATTCCTTACGGAGCACTAAAGTGGGCAACGTGTTTGTAGCTACCGGGTTAGCGAAACTCGGTATATCCAACTCATCTTGCTGCAAAAGCAACTCAGTGTCTTGGTGTTCCCAAATGGTGTGAAGATGAAGAATCAAACCAAGGAAAGCAACACCGGAAGTGAAGAAGACAAGAGAAGGGACACCTAACTCGTTGGCAACATCAATCATTGTGGTACAGAACATGTCAACAATGAAAGCAGCGAGTGTTCCAGTGAGGTTGGAAACAGCTTGTTTAACGTTGGATTTTTGTGTTTCAATGAGAGCAGCTATGGAATTACCTACATCAGAGGTGGAGGGAACATGGGTAGTAGTTTGAGGGAGGTTGATGACGTGGAGGTTTTCTGATTCGTTAAGTGAATAATTAGTTTGTTTTTCATCGGTATTTGGGAAATTGATGACTAAGACAGTTATATTGAGACTGTTGTTACGGTTGATGAGAAGGTTGGCAAATTCAAGGGTGGAGATTAGATGTCCTACACCTGGAGAAGGGATAAACACCACTTCTATTTTCTTCATAATGTTCTTCAACACATAACACTTTTACTTAAACAACTATAGCTACAACTTAGAAGCTAGCTCATGTTAATTATATATATATATATATGTCAGTACCTTCACTTCCCCATAAAGCAGGCAGGCTGCTATTACTAATTAATTACTTTCCTAATATTTGGATCCTGCAATTTTTTGTGGTGAGCAACGATTGGCACACCTGAATCACTCGTTATCTTATCGTCTTGGTAATTGGTTCATATAATAGGACAAGATGAAACAATGACACATATGAGATTACAAGTCTTGCCGTATACAACATGGTAATACTCCCATTCCATGTTTATACACATTCAACAATATTTTGAAAATTATGTATATAACAATGATTGAAGGGTATAATTATAGAAAGAAAAAAAAAGTTTGTTTTGAAAATTGAAAATATTATTTATTTTTTAATGAGACTCATTATAAGACAGATAAAACATTAGACATTTATTCACACCTTTCTGAAACATATTCCACAACTCAAACATGTGTCTCAAACAAACTTTTTACTTATTTATTTTGACACACTTTGGACACTTCTCAAACACATCTTTATTAATACTAGACATCTTTTTAAAATGACTTTTAAAAAGTAATATATCAACATTTGAAAAATTCTTGCATATGCACATCTTTTCAAATAATACACAAACATCTTCCTCTTCTACAATATTCAACTATGACAACCATTTCTAACTTCAAGGTAAAAGACCAATATAGCATGTTTAGAATTTTTTTTATAAAGAAATAAATTGTAAATTTGATTTCTGAAATTTGATTTTGTGATTCAATGATAGGTAGGACATGGTCCATGTGTACTAGCAGCAACAGGACTGAGCAACACATGTCTGTCTCTATCTTATTTTTTGGGTCAAGTCGTCTCTTTGTCTAAGCATGCATATGACAATGAAGTTCACCTCTTAATTGTGGATTGTTTTGGAGACTTTTCAGATCTGAATTTTCAAATGTATACAGTTGGAGACTTTTGTTTTGTCGGTACACTTTAAATTAATAAATGTACATGTACAGTAGAAATCCTCAAATAATTAATATTACAACAATGTTGTTTTTGCTTCTCTTATTGTCGAAACAATGGATCCTACCCTTAGAATATTTTGATACTCCTAAAATATTTTTGAGTACATATTTTAGAAGTATTTGATATTTTTTATTGAACACACTTTAGAGATATATTATTGATACGATGAAGAATGACTTGATACATTTTCATTGGATTGGACATAGATGAGACGGTTAGAGCCTTATATTTTTAAAAACTTTCTTTTCTTACATATATTTTTTTGAAGCATTTTTTTTGTTATTGCTATTACAATATTCATTTCCTTTTTTATTTTATTTTATAGATTTTGCCTTTATATTTAAAAGAAAATATATGTTGTTTTCCAACATTTTTTTTGAAAGTATAATTCTGATTTATTTATAAAATATGTATTATTTTCAATGTCTAATATAATTTGTTGCACAACCTGAATCATCGAACCTTATTAGATAATCAATTTAAAATATAATATATGATAAATCTTTAAATATATTGAAATTATAGAGTTGATATGCTAGAATTATTGGAAAAAATAACATGTATGCGATTTAATATAGTGTACACAATATAATTTAATTATATTTTAAAATACATTAAACTATTAAATTTAATCATAATATTAATTTTGTTTGTTTATTTAATTATATTTTTAATAACTTCTAGATAAATATTTAATTTAGTTTAATTACTCAGGGAGGTCTTTGTGTTATTTGATGAATTTTAAATATGTTTTTAAATTGAAAAAACTTGTAATTGAGTCTTTTAAACTTATTGATAATTTTTAAGGATTTAATGCTCATACACAGACAATTAATCATACACCATTTTAATTGAGTGATTATTTATTGATAATAATTATAAACTTTTAGTGAAATAATAACATCACGAGGTTTATATTCAATGTCAATATAAAATCTATTACCCTATTATAGTACACCATCTATTTTCTCAATTTTTAATTAATTCATTAAACTAAAAAAATATTTAATTAAGTCAAACATATAAACAAAAAAGTCTATGAACTTATAAATAAATCGATTTATAATTAAGTTCCTCAAAAACTTAAAAATTTGAAGTATATAACAACCATAAACTATAAAAAGAAGTACTCCTTCCTATTATTATTATAAACAAAAATAATAATTTTTGTGGTATTAAGAAATGTAATTAAATGTAATTAATTTTTTAGGTTTTTTTATAAAACACAAATTAAATTTATTAAATTGAATATTTTTAATGTTAAACAATTAACTATCAATATTAAATATTTTAAATAAATAAATAATATATTGAAAATAATAGTTTAAAAGTGACCAAGATTTAAGATGTTTTTTCGTTTGTATATCGAATTTTGTGGTTAAGGTAAAACCTTATAAAAAAAATCGAATAACAGTAACTCGGTAATGGGCCGAGACCAAGCGTTCCGCTAAAATAAAAGCCCACGAGGATATGATTTATAAATAGAAACATTCTCCTAATCTCATTATGTGTAACTTTAGAATGTTGCTTCGATGGGTTTGATTCACTCTCTTTGAATCAATGTTTTAAAAGACAAATTTGTTCTCTTGTTAGGTACTTTCATAATTTTAATTTCAATATATTTGCATTGTTTTTGTGTTGGAAAATCTATTTTCTTATTTTTTTATCATTTAAGAACATTCAATCTTCTTACTTGAGAAAAAATAAATTAAAGAGTGTTTGATTTTCTAAAACAAAATTAAAAAAAATGAAAAGAACACTAAATTTGTAGTGATAATGGGCATGGTGCAATAGAAAATACTAGTATGTAATAAATTAATGATATGCAGCAGCCACATGAAGATCATGAATTTAATTTCTTGAGTTGTTCCACAAAGGATTTAAATAGTAAGGCTCCATTGTTAATGCCCATTATTCTTTGATACAATGTTATTAAACGTGTATCCATTTCATTATCTTCCATCAACGTTGCAATACCTTCTTCAACATCATTTTGACTAAGCCCATTGAGTCTTAAACCCACCTTCCATATATCAACAATATACACACAATTCACAAACTGATCCCCAGCCATAGGGTAGCACAACAATTTCTTTTGGAATTCTAAAGCCTCCAATGTAGAATTCCAACCACAATGTGTGATAAAACAACCAACAGAATTGTGTTGCAAGATCTTCGTTTGTGGGGCCCAAGAAACAACCATCCCTATACCTTGCTTCAAAACTCTCTCCAAAAACCCATTTGGTAACCCTTCACGCCAAGTGGACCTCAAAACCCAAATGAAAGGCCTTTTTGAAGCCTCAAGTGCTAGTGCTAGATTTTTCAACTTGGATTCACCAATTGGATTCACCCAACTTCCAAATGAAACATAAACAACTGAATTAGCCTTTTGGTTTGTTAGCCATTTTAAGCAACTCAAATCTTCTTTCCAAAAGCTGAGAGTTTTAGTCAATTCATGAGGCCTACAAATTGGGCCTATAGGCAAAACAAGTTGTGAATTACTACTACTAGGTTGGAGCCCAACTTTGGTTTCATTGGGAAATGAATTCACCAAAATCCATTTAAGCTTTATGGATCTTTCCAAAGTTCTCATCCAAAACTTAAATCTCTCTTTCCTTGCACCAATAGTTCCAATTAACCATGGTAGATCATTGGTTGACACTACAGGCAACTCAGGTACAAAGTTAATTTTCCCTTCATGTTGTGGAACTCCTGCCAATACATTTTAACTTTGAATATATATACAGATCCAAGTATATGATGATATATAAAGAAATGAAAGAAACACAAAGCAAAGCAAAGCAAAGCTATACCTGTATCAGAAATGAGTCTAGTCTGAAGCATATGAGGTATGGAAGCAATCAAGAGATAGGATGAAAGCATGGCTGGCCAAAACCCAGCAGTAGGGATGCCAAACCTGCCTGCAGTAACTTGTATGGCCCAAGATGCCAACAAATCAACAACAACCAAACACACTTCAATCCTTTCATATTTTTGAAGGAACTCTTCCAAATGTTTTGGCATTATGTTCTCCATTGCTGATTCAATTGCAAAGAAATCTGGTGTTGTGTCCTCTTCTTCCATTCCATCTACTAAGCCAACCCACTTGATATTCTCATCATCACTATCAATTATCTTCTTATGAACATATTGGGGAAGGACTATCACGGCTTCAAAACCTTGGCTTACAAAGGTAGAGGCTAAATTTTGCATGGGAGTAACATGTCCTTGTGCAGGATAGGGAATCAAAATCACTATTGGCTTCTTCATATTCAGTAATTGGGTACTTTCCAACCTTAGCAACACTTTACATATATATATACACAACATGTGCTCGAAAAGATATATTCAATTAGCTATGATGGAAGATATATATGATTGGTGATATCCGGTCCCCACTAGCTAAAATGCTACTCCATCATAAAGTTGTTCACATTTTAATTTATCTAAAAATATATGGATTTCCAAAAATAATGTTTCATTTCAATATAACTCCATTAACTGACTGAGTCATCACATCCTCTGTTTTATAAATTTTCATTTAGTATATGCACACATATACACAGACGTGAGGTATGCTTTAAAAAGGCCATATCAGGGAAGTAAGAGACATGAGTTAATAAGGTGATTAAAAAAAGTAAAGTGCCTGTCTGTCACAATCAGAAAACCAGATGCAATGAAGCTGTTTCATCTGTCGGTGTCTCTTTGATTTCTTAGTGGGGATTTGCCAGAAATTATATGGAATCGGGCGGTGTCAAAACAAATACTTGTTGTACTATATAATAGCCACACAAAAAGCAAACATCCTTCTTTTATTTTTAATTCTATCTTTCTGAAAAGTAACATTATCATATCATATCATACATGCACGTGTTTACCGTGCAATCAATGAATTCATGATATTAGACTCGTGCTTGTTCTTTTAAGGTAGAGGTTGGTCCAACAAATATAATGCAATTAAATCGGATTAATAATGGAATTGAAAAGCATGCGCAACTTTCCAGTTCAAATTACTGACTATTATTTGTGATCTGCCATTGGTTACAACTTCCAATTAAAAAGACTATTCTATCAAAAACATAAGAGCGACAAAAAAGTGACATAATTCAATAACTTATTCAATAACTTGTTCTAATGATTGAATTAGTATCAACCATAACAGAAACGCTATTTTACATTATTGTTTGCAAAACCACTATGAAATTTCATAAGCCCAATTACTGAGCCATCGAACTTGAACATGCCTAAATAACTTATTTGGATTGTGAAAGAAAGTTAAAGCACACTACTATACAGTATACACAATAACATCGATATTTCAAACAGAATGTAGTGAAGTACAAAAATAGGTATTTTGCTCCTTAGATTATCAAGTTTTATGGAAAAATTGAAGGACATTCATGAAAGGAAAAGGCCATCCTTACAATTGAAATACAAACCATATCAGTTTGCAAAAATAAAGTGAAGCTTCACAAAAAAAATTGATAAGGCAACATTCATATCACCAAATGGCTTCTTAATTTGTCATATACTTCATAATAATAATTATTATATGTGCAGCTGACAAACCACTTGGTATACAGATACAAACCCAAATAACCATAGCCATTCATATTCATCTTGGGTGAAAAGAAGAAAACTATTTATTAATTCCTCCAATCAGAAGAAGGCTTTCTTTGTAAATTCCTACTTTGGTGTAATATTTTTCTCCTTTAACACCAATTTCATCAATTATCAGGGTGCTTAAATCAATCAAGACTAGCTCATTATCATGTTTTCTGAAGCAAAAGTTGTCCTTCTTCCCAACTCCAATAGGACGCTCAATGAAAGGTATCGACCCAACAATGAAAAGTTTGATCCAAGATTTCTAGACACTAGTTCACCCAATATTGAAATGTGAAAGATAGCATAGCAGTCCCAACACAATTTGAGATCAAAGCAATTAACTGACTTAACACCACCAAGTGCCTCTCCATGGATCTACTATCACAACCTTCATCCATGTCATACAGAAAAGGTGTTGTAAGCAATGACTCATTACCGAAGTCAAACGACAACAAACAATCTTCATATATCATCAAAATAATCAGACATATTGATATAGAGTTTCCTCCAAGAGTTATTTCTAACTATATATATCTCCGACAAGGGTTCATATGATCTATCTTCCAAAGGCACATCTTCATCTTCGTCGGTTACGGACAAAAACCATAAATGTCGAACAAGTTTATAATCATCTCTAATATAGTCATAACCAAATCCAAAAAAAACAAAAGGAGTCCTGTAAGGAGTGCTGGGAGGAATGACAATAAATTCGGCAGTAGCCGGAGACAGAGAATATCATTAATACTAACTGAACCTAAAATACAAATACGATGGTCATTCTCATGAAATAGAGATGGAAAATCTAAGATGACGCTATTCTCAAAAATCTCACTGTCACCGGAGAGTAAATATAACTTGTCATGGTAACATGGTGGATCTGCTAGTAGGAAAAATGTATCTCCATAATCAGAATCAGAAACAGAATCAGAATGGTTATTATTACATAGGAAATGGTTGCGGAACATTTGCATGAAATTAGGGTTTAGAAATAAGATGGACCATGATTTGCTAACACATCCAAAACGCCATTGTGCAGTTTTTTGAAAGTTGAAAACTTGCTTGGAAAATTGAAAAATAAGACATGCAATCAATAGTAAATGCCATTGTGCAGTTTTTTGAAAGATGAAAAAAAGATACAATTACTATTTTAAATCTATATATGTTATATTATAAAGTTTATTTTTTTGACAAAATTGTCATTTAATTATGGGATAATTGATTATATCAACCTTCTATTATTAGTAATAATCTATAATTGATTAAATAAACTATTTAAATCTATAAAATTATATATTAAATATACTTATTGATTAATGGAGTATTTGAATTTTTTTTTTAAATGGAAATTTTTAAGTTTTGTGTGTTTAAAAAAATGAGTATAATTAAGAACACATGTTGAAGAAAAAAGTATATATTTTTATACTTATTTTGTGTCTTTATCAAAATAAATTAAGATCATAAAAGCATATATTTTTTATACCTTATTTAAAAGATTTTTAACTTGGTTGGTGACACTTAATTAAGAATGATATTCCATAAAAATTTAATTAAGAAGTAATGTAATATTTGGATTCTCTATATCCTTATTGGTGATACAATATTCTATAAATTATTAATAATTTTTATTTCTCTATATTTGCATAATTTATTTTGTTTTCTATAAATAAAAATATTTATATGTAACATTTGTATAGATTCAAAATTCGTATAACGTTAAAGTTATCAAGGCAACAAATTTAGACATATTTTTCTTATCGGCATGTCCCTAACTCAAACTTAAAGACTTTACCATCACGTGATTGTTGTCCCAAATTTGAGCAAATCTAATATATACTACACAAATTCTAAATTCAATGTTTCAACGCTAGAAAAATATAATTTATTGTATACTGTATATATTAAATATATAAAATTTAATAATTTATCTATGATATCTTAATTATTAAATGAAGTAAAAAAATTACATTGTTGAAACCATCGGAGTTAAAATTTTAGAGTCTTGTCTAATTAATTCAGATTAATCTATTTAATTATTGAAATTAGCATTTGTAAATCATAAACCGTTTAATTAGGTTAAAATGAATATTGAATTATAGAAATTAAAATTTTAAAATCATATTTAATCTAAATAGTTAAGATTGAACAATTTATCATTGAAATTTAAATTTCTATGTCATATTTAATCTAATTCATTCAAATTTAACGGTTTAATCACTTAACTTTAAAATTTTAAGTCATAGTCAATTTAGTAAGTGAATATTGAATTGTGAAATAATTGAAATTAAAAAAAATCTAATTTAGAAATTTAATTTTGATAATCTAGCAGTTAAATATGAATTAATCAGATTAATTATAATATAAAAATTTAAATTTCGACGATCCAACAATTTAATATTAATTAAATAGGCTAACTATAACTAATAAATTTTATCAT
>JBBPBS010001169.1:245494-256878 GCA_037974835.1 Cicer judaicum | reverse complement strand
ATTATATATTAAATATACTTATCAACCGGAGTATTTGAATTTTTTTTGAAAAAAATATATTTTTTAAGTTTTATGTGTTTAAAAAAATGACTATGATTTAAGAAACACGTGTTGGAAAAAAAAATTATACCTTAGTTTACGTGTTTATCAAAATAAATTAAGATTATAAAAGTATATATTTTTATACCTTATTTGAAAGATTTTTAACTTGGTCGGTCACACTTAATTAAGAATTATATTCTTAAGAAGTAATGTAATATTTGAATTCTCTGTATGCTTATTGATGATACAATATTCTATAAATCATTAATAATTTTTATTTCTCTATATTACATATTCTATTTTGATTTCCATAAATAAAATTATTTATATGTACATTTATATAGATTTAGATTCGTATAAATTAAAATTATAAAAGCTATAGTTTTAGATATAATTTTATTTAGTAAAAATATCTAAAATACATAGGTTTAATTGCAGTATTGGTTCTCTTATTTCAGCTGAATCATGAAAGTAGTCTTTTTATTTTATTTCTCTTTAGTTTTGGTTCCTTAAATAAAATTTTAGTCGAAAACTTAATGAAATATCATTTTTTTTTTAAGGCACACCATATCATTTATGCTCATAGATTTCATATACAATTGTTGCACAATGAGGTATTGAAGCATTGTGTGACTTAAATAAGTGTAAAAAATTAACATTTCATTAAGTTTTTGACTAAAATTATAATAGTTGAATCTTAACTAATTAGACACATTATAATCATAAAATTATAATTTTGATTATCCTTCCTACCGCATTCACTCTTAACTAATTAAATAAAATATGATCTGAAAATTATAATTTTAATGTTTTGACGGTTCAATTATAATTAATTAAACTAATTATAATTTATAGATTTCAATTTTGATGATAAAAAAGTTCAATTTTTAATTAATTATATTAAGTATGATTAAGAAATTTAAATTTTGATGATTTGATGGTTCAATTTTAATTAATTATATTATCAATGATTTTAAAATTATTATTTTGATGATTTAATGGTTTAATTTCAACTATTTAGCTAAACTATAGTTTTAAATTCAAATTTTGATGTATCAATGGTGTAACTTTGTTACTTCAATAAATAATTAATATAACATATATAAATAAATATTTAAGTTTTACAATATATTTCAAAACAAACATTATAGTTGGGTGGTAAGGAGTTAGCTCTTATACCGATGGTCATGGCTTAAATCCCTCTTGATATTGTTTTTGATATTTTAAAATATTTAAAAAAAAAAGTGAGGAAGAATATTATGTCTCGATTATAACCCAACTTGATTGAAGTTTCTTTACCATTTATTTTACGGGAAAAACAAAAGAATAGTTGAGTAATATTGAAGAAGCTAAATTAGTATGGAAATATTAAATAATTCAAAAAATAAATATAAAAATATTGTAACAAAAAAACTAAAATATTAAATGAAAATAAAAATACTATCAAATATTGAAAGGAATTAATTTAATTTTAATTGACATGATGAATTAACTGCAAACTAAAGGTGACGGTATACAATCATTTGACTTAATACTCATTAGATAAAATGATAATTAATGACTGATTACTTACTTAACTTCACTAAAAAAGTTATTTTTATTCATTTTACCATGAAAAATTTCTATGGTTTTTGCACTAATTTATTTGCTTAAACATAATAATGTGATTATTTTATGACTACACATCAATAATTTTTATATAAATATATATTACATAAGATATAGCTCCCACCAGTTGATTATTGGATTCGCCTACAGTTAAAATCTATGGAATAGGCCAACTCAATATAAAATGAGGTTTGATATAAACCGAATTTTAAAGTACACAAACTAAAAAAAGAGTTGCCAAAGTGGGACGGTATGTATATTTAATTATATATTTGTTAACATTTTAAATATTTTTTACATATTTAAAGACTACTTTATTTTATTTAGTCATAGTTAAAGAATTTATTACAAAGTAAAATTTAAATATGTTAACATATATATAATATTATAAGGTTTGTTTTTTTTTTTTATAAATTTGTATTCGTCGATTAATGAAATAATTGATTATATTAAACTTCTATTATTACTAATAATTTATAATTAATTCAATAAATTAAATAAATTATTTAAATCTATAAAATAATTGATTAATGAAAAATTGATTAAATATGTTAGCATATATATAATATGATAAGGTTTGGTTTTTTTGATAAATTTGTTATTTGTTGATTAATGAAATAATTGATTATATTACACTTCTATTATTAGTACAGTTTGGTTAAACTTCCACAATGTTATCAAATAGTTTACGCATAATTTTATAAAATAATTTGACGATATTTTAAAAATATTTTTTGAAATTTAAGTGAAAGACTCTTAGAAGTGATGTTGAACTTAGAATTAATGTTGTGTAAATTGCAAACAACTTAAAAATCCCATATAGAATGAATATTACACACTAGTAGTGTGTAAAATGTGGAAGTATGACATTTGGGGTGAGTCCCAATGGATATCCAATTACGTGAATGGAATAAAATGCACTTAAATCGACCATCACAGTGTACCGTTGTCTACCACTTTTGTCTGGTTTGGATGAGTAATGTATTATTTTTTAGTACCTGAAATAAAAAGTTAATATTTTTAGTTTCTTTTTCTCCACGTTTTATTTTTTACACTCCTTTTTTTTTTCCTCTACCAAGTCAACAATTGATTCGATCAGTGTTAAACTCCTCCCATTTTTCGCGTGGTAGTTTCGCTATTTCAGTTAAGCTGGACAGACAACAATTTTTCAAATTCAGTCAAACACACCAAAAACTCTGGAAAATCTGAATATTCTCTCTTCTCCTCTTTTCTCCTTCATCACAGATTTTCTTTTTGTTCTTTTATCCAAAAATTGTCCATTCATATTTTCAAGTAGTCACAATACCATAATTTCGAGATGATGTAAATCGAGAATTGTTTTCTACAATGCAGTAATAAAATGATTCAATGTAACTGAATTGTTTTATATTGTAGACATTGTGGTTAATCGTCTTTTCTACACAATTTTAAACGTTTTAAAAAGAACGACATAATCTATGACTCCGAGTAATATCTTAAGATTAGAGTTTCAAAATACATTTTCGAAATTAAAAAAATAAAGTTATCATAGCATGACAAAAATGCACGTGTTTACCGTGCAATCAATGACTTCATAATACTAGACTCGTGCATGTTCTTTTAGGCAGAGATTGGTCGAAGAAATATGAATGCAATTAAATCCGATAAATAACTGCTTCAATAATAATCAAAGAGAATAATGGAATTGAAATACTAATCATTCCTCTTCCACTAGCTCCAAAAGCAAGTGAAACAAATAACCAAAGCTTCAAGTGGATCATTCATTACTTGTATTGACCAAGGAAAGAAAGAAAAAAAATAACTATTTGATATTCTTTATTTACGCAACAATGGTAGGATTCATAAGACAAAAGATTACGGTAGAAAGCATGAATGATGAAACTGAAGTGGTGGAAATATGAATGTTAAAGTGAGAGGCAAGCAGCGATATCATGGTTTGATGGTTCTATGCAAAATAAATTTTTTTATACCTCCTACATAATATATTTCGTCAAAAAAAAAACACCAGCATAAAAACACGGCAAGAAAATGGACGCCCAACATGTGCAATGTGTATTTTTGTGGTCACTTCTTGAAGTGCATCATAATAAGGGTCCCCATCAAACATTTCGTACCAAAAATATAAGAAATGTCAATCCTACATGTGCAGGTTCATGTCAAGGGTCCCCACGAAACACTTCATACAAAAAATACATAAATGCCAGTCATTCATGAGCAAAAGTGTTGAAACTGTTCTTGTTAATTTTTTCAACTTTCTCCCTTAAAAAATAAACAGAGAGAATATCTGTTTAACCATCCAATTAAATGAACAGCCCTCAATTTGAAATTCGTGCATGCTGTCAACAGCAAGAGGCCAGTGCTATATAAAAGAAATGTATATTTAAAAAATATTAATAATAAAAAACTTAGCGAGATTGCATATGCACTGTTATTCCTTAATGTAGATGATGCAGGTATAACAAAATATAAATATTATTATGAACACAACCGCCTTTACTAGTTTAGAGTTAGAATAACCTCAATCTTGACATGAATTGATAGTAACCCTGTAGGCATCAAACAATCAATTTCATCAACAACGGAAAAATCACTGGTATTACTTCACAATTTGGAGTGCATAAGCACAGTTTTCAGGTTATGACCAATTCCTAACTATAAGTTGGTGAAACAAAGTGCACGTGATATCTACTTCACCAGTGTTGTATTTCTCTGGCACATTTTTAATTCAGGATTCAAACGTTAGTTTTTGCTTTCCCAGCTCAACCTTTTATACAGAACTTGGCACCCTCAAATTAGCCCCAACTGTATACAAACTATGATCCTCTCGCTCCTCTTTGCCTCTTCTCTTCCAATGCAGTTGCCTCATTTAACATGTCAGCTGCATCCTTGTGCATATCCAGCTTTGCAAGAGCAACTGACTGCATGTAGAAAGCCGTGGGCCAGTCTGGATAAACGCACTGTGCTTGCATTGCATCTCGTAGAGCAGGATCTGGTTGATCACATAACAGATAGCACAGACTACGTCTTGCAAAAACTGTGGGCGAGATCATCGTTCCCACATCAATGAACTGCACAAAAGCAAAAGAATCTCACAATAATTAACAAGTACATAGCTAAGCTACAATACTTGAACATGTCAAACAAGTGTTGGATTGCACCTGGGAATAGTTATCGACGGCTGTCTTAAAATCCTTGTCACGGAATGCATAGTCCCCACGCTTCCTTGCCTCCAGCATATCTCTCATCTGTTGAGTCCACTCTTGGAACGACAACTAAACCAATCCAAATTCAAACCTTATAGCATAGCATCCTACTAAAAGTAGTAAACTTAAAAAAATTGCACCATCAGTTACCTCATTAGTCCCTTCATCATCTCTGTAGTGTGTTGAAACCAAGATCCGATGTATTGCAGTGAGGTCCATTCTTGAGCAAGCCTCACCCATTGCTGAAAGAGGGCGTTGTGGGGTTGATGGAGCTTCCTCTTGCTTTGGAATTCCAAGCATGATGTGAGAACGAACCTAAAGCATGCATAACAATAATCAACTAGAAGTATTGTTGTATTGATCCTTTTTATACTCCTAAAAAATTGCCATTTAACATGGTTATGCATCCATGAAGTGAGACAATATATTTTCTTTGTGACAGCCCAATATATGTAACCTTTAATTCCTCATCTACACTAAGAAATATATGCTAAGGTGGGAAGACAATAAAAATAGTTGCATACATGACAAATTGGCATTGACAATAACATACAAAAAGCGTGAAAGCATATTGTTTACCCACATCCAACGCTGCATAGAATTAGCTTGGCATTTGGATTACCATACTGCTTAAATGAATATATTCTTGTAAGATAAGCATGAATCCAAATTTAAAATTTAAAGATAAAGATCTAGGCCCCCAATGTACTTGCATGGAAATGATATATCTTATATGCACTAGTCTGAGATTTTTTTAGTTGCAAATAAAAGCAAACTCAAAGTAACACTGGCCTCATCAAAGTCAGAAAGTAATCAAAGGTATTGGCAGCAATCAGCCATTCAACCAGCTGTAAGACATAAGCTAAGAGCTTGGAATCATTGAGTCTAACAAGTGGGTCATACTTATTCAAATGAAAATGTCTTTATACAATATATAAATGCAGTACAATAAACAGCCTCTTCATAAATAATTAGAAACTAGTAGATAATATTATCTTTATATTTACGATTGCTTCAAATACAGAATTAAAGTTTAATGAAAACATGTTTATCAATTATAAAAAAATGTATGGAATAAACATTCACTGGCAAGATATATGCAAAGAAAAGGATTCTCAAGTCATGTGCAACTTTTTCAGGATGATATCACATGCTAATATGTTTATTAGCTAATAGAAAGATGACATGTGAGGTATTCTCCATTTCATCCACCACGCTTGGATCCTATGGTTTACACTTCTCTCTATCTCCCAATCGTTTTGTATAATGGACTCAATGTACTTGAATCGTGAGACTTACGACATGGTATGTTCTTCAATTTCACATCTAAGCTAGGACTTGCATGCCTCCTACTACCCTTGCAATTCCTTATACTCTGTTTTATTTCTAAAAAAAATCGTAGACCTTCCAAGGCTTGTCTCAAAGTCTTGGGACATTATTTATTTCTTCTCCAACTAGGCGTACAATGTGGGACTCTCAACAGTATAAAAGCATACTAAGTCAAGTGGGAGCAAGGCATACTAACACACGGATCTAAGACAGTGATGTGATTTTTTGTTGTTTGTATTTGCGAAAGCATAATTATATGTGATATATTTTGTTTGGAGAAGTCTCTTTTTTTGTATGAAATCCCATATCATAAACCTTTACCCACCGCTCTATATAATTGTAATTTAAAAGCATATCAAATCTTAAGAGTATTCTAAACAGAAATATAAATTATATATCCTAATGATATACTATTTAGATCTTAAATATATTTAAATCTAAATCTAAATAAAATCTTCTAGGTATATTATTCTCAACAGACATAACAAGACGACTACATCAAGGACAAGGCTTAGACTGCATTTGGGAGAAGAGAGACCAAAGACATGCTGTATTGCACATCTGGGGCGCGCCAAAAGGCATATAGAACTGTTGATGGGTGTCAATATACAAAAAGACAGGTGGAAAGCCAGCCTAAACCCATCCAATCTGCAGAAAGACAGGCTGGAACTACTAGTAATATGGACCCGCAATGGAACAAGATATAGAGACTAAGACATGATATGGCTACAGTTGCAAAGAAGAGACCGAGATCAAACAAAAACATAAAATATGGGTTTAGTGATAATAATCAAGTTCCATGAAATCACCACAATGAAAGGTACAGACTATTTTCAAGATTAATAACATGGCTTTCACACCATCTTGGGATAATAGGTTTGGAAAATATAATAACATATGCATTGCATAAGGATGTAATATGATGAGATATATGATCAAAGAGATAAAGAACTAACCTTGATTTATACAAGTACTAAGCTCCTACTAATCCTTATCAAAAATGGAAACATCACAAGGAAATATATAAACTAATCCTAAGAGATAATCTAAGATGTTATAAATTATTGTATAAAATAAAATCAAGATATTAGGGGATATTTATTATCATATATTCTAACATCTCCATCAAGCCAAGGCTTTGTTACAAACACTCTTGCAAAAATTTAAAAAACTATATAAAAATATATAATCAAGTGGGAAGAAAGGGTGCCTGGACAAAGGATGTGGTCGGGCACCATCTAGAACTGGATATAGGATGGATCAGATATTGGCCAGATTGCATCAGGGATCAGAAACGGGCCAAACTGCACCTGGGACCATAGAGGGACTAGATTGCATCTAAAACTGATTTAATCTGTACTAAATATTTAGTTGTACTCATTACACTCACAAAAATGCCCCAAATATCTAGGTTACCAAGCTTTATGTAGTTTATGGATATTGAGCTAGAGTCCACTATGCAACAGCAATAACAAGACAAATATATAATATTGGAAGTCATATAATTTGAATATTAGACATTAAAGAACTTAAACAACCAACATAATGGCTTATTTAAGTGATGGTGAAATATTGGGCAGGCAATAAAGGTTCAATCTCTGGATTAAGTAAATAATCTGTTCCATTCTTTTATAAGAGAAGGGATACATACATCAGGTTTGGTATGCAATGGGGAAAGTGTCGTGACCAAATCCTTTGTATTAGGTCGCTCTCGCGGCTCATATTGCAAACATTTAGAAGCAAGATTGACAACTACTGTTGCCTCTTCTGTAGAAAACTTTCCCTCCAAATGAGAATCCATCAAGAGCATGTTGTTTTTTCCCTGTATCATATCAAGTGCCTGCAAACGGAATCAGATAATTCCATATGGCACCAATAAAAAAATAATCAACAAGTATGAATAAGAGAAAAAACACCAATTTTAGTCTAACAGTTAGGATCAAATTTGGATGAAGTTCCTTTTATGTTGTTGAATACTAAAGAACTCTCCCATGTATCAGTTTGATTTGAGAACTTGATGGCAATGAATGATATAAGAAACTGGATGTTAATTTTGTCCTAATGTAACTTCGAAATGTATCCAAGTAAATTAGTAATTGCAACTTCATATATTATTACAGGGAATTGCACTCATCTCCCTTTTATTTTTCAAAAAAAAAAACAACACTCATCACACCAACCTTATTTGTTAGAGAAATTGCACTGACCTGCCCTCAAGTATGTTTAAATGACACCCAACACTATTTTTACAAAATTGAAGGGAATGCGGTAATTGAGGGAAGGTCAATGTCAGATACAAAAAAGAGTGGGGTGTATGTGTTATTTAGACATATCTCGGGAGGTGAGTGCAATTTCTTCATATTACTTTTTTTTTGAAAGAATATCATACCTCAAATTTCCGTTCATAGAAAATCATATCACACATATTCAATAACGCTGTAATATCATTTATGATGCATTCATAACTCCAATGCCACAAAGTAAATGTGGTCATAGCAACCAAAATAATATTTATAGGTAGAGTAATGGAAGTAAGATTACATGTTTGAGACAAAAAACTGTGTCAGTTAAAAAATGCGGGCATTTACTGTTCTAAATGGCATATGGGAATACGACAATAAAAGTCTATAACAGTAAACCATTCAATCTCTTCAAAAGGGTGGTGGTGAATGGAAAGTTTGTTCAGGGCAGGGAGCTTTCAGTTGTAATTTGTAATCTTTATTTATTCTATGTTAGGTAGTTAAGGAGGGTTGGTGAAAGAATGTGGCACTGAAATTCATCATAAAATAGAAAAACTGCATAGCTAGAAATTTCATTCTACTTATGTTAACCCCATGAATTGCTTGTAGTTAAATACATTTTGCAAGGGCAAGTATTATTACGGGTTAAGAGACAACTAGTAGTTGACATTTAATTTAGTCAACTTGGTCCTAAATTATCACCATCACTCTAAATTGGTCCCAAATAATCACTATCTCAATAAAATTGGTCCCTAAACTATTCTCCCACCCATCTTGTTAGTCCTCAAGTTATTTTTTGTAATTTTAGCTCTCTCTTCTAAGTGTAATCAATTTAGTTCTTATACGCTGTAAAACCTTCAATATCGTCCACAAGAGCTTCATGAAGCAGACAAAGGAGACATACTAAAAAACACTTTCTGATGCAAGCTCATATTCTAGTTCATTTACTTGATGAAGCTCATTTACTTTTTAGTGCAAGCTCATTTATACTTTATAGTCCCCACTGTTTATGTTAAACAATAAGGTTTTGAGCATTGAGGGACTAAGATGTTGTATTTTTTGAAACTTTAGGGACCACGTTGATGTATTTTTTATGTTTTAAGGACTAAATAATCAAAATGTGTGAATTGTAGGTCTGACATAGGAGAAAAATAGACTGCTACTGTGGCAGTTAACGCAACCCAAATGGCTCAAATAGACAGAGGGACTAAATAGAAGGATAGGGGAATAGTTAAAAGACTATTTAGTAGATTTTAATAGTTTAAGGACCAAATTGAAGAGAGTGGTAGTTCAGGTATAGATTTGACGATTTATTCTTTAATTTATGTGGAGAAGAGTTTTAAATAGAGTGTCAGTGAGTGGATGAAGTTAATAAGAAAAAGAGATAACTAGTTTGCAAAATAGGAGTTTAAGGAAGAGAGCAGATAGGAGGAACTTACATGACTGGGGGGGATGTGCTTGCCACTGAGTAGGTCGAGAAGAACAGTTCCAAAGCTGTAAATGACACTTTCAGGGGTGACCCTTCCTGCAATGCAATATTAGAGACAATGCAATTAGTAAAGAGTGTGAGAAAAGTAAAAGTAAGAGTGAAGAGGGAAAGATAGAGTTAGTTAGTTAGTAACCATTTCTTAAATATTCAGGAGGTGTGTAAGCAAGGTTTGTGCTATAACTTTTTCCATCCCTACTGTTCTTCATTAAACCAAAACAAGACAGACGGGGATCACCTTCCTGAAAAAACAAAGTTATATGATTCCTTAATTACTCCATTTGTGTCACTCAAAATAACTAATCCTAAACGAAAATTTGATAGAGATTAAGAAAAAATGAAAGACCTCATCGAAAAGAACGCGATAAGCATTCAAATCATGGTATAAAGGGCGACCCTCAGAAGTACAATAATGCAAAGCTTGTGCAATATAAAGAGCCACTCTTAAGCGCATGGCCCACTCAATAGTCTGATTTTCCCCTGAAATAAAAAAAAAAATTGATAGATTAATTGAGCAGCAACAAATAACAATGGAGGAATTAATTAAGTAAAGAATTGAAAATAAGGAAATAGAAATTGAAAGAAAAGATATATACAGTGGAAGAGGTGTTTGGCGAGGGTATCATTAGGCATGAATTCAGCAACGAGTAACCTCTCATCACCATCACAGCAATAACCGATCAAATTAGCAAGCCTAGGATGACGCAATTTACCAACACCAGAAGCTTCTTCAACGAATTGTTTCGGATCCGGCCAAGCAGCTTTGCTGAACTTCTTAACAGCAATCCAACGCTTCTGATTCTGATTCTGAAGCTTACCTTTGTAAACCAAGTTCGGTGCCTTTTCACCACTCTCCGAAACGATATACTCTGAGCTGAAATTGTTCGTCGCCGATTTAAGGTCTGTTAGTGAAAACTCTGAGAAAGTGAAGGATGAAGGATCCAGCGTTGAAGAGTCTTTACCGGTTTCAGTTTGAGTTTGATTGAGATTGTGGTTGTTCCGGTGGTGGTTGATGTGGTGGTGGTAGGGTTGTTCCTTATGGTTTTCATTTAGTTTAAGAGGATGATTATTATTATTATTATTATTATTAGTATTATCTCCATCTCTAACTCCTCCTCTCAACCTTGACAACGAGGATTGGCAACAACCCATAACTTCTCTCTCTCTCTCTATATCTCTCTACCTCTCTATCTCTACCTCTTTAGTTGATGATGATTCGAAATGATATCACAGATCATATAGCACAGCATAGAATAGATGACACCTTGTGATTACTATGCGTGTGTTGTGTGTGTATCGTGTTAATTGTCTTCACTTTCTCTCATTTCCTCCTTTTTTTTTTCTTTTTCTTTTTTTTTTTTTTGTGCAATTTCTTACTTAACTTACCCAATCTACTTTATAGATACTTCTATTTATTTTCTTCCTAATTACCCGACACTGTTTACTTTTTTTTACTTCAATACAGGGTCCCTCTAC
>JBBPBS010001169.1:203589-238965 GCA_037974835.1 Cicer judaicum | reverse complement strand
TGACTTGTTTCACTTTTTTTATTATACTTAATTACATTTCTACCATCACTCTCTCTCTCTCACCGCCCTGCCTCCATCTCTTCTCTATCTATTTATCTTTCTTTTTTTTTTTTTTTTAATCAAGCTCCGTCATTTCTTATTAATAATTATTTTTTATAAGTTACACACATACAACACTTTAATCAATTTTAACTCGTCATTTTTCAGTTTAAATAAAAATTAAAATAATTACTATTTTCTAACCATTAATTAACTTTAATACCATTTTATAAACTCTCGATTGTTATATAAAAAAATAAAAGACAAAATGAAGAAACACTATTTATTTATAAATTTGATTATTATGCATGGTTAGTTAAAGTCGCAAGTGTGGCACTTTGGAGTTTGGACGCAGACACGAAAAAGAAGAATAACACCGAAGCTCCAAAAATATTCCATTTTGGAACTTTGAACCCATTGAACTTTGACGTTCTCACTTTTACGGTTATGCCCCTTTCTTCTTTCTGTTATCTCCTTTCATTTTTTATTCATTTCATTAATACCATCAATCCTTTCTCATCCTTTTTCTTTTTAACAATTACAAATCGGTTACAATTTGTTTCCTTAAGCAATTAAAACACGTAATTTGAAATGTGGCCATCTTATCTTATTGTAATAAAAAAACAACCAAAATGTTGGGTTGTTTTTGACAAAAGGGCATTCCCCTACAACATACACTAGATATTTATACAAGTCGAATAGAATAGTTAATGGCATATAAATTCATATGATTAAATTAAAGTTGTTTGATACTAGTTTTATTTGTTAAAATATTGTTATTTAATATGAGTTATTCTTCACGAAAAAGTTGTTGTGTCTCACAAGTTTAAAGCCATTTTTTCACTTGCTCGTGTCATTATTTTTAAATATTACTTCAATTATTTTTCTCTCACTTTTACTTTATAGTCGTAATTAAAATATTTTAATATCAATTAACATGTATTTTTATATCTATTTTTTATTTAGTTAAACTGTTAATTTTATAAACAATTTAAGTTTATTCTATTAATTAGTTTATCACACATTAATTAGTTTATTTACTCTCTACTATAAATTCATTTGTTATAAGCTAACTTATTCATCATTTATTATTTTTCCCTAAACATAGTCTTAGTCAATCAAGAATATACTAAAGAAGTCATTTACAGCAATTTCATTAAAAATGAAGATTAACTCTTTTATAGATGTGATTCATAATTAATATTAAAATTGTATTAAAATGATAATATTAACGCTTATCTCAAATAATGAATGCCGTAAGAGATACGATTTTATATGATTTGAAACTCTTCATGACCAATTTATTATTTTGAAAAATAATCCTTTTAAGATATTATTAATACATCTTTTTCTTTCTTCAGTATTTTGTTGCCTAACTTGTCAAAAAAAAAAGTATTTTTGTTGCCTAAGCGAAGAAAGTTCTGCTCTCACGCAGAATTGTCCATGCATATAGATGTGGTTTGCTACCTAAAAATACCTCAAATGAAATTACAAAAAAACAAAAGCAAAGGGTATGACTAATTCATATAACTATTTTTGAAAAGTAAGAAATATATGATTGTTTTTTTGAATGTGTGTGTCCTTTTGACACTTTTATGTAAAAACATAAGATTTCGTTGAGAGGGTTGTTCATATAATTATATATTTTGTTGAGTTTACAAAAAGTTTGTTTGTAGGTTTGAGAAGTTACCGGGACCATTGTAGAAAGCAAGTAGTAGTTAATTATAACACGATACCAACTATAAATCCAACTCTCTAATGAAGTGTTGTAGTAGAAGAAAAAAGCTAGATATTAGATATAACCCCCACATCTACGTTAGACATAAACGGGATACATTTATGTTTGTGAATTGTGAAATGTTATGTTGGTACAAAATTTCTATCTTCTCAAATATGCCCATACATGGTCAAATATGCCAACTTTTTATCTTTTGCTTTTTATGGACTTCAATTTCTTATATGGTGAACCCAATTTTACGTTGGTTTGTCAATTTTGCATTATTTTGAACTTTTTCATCGGTAGCCATAAAAGTCTACGACTATCATCCTACCCTCTGCGTTAACTATTTCCTAATCCTCCTATGTTTTATTGGAAGGTTTTCAGTGTAATTACTATGCATTCACGGGGTAAAAGTATTATATTTTAAATACATCAACCCCATTTATGATTAATATTTTTAAGGTACTTATGATTAATATTAAATATTTGTAATTATTTAATGGTTATAAAATTAAATCTTAATTTTTATATACCATCGGTATAAACAGTTTTACTAATTCAAAGTATAGACTTATTTTACTCTTATTTGAAATATTATAGTTGTTATATTAAGGGTTAGTTCGGATGTACAAATTAAATTATGGTTTTATTTTTTATAATATTGGTCTTTTATATTTTAATCTCTTTTAAGATTTTTTGTTTTGATTTAGTCTCTACAAATTTAAAAACTATTAATTTTATTTTTTGACGTCAGGGACTAAAAGAAGTGATTTTTGAATTTGAAGATATTGAATTGCAATAAAAACAGGTACATGAAAAAAAACTATAATTGTTGAAAATAAAATAATATTTAAATTTTTAATTATTTATTAAACACACAAGGTTCACTAAAGTGAACTGATGAGTAAGTCAAGTGTTCAACCTCTAACTCTAATGGAGATGACAAATGGATTCATACTCAATAAATACCTAAAAAAAATTATAATAGGTAGAGCAAAAACTCACTACACACATATGCCCACGAGTACTAGTAATTATGAAGTTTAGTGGAACAAAATTGTATTTGTTAGTGAAAATCTAAACTTTTTATTAAGCTAATGTGACCGTTTTTATTCTATTTGTATCAATTTTTGTTTTATCGGTTAGTTATTGTTATAACTAATTAGAGGGAATGGATAGTTATATAAGTTATGACTTCTAGCTTGTTGAAAAGCATAAGCATGTTAATGATATTAAGTGTTCTGCACATCAATTGAGGAGAGTTTAAATGAGCATATAACAAAGTTTTGAGAGCATGTAAAATCTTGTACTTTACTTAATTATTGATAAAGAAATATAAAGTAATTGTCAATGAAGATCTATGAAATTACTACTCTGAACCTTAGTAATATGTCATTTTTATGCAAAATCTAGTTCAATAGAATAATAACAATATTATTAAACTGGATATTATTTCTCAAGTTTAAAATCAAACCTCCATGTTAAGTGTGAGTTTTTTTTATTATTTCTTCTATAAAAAAATTGCACCATTGATAGTACAAAGAAAGATGGAAGTAGAAGCGTAGAAGGGCTCATATTTGGTCAAGTAAGTGAGTTTGGAGAAATACTTGATGGGCACAACTCAAACTAAAAATAATTGGAGGCGCACACACAATTAAAAAGAAAGAATTAAGTGATATGACTAAATTGTTATTTACTTTATTTATGTATATACCCAAACATTTTAAATTTTAAATTGTGTTTATGTAAAATTTATTTGTGATTTTGAACTTTAAAGCACGTGAACAAGAATTAAATAAAAATATAACTTATAGTATTTTATTTTTAAGTTAAAAATTTATTAAAAACTTACGATATAAAATTATTGATAAAATTATGTTTGTGATTCTTTAAGTGATCTTTATATATTAGCCTTTTAATCATGATTTTCTTGCACTATTGTCCTTTTGGAGAATTTTTGTTAAAAAAAAGTTATGTAACCATTAAATTGATGATATTTAAGTCACATTAGTGAGGTGACAAATTTAAATCAATAAATTATTATTATTATTGTTTATAAAATTCAATTATTATTATTTTAAATAATAATTATTATCTTCATTATTATTTTTTACAATTATTGCGTTTTTAAATAATAATTATTATTGTTGTTGAATTTATCTTCTAAAAGTGACACCAATTTCACTATTCATATTTATCATAAAAGCAAACCATCAAATCAATCACCAAACAACAACAAAAAGAGAGAGAAGTGTTATCTTCATTGGCAGCAATCTGAGAGAGAGGGCTTACGTACCAATCATTTTATAAATAAAATAAAATAAAATAAAAAAGTTTTAATTTATTTATTTTAATTTTAAAAGATTTTAATTTTTTAGAAATTAAAAATTAACGAGATTGTGTCAGAAATCGACCCAGGATAAACACAATCATTTATTCATTCTCTTCTTCACTCAATTGATTGTAGAAATAAGCCTCCTGACCCCCGCAAATGTCCTACTACAAATACTCTCTTTATGTCATATAATTCAGACAAAACTGAGAATATTAATACGTAGGATTTCAAGTTCAAATATGAATTTTTTTTATATTTTTTATATTTAAAGTATATGAATGTAATTACTAGACAATTTAAAGAAACAAGATATAATGAAAGTGACGATGAAAACAATAAACATTGGCCAGTTTTCTTAATTAAAAAAATATTGAAAAGGAAGTTTTAATAAAAAATTTAGAAAAATGATGACGTGGTTTGCCAACTCACTAATTTAAAAAAATTGAAAAAAATATCAATTTAATATCATTTGAACAAATAAATAATTTATACGAAAAAAAAAATAACTTAAGTATTATAACTAAATGATTAAAAAAACAAAAATATAATTTATTTTTTAAAATAAAAATATTAAATTATTGTGGTGAAATTAACTAGTTAGAATTTAGTTATATTCTAGTGTATAGAATTTGTCTAATGTTTCTAATTTAAAGAGGCTAATGTTGATAATTTAAAGGATCAATGTGTCTATTATTTAACTAAAAAATATTATAATGAATTTTTTTTAAATAACACACGATATATGATTGAATGATTTAGAAAGATATATCTATAAAATTAGAATAAAATGATTGAATGATTTAAAAAGATATATCTATAAAATTAGAATAAAATATCGTAAAAATTTAAATTTCAGAATTTTTTTATATTTTAAATTTAATTAATAAATACGAATAATTAATACATCTAGATGATTTTATATTATATAATATTATATCGTTAAAATATGTCAAATCGTTTTTTAGTTTAAAAATATTAGAGAGAAATCAAGACTGTCGACTTTTAAACTAGAAAAACTAATTCTACGAATTGATAATAATAGAGGGACCAAAACTGCAATTAAACCTAAAATTTTTAATTGTTCATTCTTTGATAGACTAAAATGGAAACAAAAAAGTTAGAGAGACCAAAATATTTAATTTTTATAATTTAAAATATTGAAATAAAACAAAAAAAAATTAAGAGATTAAAGTAAAATTTAAAAATAACTTAAAATAACTAATAATGTAATTTATTTATTTTTTCAATTTAAAGAAACATTTTAAAATATTTAATAATATAAAAGATTGAGTAACAATTTCAGGAAAATTAATGGTCTTGCTTGTTTATGGAGAGCTGTTTTGTTTGTTTTATTGGCTATACATACCCATTGGCCCATTATTACATTATGATATTTTCAAGCCAATACTCAAACCCGAAAAAGAGTTTATTGCAGACAGCAATTGCAAGCTACTACAAGGGACAAATTAATACATAATGGAAAAAAGGTACGAACACTTTTGAGGAATCATGTGCAGAGCACATGTGATTGTTGATTTTCAGTAATTAAATTTAAAAATACTCACTTCACAGTCACCATGCATGCAATGATGCAATTGTAATTGTAATTGCAATGCAGTGCGACCGAATTAACAATAAAATGAACTGTCCACTCATTCAGTTTGCAGTCTGCAGCAGAATTAAAATATTGATGATGATCTAATAAATTAAAGGTTGCTCTGCTTTGCTTAAACTTATTTCTAAATATAATCAAAAAATAATTTGAATACTTTTAGTAATATCTTCTACAAAAGAGCCTCTAAAAGCTGATTATAAAACACTTTTAGCAAAGTGTAAAGTATCATTTTTCAACTCCTTAATTATGACACCTGATTGGGGAGAAGTGGAGTCAAAAAATAAAAGTGAGTTCCACTTTTTTTATTTATCATGCATCCAGCTTGTAATGTAGTCTCCACTCCACTTTACATCCCCCATATGTATGTGATTAAGGAATAAAAATTGCACTATACTTATAAAAATAATCCATTGGATATCAACTAAAATTGCAGAAGGAGAGAAGCATTGAGATTTGAGAATGTGGTGGAGTGCATTTTGATTGTTTGGGGTGGGCGGGTGAGGAGCCAAGTAGATTAGTTGGGTCGCAAACAAAATATATATGAAATTATGAGTGAGTGTATTTTACTTGCATTCTTACCGTATCAAACAAAATGAAAGTCTAACGATAATAACCAAAATTCATTACTCCCAAATTTTATTATATTGTGAGTTCAAATGAAATGATAAAATATATAAGTAGCTTGACATACTGCAAAGCACTCTACTAGTAGATACATGAGTTCTCTTGTTGAAGAACAAACCTTGATGGTCACTTGTGGAGATCAATTTGGATTGGGGTACGGTAGAGGTAAAAATCTGTTTCCTCCGAGTCTCAGGTGTACAAATGCGGGGAAATAGAAAGAAAGTTGAAGAAACTATGGGCAATGGTTCTTGAATCATTTTTTTTACATTTACATCTAAATATTCCAAAAAATTTCACATTAAGAGCCTCAATGGCTATACCGTCTTATACTATACTATATGAAGTAATATGAATAAAAAGAATGCCTTATCAAACCTTCCCACATATTTGAGTTTCAGAAGCTTCAACATATCAGTGGCCTATATTTACAGTTGCTACAAGTCAACAATCTATACTACATTTTGAAGGAGCTCCACGTCAAAATCTAATCAACTATGTACAAAAGGTTTATTTTTCAATAAGTTTGAAGATCTTCTCGTTGCAAGGAGACGAAAAAACAATCAGGGATAAGTTGCTAGATCTCTCAGGGTTAGAAATGCTATGAATTGGAACATCTAATCTGAGAAGAACTCTTGCACTTCAGCTTGCTCATTTCCCATTAGAAGAGGGATTGAATCAATTTTAGTTTCTTTGAGCTGAACCTGTTTTCCACTGTCCAAATCATAATCTAAGTCAGACCACTCCCGTTCTTCCTCGGTAGGCTTCTTTTCTGTCCTGTTTTCCTCTATTTTATTGCCTTCATGTGTTTGATTTTGGGGGTTGGAAAATCCCCCAGTTTTTACCTCCGATCCCGAGTTTTGACATATGCAAGATGTTGGATTCTCGTGAAACTCGCCACTGCCAGGCCTCAACTCATTAGGCTCTCCCATGAAGCCTATCTGGAAAGTTCGAACTCGAGATGCAAAATCTTCCCATGTCATGTTAGTTTTGTTCATGAACAAGGGGTTCAACTTTTTTCCGTTTGGGCGGATGGTAGGTTTATGACCAAAGTACCTCCTGCAACATACAAAATATATGAATATGCATATAGCTAGAAGAATCTCTAATTTATATATAAAAAAAATAGCAAACTGTTTTTCATATTCATGTATTAAACCAAGCATCACACTTTATGTTATTGTTCAAAGTTGGTAGATCAATAAATCTTTTAAATTGCTTATGTACCATTAACAAGGCTGCTGTCCTCTTTCAGGTGAGTTTTTATTAATATACTGTATAAGTTAAAATTTTAAAAACGCCCTCATATATAAACCAGCTTACCTTCTTCCAGCTAAAATTTTAGCCATGTTCCCATTGTTGTTTGTGACGAAAACGTCGCTGTCATCACAAACTATGAAATCAAGTGCAGCCATGCGAGAAGAAAATGAAACAAATGGTGTCAACTCCTCCTTTGCAGCTAAGGTCTCCTTTGAATGGAAGTTTGGGAAAAGAGCTCTGAGGGGTGCTAACGTTTCCTCACCTCCATATATTTCTCCAGATGCCACATACAAGTGCGTGTCAATTCCATAACCTAGTGCTCTAAGCATAAGACCAACTTCCTCTGGGGTAAGTGGACACCTTCCATGTCTTCGTACTTTGTCAGGATTGCTTGCCTGTCACATATTTGTTTTTAGGAAATAAGAATATGCCAATTTTCATACAGGTATAGATTTATCTTGGATGCCAATAAAACCTTACATGTAGATTTTTCCAGCGTTTCCTAATTTCACCAAGTTCTTTTCTTTCTTTTTCTCCCCCGCCATAATAGCAACCAGAGAATGCAAGCATATCTGGTTCAAACCTATATGAGACAGAAAAACACTTCCGATCAACAAATTGTCAGATTGAACTTGGAGAAGAAAAATACGCCTCATAGGAGCATATTCCATACTCTTCGTTGAGGAATGGCATAGCAAAGGAACCTATTAGCTATATAATTATTAAATCTTACCTTAAATGCAGAGCAATGAAATGCTTGTTTTTCATTCTCATCCGCTCAACCAACGATTTTCCCATTCCCTGAATAGAATCCGTAAATTTGAGAGCATGGTAGTTAACCCTGCACCTCAGCCTTTGTAGATCATCATCCAACATATTAGAAAGTCTGTAGTCAAACTTGGTGAGCCGAACAACCTGCATTTAAGAGTAGTTATACATGTACATTCTTAAATTTTTTACACTTATTCAACATTCATTTTTTCAATAGATACGAGTGTATTGATAATATTTCTTAGTTTAATTTTTGAAACATAAATGTTTTTTGATATAAAATTAATTAACATTAGACACGGTATCGTGAACACATGTCATACGATTTCCAATTTTATATCGATTATTTCTCTTTTTTTGTCCTAGGAATTGGAAAACATTAAAATTGAATGTGCTTTATACGGTGTCATACAGTATCGAAATTTTGTATAAATATCAGTGCTATTTTTGAAAAACGGTGTATGAATGTATTATACGTTGATAACTACTAGGAGTAGTATACTCCTATTGGATAATAATGAAGATGATACCAGGTGGAACCTAACAATCTATTCATGGCATTTTTCTAAGCATCCAACGTTTGGGGCCACACAATTAATTTAATTGAGTTATAATAGTTTAATGTGTTTATTTACTTATAAGAGTTTAGTTAATAAATATATAAATTACCTTTTTATATATATATATATATATATATAATATAATATAAAGGTCGACCTAAAACTTAACCAATCACATAAATTTAACAATTAGTTTTATTTTAATTAATAAATTTTTTTTGCCCATTTAATATAAATATTCCAACTCTAGTCGATCAATTAATAAAGGACTTTTAATTAAACACTTGCACGCTTCTTGACCAGCACGGGTAAAACACGACCCTCATAGCATTTGGGAGTGCATTTCCTTGGAACACGAACTGTATATGGAGCCACAAATTTCTCTCCCATATTTGGAAGTTGCTTTATAACTTTAATGTCATTCCGGAGAAATGTTATAAACCAGTCAGCATCAAATAGTTCAGAAAAATTGCTGCAAGAAAAAGAGGCATATATTAATTACAAAATTAAGGGTTTGGAAGACGATGAAATCTACTACCAATAAAACACAATATGTGATTTAAGACATGCCTGCTGTCTTTCCAGAAAGATGTATGATCCAATTCCGGAACAACAAGAGTAGCATTCAAAAGATAGGCAGCTACAACAGCATCTATTATCTGCAGCCACAATCTACATTTTTTCAATACCACATACATATAATGCAGCCACATAATTTATCATTCAAATTCGATCGTGAAGTCCAAATTTGAGTTTTTTAGCCCGATTACGAAAATCTGTATATCAAATTACCAATTTGTCCATTGAACAATTAACTCAAATACCAATAATTATAGAGCCTATGGTATAAAGTACACAACAGATATTCCAGCATAAATAAAGAAGTATTATGTTTATAATACTTTCAATGCAAATTATGTTTACTAATGGAAAAAAAAAAAGAAGAGAATTATGGATGCTCAAAGACAACAATTGGTTACATGCAGAAAGAGGTACATATTCCAATTAACACGTTAACCTCCTTGAAGTTGAACTCATATATAAAGGATCGCATAATCAAGAAACCAATACCACAGTCCATTAAGAAAGCTTACCCCTGTTCTCTGTTGATTTAAGCCTCCACTGGTTGCGATTAACAAATATCGATCTGGATTAGTTTTTTCATCAGCCTCTGCAAGTAATTAGAGATATAAGTAAATATACGCAATCAAACGCGAACCAATCAATATACGAATTACAATTCGATTCAATTTGAAGTCCAAAATTAAATTCATGAAAAAAATAATAGACTAGGATAAGCTTTACTTGCAAAGTTGACACGGGCATTACTGCATCCAGAGAAAAGATTCGAGTTCGTCGAATTCCATAAATCACGCGTGTAAGTTCCTCCATTCACCTTTAAAGTTCAGCAGACAAAATAATATAAGTAAAACTAAACAAGAATGCAGAAAGAATCAGAAAATGGCGTTTGATTGAATAGAATAGATTACGGGAACGTTAAACACCGATGTCTGATTTGAATTCGAATGAGATCTAACCGAGTCATCATTTTCCTGAAACAGATAAACAATTAGAATCACGCATAGCAACATGCAGCGCAACACACAGAGAGAGAAGAAATATAATTAAGATTGAATTTAACATAATTGAAGTTGAAGTGCATTTACAATAACAGGGGAAGGAACGAAGATTGAGAGCATGACGAAAAGAAGAAGAATGCAAATGCAGATGGCGGAAATGAGGAGGCGGTGGAGGAGACGACGGCGAAGGAAACTGGAGAGAAGGAGTCCGACGAGTCTCGACTTGTCTGCGTGATGCCTCTTTCTCTTCACGATTGTTGTGTGCATTGTTAATGAATGAATGAATGAATGAATGTATGACAATTACTGCGTTTCGTTTCGCGGAGTATACTATATATTAATTAATTAATGAACTTGTATAATTGATTGATTTTGAAAATTACAATTACAAGAAAAAGAATAAGAAACGCATTCGGGGATTAAATGATACTATATAGTTTCTTTTTGGAAGTTTGCGTGGGCAACGGTAAGCAGGGTGTTTGAAGAGGAAGACTTTTGAACAGAAAAGCAAGCAGCAAAACCAACGTAACCGTAACCGTATATACGCTGTGGTGTTGTGTTAATGATCCACTAATATTACCAGCTTCCTTTTTATCCGTTTGATTTCATCACATCTTAGTCCATCATCCTTATCTGTCAATCATATGCATCATCATCTCACTTCTAACTAGTAACTAATCCTCAATTTGGATCTTCTAACGTGTTTACTTTATCTATTCGTCTACCTTTAATGTAATTTTAATTTTTTTTTTAAATTTAAATCGTAGATTAACAAAATTACAATACATATTCGACTAATCTCAACACTATATATCTAAATTTAACTCCCATGACTTATCTAGAATTAGGATTTAAGTCAATAAGTAATATCATAATAGATATACTTTAAACACTAAAAACTATGATATATAAATATAAATTAGATTTATGTTACTAATATAATGTAAAAATTAGATTTGTTTTTAATTTTATTTTATACATTAAATCAGTACGTGGGGTGTGTTTTGACTGTTTTGTGTGTGTTGATTTTGCAGTTGGACGTGCACCCAACACACGCTTATAATAATAGTCCAAAATGATTTTAGTCAAACTCAGCCTGTATTTACAATCAAATCCACCACTGCAAACCTGCTTGTACAAATATGTATAAAGATAAATATGATACGTTTTGTAACTCTAAATATGGATTGCTAAAAACAACTCTAAATATGGAGTGCATAGCAAGTATGTTTGGATGCTTGACTTCGACTAATTAACAAGCAGATTCTCTTGCTAATTTTGGAATTCAAAGTTAGTTGGTGTAGTTACTGTTACTGTTATATATTCTTCCCCTGCTTTTTGTGAAATCCCAAATTAAACTACACATGCATATTTGAAACAAATATAATATTTTAATATTTTATCAACAATGAAAAAAGTCATTATCTTTTATATGATATTGTATTTATGTTAAGTTTTGTGTTTTAATAATATTTCTTTAAATATTTATAAAAAATGCTAACAAATGTTTTATTGACAATTGTTAAAAATTCAAATGTAGAAAAAATATATTGAAAGTCGTATAATACATATTTTTGAATTGTAAAAAATTATATTTTTTCATCTAAATTTATTTCTTATTGTTTAACCAATGTCCTTAGAACATTTGTAATTTCTAGAAGAATCTAGAATGATCAACTATGGCAAGTCTTTACCATGTTTGATAGAATATGTCATTTATGTTTTTTTAATAAATAGAGAATTGATGGATTGTAATCATTATCAAGAAAATAAATAAAGAGAAGTAGTTTTTGAAATTGAGAATTTGTTTCAGAAAATTATATATTACTATTGTTAACTTATTTTAAAAAATACTTTATTTATTTATTTTATTAATAATGATTACAATCTATCAATTTTTTATTTATAATAAAACATAAATGACATATTTTAATATATATATATATATATATCAATGATTCACCATAATGAATGAATCTAGATCTTTCTAAAAAAATTCTAAAAATTTGTGACACGTCGCTTAAAATACTTAATAAAATTTAAGTCTAATCTTAACATTTTTTTATATCATAATATTTCACCACTCTTACATATTTCTAAGGCAAAAATAAAAAATTTAACCTAAAAATTAATAATACTAAAAGACTCAAATCAATAACCAAATCCACACAACAAAACATTTGTCCTTTACACGCTCCATTCTACTCCATTATTAGCTCATAACAATATCTTACTTTTAAACTTTGTTAAAGCTTTGATTCTTGTGTTTGCTTTCTTTCACTAATACTAGAACACCAAAAGAATGTGATTTTTAATGAATAATATATATTTTTTCCAATTCGATATTTGAATTATAGGAAGTATCTATAAAATGGATTGATGAATTCAATGTACTTTAGGCACAAATTCTTTAGCTCAATTTCATTAGCATTGAATCCTATAAAAAATGTTGTTGCTCTGGCGCTTCAATTCATTTCTTGTTATTTGTTATGATTAATTAACAAACCAAAATCAGAAAATATGCATACTACCAAAGGGGACAATAAAGTTTGAGAAAGAAAAAAAATTAATGATGTATATTATTATATATTTCATATTCATATATATAACAATTTTTTTTATGATTTAAATCTTGATTCATTCATCTTCGACTTTGATATGGATTTGAGTGTGTCTATATGATTTGAAGGATTTATCCAAGTGATAATTTCAAATAAAGTACCAAATAAGAATGAAGAACACAAAAGAAGAAAATATGAAGAAGTAATGAAATGGTAGAAATTGCCACACTCCACAATAAGGAATGATAAGATCAAGATAGAATCACCACGAGAGTAGGAGGTTCTTGATAAGATCCAAATTTAGTTCAAAGAAGAACCCTAGAGAGCATTTCTCTAATCTCACACTAAGTGTTTCTTTTTTTTCCAAAATTAGTTCCATATGTCTTACAATAAAAAGGTATATATAGCCTAACACAAAATAACATGGTGCCCAAGCTACCAAATATTTAGGCACACACAAGTCAACATAATTCTAATTATAAGTTATGATTATTAGATCTCAAAATTAAAATTAAGTCTTAAGATATTCCTATGACCATAAGATTAATATAATATGGATTAATCTTTTCATATATCTTAAGACTAAGGAAATTAACAATTTGTTTCTCTAATTGTTCTTTTAACTTTATAATCTTCTCTCTATTCAATAGTCCCGCTCCTAATTCTCCATTAACTTTCATGTAGGGTTGGTCCACATCAGACTTCTTCTATTCTTTATTGATTTATCAAACCCACCATTTATGTTAATATAAAAATGTGTCATGGTTAAGTGTCCTAATTATATATAATGTTAATCTACTTATGGATCATAAATTAAATTTGTTATTAGGTTGGAGTATAACAATGATAAATGTTTCAGGTGTTTAACATCAAGCTAAATACGTATCTCTCTTTCAAAGTAAATTTTTTCTGTGTTTATAGATAATTATAACTATAGAAACACTACTTTTTATAGGTTTTTTAAGTCTCACCTAATAAATTGTACTAAAATAAATAATTATTTTTAAAATTTAATAATATATAAAATTATTGGTAGAATCCATTTAAAAAATTATTTTGTGATGTAATTGGAAAAATTAAATGTTAATTAAGTAATAACATTAATAAATTATATTACAACATGTTTTCCCATTTATAAATTTTTTGTTAAAGTTTTTCTAGACATTGATGTTTTTGAATTGTTTTTTTTTAAAATACATTTATATTCTAATAAACTTACTATAAATTTTCTAATACACAAAATTCAAATTTTTTGGAACACATGTTCTAAAATTTTTTTTAAAAAAGAATTCGATACATAAAGTTTAAAATTTTCAAAACATATATTTTTTAAAATTTTAAACTTTTCAGAATTAAAATTGAATTTAGTCTGATAGAAAATAATAATTTACATAAAATGTTAGAGTAAAAGTATAAATGTTGGAGTAAAACACTTTAAGTGGTAGTTGGAAGATAACTGTTGCCAATGTTGCAAATAGCACGAGCAAGTAATAGATTGAATTACTCTCAAATTGGTTGCTTACAATGAGTGTCTATTTATAGGCGTGGAAGATTACGTGTATTCTAGATGTTTCTTCTACATTTTTATGAAATTTCGCAATACTATTGTAACCATAGATTATTCCGAACCAAGTATTCCAGAAAATTGGAAATGTAAATTTGCATTTGTTAGTTAGCCTCTTTTCATTTCATGTGGATCACCACCATTCACCATTAATATATAAATAAATAGATTCCCTAAACTCCTTATAAAAAAATAAAAAAGTCGATAAATTACTTTATAAAAATTAAAATAAAATAATGAAATTTTACAGAAATTAAAAATATATTTAATTATAAGTAAAAAAAAAAGTGAAGAATTTCAACGTGGTAACGCAGAAAACGTTAGTTCGCGGGCATTCTGTGGGCTTTCGGTGGAGGTTGGAGATTTATTTATTTATTTATTAATGAATAAAAATGATAAAATAATATTAGATTGGTCGAAATTAAAAAATGATAATCGGGATGAATGAATTTTCAATGTATTAGTGAGCCAATTCCCAGGCAAGTAGATACCTAAGCAAGCAAGGAGGTATCTTATCATAAAAATAATTGTTACTATAATTTAAAATCTGAAAGAAAGAGAGAATTGCGTTGAATTGAAGGGATGAAGGTTGGCAATTTGAACAGAGCTTCTGCTTCTGCTTCTGTTTCTCTTCAATGTGGCGGTTTCAGCTTATACAACGAAAGGCGTAGTAGAGTTTGTTCAAAATCTGTAATAGGTTCCAGCTTAGTTGTTCGACTGAAGAAGAATAATTCCAATTCCCGCTTTGTAACCCTTCGCGCTTCTTCACTCCTTCCAATACCATGTTTTGCTTCTCCACCTTCTCACCTTAATCAACACTCTCTCCTCACCGATTCTCATCACGATGACACCCAAATCACTCCGTAACTTTCTCTTTCTTTCTTCTTTATATCTATCTATCTTTTTTATTTTATTTTTTGTCATTTGTTTTTCTTTCAACTTGTGACAGTGAATTGTCCGTCAATCAAATTGAAATTGAAAATGAAAATGAAAATGAAGAAGGTTACTCAAATTCAATTTCAGACGTCAAACGCGAGATTATATCGCTCTCTTTGCCTGCCCTTGCTGGACAAGCAATTGACCCAATCGCACAGTTGATGGAAACTGCTTACATTGGTCGACTTGGTTAGTTTCTTTCTTTCTACTTTCCTTTTGCTATACACATTTTCACTTACTATTTCTTCATCATATTAGGTACTCTGGAATTGGCTTCTGCTGGTGTTTCTGTTTCAATCTTTAATATCATTTCAAAGCTATTCAATATTCCTCTTCTCAGTGTTGCTACTTCTTTTGTTGCTGAGGACATGGCCAATATTTCTAAAAATCCTGATTCTGCTTCAGGTTCATATCTCACCTCTTACCACTTTTTGTTCTATAACTAGTACAGTCTTGTCAAATATTGGCACTATAGCTTTGCAGAATTCAAATAAATCAGCAATTATTCCACCATACCTTGTTTAGTATAAAGTATTGTCAAATACTGATGCTATAACATTCTAGCGCAGCACAATTTGAACAAACCTCTATTTTCCGCTTTCTTGCGATTGACATCATTTTACTACTATTACTGCATTTGTATCATTATCCAAGGCCTTTGATTTTCCCTGCAGATCAGGGTGATAGTAAAGAAATTAGTGGCAATGGTAATCCTTTCAAAGCAGTTTATCAACGAAAGCAACTCTCCTCTGTCTCCACTGCTTTGCTATTAGCTCTAGGGCTCGGCATTTTCGAGGCTTTAGCTTTGTATTTCGGATCTCAAACATTTCTTCGTATAATTGGTGTATCAGCAGTATGTTTTCACTTCAACACGCTCTTCGCTAATCATTTTCCTCTCTATTTGTTGTACTTAGTTGAATGCAGGATTCTTTTAATTGTGAATTACAACTCTATAACATCCTCTGTTAATAATCAACCAACAGGGAAATCCAACACTTGTTCCTGCAAAAAAATTTCTCTCTTTAAGAGCATTTGGTGCTCCTGCAGTTGTGCTGTCTTTGGCTCTTCAAGGAATTTTTCGCGGCTTTAAGGATACCAAAACTCCTGTTATATGTTTAGGCAAGTTTCTGGTTTGATGTGTATTTCTTTGTTTTTTTTTTCTTTCGAACTATCTTTTATAATTTTTGGGGTCTATCCTCTGCATATGGTCTAATACCTTGCCGTGCCATTATATGCTTCAAACTTTTCAACATTTTCTTATCCTTCTGAAGGCTTTTACTATTCTTACTATTCACGAATAAGTTGTTGTTGTTATTATTTAATGGATTACATAAATCTATAAATATATTACCCTTCGGTCATCACATCACTGCATCATTTCCTTAGGTAATAGTCTGCTTCAAAACTTGACTTTATTTTAGCCTTTTGAATGGCTTTCTAATAATCAGGATTCTTAAGACAATAAGTATTTTGATCTTTCAACCAAGCTCGCGTAAATCATTGAAATTTCTTAAGACAATAAGTATTCTTAAGACAATAAGTATTTTAGCCTTGCTGCCTAATGTTTTACATTGCAAGCATGTAGTAGTAACTAGTAAGGAGTGCTAACACAAGTCACAAATGCATTTGTGCATAAGAGTTTAGTTATATATGATTGAGAAAGCTGGGGGTGTCTGTCTGAATTGTTTTTACAAGATAGGAAACTTGATATGGATCATGAAAAGATGGGAAGACTACTTTGTTTAATCATATTACAACATGTTTATACTAACCATATTTATATTAACCACTGAACTTGTTTATTAAATAATGCATTAAGTTCGCTATATGATGTAAATGGAAAGTTAAGTGTAAAGCTTTTGAGATGGGCATTGCTCTTGTTAATTGTTATTATTGAATTTTATTTCCTATCCAACCTTTATCCTGTCTGAATGCAATTCTAAGGGAAAAAATGGCCATGGTATGTTTGCTGAAGGGTGAACCGGGTGTATTAATAATATTTAATTTGTTGGAATTTATATGGAAAACTGAAGAACAATTTAGTTTTGATATCTTAAGGGTGCTTGTTGTTTTACTGTGTTTCAAAGAATGGTTAAATTTAAAGTCATATTCATGATATCACATGCATCCGTGTCCTAATACATTTATGAAATTGCAGGCATTGGCAACCTTTCAGCTGTCGTTTTATTTCCCTTACTTATGTATTACTTTAAGTTGGGTGTAGCCGGTGCAGCCATTTCCACTGTTCTCTCTCAGTATGATCTTTTCAAAAGCATAATTTTCTTTCTCTATTTTTTTGACTTAATTTAGCCCTAATTATGATGGAATTTTCACGCCTCAGATATATTGGGACTGTGTTGATGATCTGGTGTCTAAATAAGAGAGCTGTGTTACTACCTCCAAAAATGGGAAACCTGCAATTTGGCAGTTATATCAAGTCCGGTAAGGAGTTATCTCTTTCTCAGTTTCTTGGTTATTTCAGTTAAATTGTTATCTGTTTGCTAAAACCTGAGTTCAGAGAGTGCATTTGGCTCTTCTCATAAACTATTTTTCTCTCCCTTAGAAAAATAGGGAAAGAAACGGAAGATCACAATAAGATGCTAAACGAGATCTCAACAACTGTTTCAATGCAAAAAAAAGCTGTCTTCTTTCTTCTGGTTTCTTTTTGTAATTTGTCTATTTAGAGTACCATTAATAGAACAAATTGGTTTCTGTAGGTGTCTTTTTTTTTTTTACTTGGTTTTAGCATTTTGTCACCTGATGAAATGCAATACTGTTTCCTCCGGGCATTTGCAGTACTGTCTTGCATTATCTTTCTCTTTTGACAGTAAACAATTTTCACATGAACATTTCTGTTTTCTACTTTAGTGCGTAAATTATTTAGCTTTCTGTTAGGTTAATGCAGTTGTTTCAGTTATGATCTGTGGACTGCTATAGGTGGTTTCCTTCTTGGAAGAACACTTGCTGTTCTTACAACCATGACATTGGGGACATCAATGGCTGCTCGCCATGGTCCAGTAGCTATGGCTGCACATCAGATATGGATGCAAGTGTGGTTGGCCGTATCCCTTCTTTCTGATGCATTGGCTGCATCTGGTCAGGTATTAAATCATCCATTATCTAAAATCATGTTCATTTTTTACCTTTTATTTAGACAGGCATCGTTGAACCTTTGTGAAGATTTCAGTTTGTTTGAGTCACTTTTTAACAATTTAACATCCTAGTTTCTCTTAAGCTTGGTTATTACTTGCTTCACTACTGTCTTCTTGTTTTCATATGCCTTTTTTTATTTCTTATGCTTCTATGTTATTGTTCATAGGCCCTAATTGCAAGTTCTATATCCAGACATGAATATAAAGCTGTGAAGGAAATTACTCATTTTGTATTAAAGGTAAGTGTTTTCCTTTTTGTGAATTACTGTTGAGCCTTTGAAGCCTTGTACTCATTAGCTATTCTTACAATTTATGAAAGTTATGGTTGTGTACTGTGTTAATAAATATTAAGTTTTGTTTATTTGTTTGAGAACCTGATGATGTCTCTTTTCAGATTGGACTGCTGACAGGTATATGCTTGACTGCAATTCTGGGTGCATCTTTTGGATCTTTAGCTACCCTTTTTACCCAGGACTTCGAAGTTTTGCAGGTTGTCCGAACTGGAGCGCTGGTATGTATGGTATTGCTTTTTTTTATGTCTGCATTGTTTTGATTTCTCTGTCTCCTCAGATAGTGGTTTACATTGTTAGATGTAATTGTTGCCAGTTTGTTAGTGCTTCACAACCTTTTAATGCACTGGCTTATATTTTTGATGGTCTCCATTATGGTGTTTCTGATTTCCCATATGCTGCTTTCTCAATGGTAAGTTTTCTTGTCAAACTTGTTACAGTGTTTCTTCTGTTGTGGTACATATGTTTTGCAAGATGAATTTATATGATATTTGCTTCATAGATGTTTGTGGGAGCTGTCTCCTCAACATTTTTGGTATTTGCCCCTTCACATTTTGGCCTTCAAGGTGTTTGGCTGGGCTTGAGTCTCTTCATGGCACTTCGTGTAGCAGCTGGTTCTGTCAGGTAAAATTACAAATTAATGCTGCATCCATGCATGTAAGTATCATCAAGAAATGTTTCATGTTGTTTCTTTCATGTCAAATAGGTAACTATCCATTTAAGGTGGCAACTTTAGTGCACAACTATATGTCCGTCTTAGATTACAATAATTAATTTATGCATGTTGGGATTGTACCAGCACCCTCTCCTTTCATAGATTTACTGATGCAAGATAGCATGGCTCCATTATTGCATCTTCTAGCTGTACCTTTTAACCTCTTTTTTGTTGAATGATTCATGCTTTTACTTTTTCAGATTACTATCGAAGAATGGTCCTTGGTGGTTTCTACATAAGGATTTCCATGTTGCAAAGGTCAGTGTGTATTTGTATAATTCCTAATATATCTGGCATTCGACTGCTTTTCCAATAAAAGAGAAACGATAATTTTATATGGCGTGATAGTGTTGGTGTGCTCGTATATGGAGGGTTAATCTTTGCTTCTTGTTTGTTTATACTATTAAGTTACGTGCATGTGTAGTCCCTTTTAATCAGACCCTGAGGAAAACAACATTGCTATTCTATAAATTCTCTGCTCTTTTTAACAAACAATAAATTATCTGTTGATTAATTAATATTATGGTTATACTCTTCACAGTCTGTAGTGTGTATATATATCTTAGACCGGCACCTTAATCTTGTAACTCATGTTTGCAGATGGTCTCTTAATTGTTAAGACGGAGAATATGGATGAAACCGTTTTTCAGGATAAGGATCTGCATCGGATACACTATTTAGATGTTAACTTAGAATTTGGGTTTTTGGTACGCTTATTTAGGAAATGGTTTTTAGAAGCACATCGTAAGCCGTTGTAATGAGATCAATCGATTGTTAAGTTCTCAATTAGTTGTTATATTTTACAATTATGCTAAGTAGTACTTTTTTTACCTTCAATGTAAAGAAATTGTTCATTTTTTAAAGATCAATGTACATCAAATGCCGGTGTAATAATAGTAGTATTATAGATGTCTATAGTAATTTGAGATGAGACATCTATTATAATTAGGGGTGGGCAAAGTTCAGTTCTGAATTAGAACCGTTTGAAAATTGAACTGAATTGATTTTTAGTTTAGAAAAACCGAACCGAACCGGTTTTCAGTTCAAAAAATCAAACTGTACCGGTTTATAAAAGTGGTGCACCGGTTTATTATTTTGAACCAAACCGAACTGGTTTAACTTAATTTTTTTGTTCATATAGGCCAAAATTTACATAATTACCCCTAATTACTTTTAAAAAAATAAATTCGGTTCAAGTTTTTTGAAATAAAAAGCGGTTCGGTTCGGGTTTTTTAACTAAAATCGGTTTGGTTCAGTTTTTTTGAATTGAAAACCGATTCCGTTCAGTTCTAGTTTTAAAAAATCAGTTCGAAAACAGTTCGGTTTTTAAACCAGTTCAGTTCAAAATTAGTTCGGTTCAGTTCAACAGTTTGGTTCAATTTTTTGTTTTTTTGAACACTCCTAATTATAATAGTAATAATAATAAGAATAATAGTAATAATAGTTATTATAGATGTCTCTTCTCATATATCTTTTGTAATTATGGAGAAAATTAGGTTTTATTGCTTCTTTTGAAGATTTTGGTTCCACAAAAATGGATAACACATGATTTGAAAAAATCAAATAGTTATTTCAATAAATTCATGATATTTAATATACACTATAAAGTAAGTTGATCATTTTTAAAAAGTCGAATCATATATTCAAGTAATTTTAAATTATAAAGACTAAATTAAATTTAAGTGAATAATATAATAAAAAGTTAAGAGTATAGTATGAATTTATGATTTTTTTTATCACTTCACTCTCTCATTTGTCTTAGTCTTCCGATCAAATAGTTATATACAATTGAAATTTTAATAGATATGTAAAAATAAATAGAACTCATCCAATTTAATAATATATAACCATGTAAATAAGTTTCATATAAGTTTAATGGTTACAAATTTTTTTTAGAGCTTTGTTTATATAAATTTTATAAATCTTCCAATTTAATAGCATTTCTTTTATTTGTCTTATAAATCTTCCGTAAATTAAATATTTTCTTTTATTTTAATGTATTGTTTAATCGTATCTCTTTGTATTCATATTTGTATGTGTATATTCATTAAACTAATTTAATATTTAGGCTTAATTGCAGTTTTGGTCTCCTTATTTTAGCTGAATCGCGAAAGTAGTCCTTCCATTTTGTTTCTCTCTAATTTTGGTCCCCCAAGTAGAATTTTAGTCCAAAATTTGATGAAATTTTATTTTTTAAAGCCGAATTACACCATTTATGATTATATATTTTAAGTACAATTGTTAAAAATGAGATCTTGAGGCATGATGTGATTTAAATAAATGTAAAAAAATAAAATGTCATGAAGTTTTGGACCAAAATTCTGCTTGGAGGACCAAAACTGGAAAGAAATAAAATAGGAGAATTACTTTCACGATTCAGTTAAAATAAGGGGATCAAAACTGCAATTAAACCTAATATTTAATAAATATAATATTTTTCGAAAAAAATATAAGAATAGTTATTGGTAAAATTATTTTGAAAAAAAAGAGAAAATAAAAAAAGTAAAAGTAATTTATTTTTTGTTATTAAAAAGAATATTTAATATTAGTGTTGAAGTGAAATATATAGATAGAGAATTAGTTGTGATTGAATAGAGAAGGGAAATTCCGGGTGAAATAAATAAAAAATGTGTAGTGTGGTACTAAAGAACAGATACTGGGTTGTGAGACATGGCAAGAGCATTCCCAACGAGCGAGGCCTCATTGTTTCGTCAATGGTTAAAACTCCGAAGCCATATTTATTTTGATTATATTGATTATTGATTATTGATTAATAATGATGGTTTACGGGGTTGAATTTGAATAAAATGACAGGAAAATGGGATGCGCCCTGAATTCGAATTGGCACCCGATGGCGTAAATCAAGCTCAACTCGCTGCAAATTCATTCGAAAAGGTATAATACTAATAATAATAATAATAAACACAAGGTTTTTGATATCGAAAAAGTTGATTAATGAATGATTTATGTATATTATTGGAAAGCAGGAACTAGAGGCTACTAATATAGCAGTTGCTAATGTGCGTATTTGTTACTCTCCTTTTTCAAGAACAAAGCACACCGCTAAAGTTGTTGCATCTGTATTGAACATTCCTTTTGATGGCCCTCAGTGTAAGGTTATCCTAGATCTTCGAGAGCGCTTCTTTGGTCCTTCCTTTGAACTTCTCTCTCACGATAAAGTAAGTACTAAGTACCACTCATCAATTCATTATTATTCAAAACACCTAATTGCAAAACCATATCTAATTGATTTTCTCTTTTCCATTCATTCACAGTATGCACATATTTGGGAAATGGATGAGATTGATCCTCTTTTAGGTCCAGAAGGAGGGGAAAGTGTTAAGGATGTTGCCGCCAGACTCGCTAAAGCAATGGCCATTATGGAATCAGAATTCCAAGGGTACTATTTCAATGTGTAGCTAGTAGTAATATTCATATTCTATCAATTTATTTTATTCTGTTCCACATCCTGCAGATGTGCAATTTTGGTTGTAAGCCATGGGGATACCCTACAAATCTTGCAAACAATTCTGCTTGCAGCTAATAAACATAAGGATCTTGCTTCTCATGACTTAGCTTCAATGTTAGAGGCAGTTCAGGTGTCACCCATCTTGTCCCAGCACCGCCAATACGCACTGCAAACTGGAGAGCTCAGGGGACTCATTTAAGGTCTACCATCATAAACCCAACTTTCTCTTTTGGTTCGATTTAGATCCATTATTTACTTTTTATATTCATATCCTAAACTTTTTCCAGTATTTATCAAATATTTTGTTTATGAACAAGGTGGCTGTTAACAAGCTGCCAAAACATATTTCTACATATTCATTATTATATTGCATAGGAACATGACATCCTGAATTTGTAACACATAATTCCTCACAGATCACACTTAGTACTAGGACCACAAAATGTTATTGTGAACCTAAGAACTAGAAATGATTTCAGTGAAGCTCAGTTATTGCTTCATGACTGTTTGAACTCACATTCAGAAACACTACAAAAGCAGAGGAGGCCACATAACTGACATTGGTCAGTTTGTGACAGTTACATTTTATAAAGTTCATAATTTATAATTCTGTTAATTAGTTATGTGTGTTATGTTAAGACTAAATAAAGGAAGGCATAGTTGGTTTCCAAGAAGTTATTGAGTGGCTATTGGGAGGGAGAGACCAAGCTCTCGAAATCTTGGAGAAGGAACTGTGTTCTGACCTTAATTCCTTTGAAATGTTTTTGTTGATAATTGTAATGGGATGCATATAAATTTTTGGTTGAGCATTTCTTACCAGAATTGTCATCTGAAAATATGGTATTGTTCAAAATACATTATGTCTCATAATAGTTTCTATCAATGACATTGAGTCTTATGCCCTAATTAATATGGGTCTCATTTGCTAATATTGATGGGAACCAGAAACTTAATAGTGGAAAGTAATAGGAATTGTATTGAAATCATTCTAACAAACAAACAGACGATGAATCCCATTTACAATTTTAAACTTATTTGAATAAGAAATTTGGAAATGACAATGGAATGGAACTATGGTTCTTGCTTTTTTTTTTGCTCAACAAGCTATGTTCTTGCTAGGTGATCAAATATAAACTAACGAATTAGAAAATAAATTCAGAGAAGGACCAACTCCTCTGCTCAGTTCCAGAGCCCAAGCCCAAAGTAAGTGAAGCCTTTACCTTAGCCTTACAGGAAGAGAAAAAAAAGTCTTTCATTTCTTGCTATTCAAACAAGCCTCCACTGCCTCCTCCAATTTGTCACTGCCTACGCCATTTTTCATATACTAATTTTTAATCCAAATTAATCATCTATTTGCTTTCAATTTCAGTGATGTACCCATTTCCTTTTTAATTTTTCTCGTGTTGTTTCTTTTATTAATTTTTATGCACCCCTCATTTACAAACTAATTTAATCTATTTGCTTTGATTTTCCACGAACCATTATGTAGCTATATTTTTAAGATCTAAAATAAAAGTTTGTATTAATGAAGAATTATTTGGTAAGCTATCTTAAATATTAGGTAACAAAAAGGCCCCCACTGTGGGTTCACTTTTAAGTCTCAATAGCCGTTTGGCTAACCTTGCACCACCCCTTGGAATTGTAATTTTTATTTTTTCTTTTGACAAGTTATTATTGTTGGTCACTAAAACTCAAAGAGAATTGCTCCCTCCGATTTGGTGTTTGGCATGCATATTATATGTAAAATTAGGTTTCACTCGCAAAATACAGGTGACAAGCATTGCATTACACAATCCACGACTACACGTCACTTAAAAATCAATGTTTGAGAAATATAACTTATAATTACGACTGTGATTCAAAAATATATCTTAATTCTACGACCGTGCAAACCTTAACAAGTTATATAGATTTTTATATCGTTTTGAGAGTTTTTCAACACCGCAAGGAACCCCTCCATTAGTTACTCATAACAAATTGGATTTTAGATTTATATATATGTTCAAATTTATTTATTAATTTAGAAGTTTTATGGGCTGTTAAATTTTTATTTTTGATGAATAGATGTCAATTTTTAATATAATGCGATTACATGCAAAAAAAAAAATGCAGAATAGGATATAATAATAATAATAATAATATATAATGAATTTGTGTGTGTATTTGAAAAGTTGTAATAATAATAATGAATATGTAATGGCGAGGTGTATATTTAGTGTGTGAGTGGGGATTATTAATGAAAGAATGAATTTAAGAAATAAAAAAGAAAAGAAGAAACCGCCAATTGAAGTTTTTTGTAACCGCTAGTGGGGTGTCCATAAGTGGAATGGCAGAATAGGGGGAAAAGTTTTGGTTGGTTAAGAGAGAGAGAGAGAGATGCAATGAGAGAGTCCGATAGTGGTGATGAATACAAAGAAGAAGAAGAACAACAACAACATCCATCTTCATCTTCTCATTCTGGAAAGAAGAGGAAGGCGAAAACTGATCATGCCGAAGGAAGTAACAACATTGCTCGTTCGTGTACTGAGTGCGGTAAGAAATTTTGGTCATGGAAGGCTCTTTTCGGTCACATGCGTTGCCATCCTGAACGTCAATGGAGAGGCATTAATCCTCCTCCCAATCTGAAACGAAAAAAACTTCAACAACAGACGAATATGACTCAAGAGGATCACGAAGTTGCTGCGTGTTTACTCTTACTTGCAAATTCAAAGCCCAACAATAACAATAATATTAAGGGGAAGTTAAAAGCATTAATGGTGGATGATTCTTCTTGTTCATTATTATCAATGGAGAGTAGTCAGTTCGTGTGTTCATGTTGCAACAAAGTATTTGGATCTCATCAAGCACTTGGAGGACACAGGGCTAGTCACAAGAATGTCAAGGGCTGCTTCGCCAATACAACCGCTTCCACAACAACAAGACTGTTGACGTGGACACAATCAGATCATCATGATCATGATGACGGTTATGCTGACGTGGAAGGAGAAGGAGCGGTTAATAATAATAATAATAATGAAATTAGTGGTGGAGGAGGAGGAGGAGGAGGACACAAGTGTAGCATATGCTTGAGGGTATTTACGACTGGACAAGCACTTGGTGGTCACAAGAGGTGTCATTGGGAAAGAGGGGAAACAACCGCACCCTTCGACTCCTCTACTGATGCACCATCCAACAATTCTCGTATTAATCTCGACTTGAATTTCCCTCTTCCTCCTCCTCCTCCTCCCGATCATGATCATGATCATCATCTTCATTGTTCATCTTCTTCCTCTTCTCCTCCCACTCTTGATTTGAGGTTGGGACTTTAATTTTTTTATTTTATTTTATTATTATTATTATTTACAATTATTGATTGCTCATTTTACTTACTTCCATCTTCACTCAATACTGACGATTTCATTTCACAACGCTTCTGTAATGCCAACGCTATTCATTCATCAATTATAATTCGACTCACTTTTCATCTATCTTATATATATGTTTATTCATTTGCTTTAATTTGCTCTTATCCTTTTCATATACATATATATATTACTATTAGGCCTCACTTTGTTACTCTAATTGTAAATCATTCGGGCCAATCATATACTCATTACATAATAACATGTCACTTTTTAAAGTACTACTTTCAAAGCTACATTGTGACAATATGTTTTTGTGCGTCACCTTCTAATTTTGTTGGGGAGGGATAGTAACACATTAATCAATTTCTTCAACCTTCTTCCCGTTCTTTGGATGAAAATTAACGTCGCTTAACCGCCATCCTACGACTAAAAATATCAGTAGCTTTTTTCTAAGGTTATATTTGAATTGTTAGAATAAGGGAATAGAATGGAGCACAAAAGAATAAAATAGTACAATTTTCAGATTCTTTTTCATTATATACTTTTTCTTTCCCCTCCTCTTTCTAATCACAAGTCTAGTTAAAAGTTAAAAAGAAATATGATATCATGACATCAAAATTTTGATGTCAAATACAGAGTTATTTGATATTTTTGTGTATTTTTAAAAGCTACAGCATTACATATAATTTATGTGTATTTTGATGTTTAAATAACACACCTCAAAGTTATATAATATTTTGATATTTTATTTTAGATATCTTTCTGTATGTATTTGTCACGTGTTTTCTTTATAATCTAATATTTTGTGGAAAAATTTACTCTAAATTTAAGAAGTTAAGTGGCACTAACTCGTGCTTTGACTAAATGAATAAGGACATTTGATATTTATGATTTGCACTTATTCAATATTATTAAATCCCATTGAACTTTTTTTTATATCTATTATTTGTAGAAGATAAATTATATTACATGTGTGGATAGTATAATCCATATATCTTAGCTCCAATGGATGTTTGATCTAGCAAACTATTTTGACCTTGTGATTTTGTGATTATTTTTTAAGAAATTGTGTTTTCATGACTTTAAGATTATGTATTTTATGCATCTAAATCATAACTATTGACATTGGTTTTTTTAAAAAATAACGTTTTTACTTTCACTGAAAAAAGGTTAACTTTTGCTTGTTAGATTTACGATTATATGTACTTTTTCAACATTAAAATTATGTATTAAAAATTCAATGTAGTCTCTTATAATTTTAATGTAATTGAATCTAGTCTTTAACAAAACTTAACATTTAAACTAAATTATTAACAATTTTGTATGATAGAAAAATTAATCTCATTCGTTAACATAAGCACTATCTTTTATGATTATGATATGATAGTGAGGAGATTCTTTTATGCACGCAACTTCTCAATTATTTGAGGAATTGTGTGACAAAAGTGGACAATAAAATTAAAAAAGATGTTTCAAATATGAACACATTAATTAAGTCATTTAGTGAAGATAGTTCCAGACATCATTTGAGGATAAGGGGTATGGTTCACATTCTAAACATTTGAGAACGCTAGGATCAACAAATAATGTGGACAATTCAAAGGTTAAATTTTTTGAGTTTAATCCATCTTTCTCAGACACGTCATCAACTAAAGGTCAAATTATGGTCAAATTTAATGAACAAACTAGTTGCTTTGTCATATGAAATATTTGGGACTTATTTTGAGTATTAATTTTTGTTAAATATTCGATGACATTGAAATTGTTAGAGATTAAATTGAGTTTTTAATCTCTTATTATTATTATTATTATAAAATGCATGTGATTTTAACGTTGAAAAGTTTGTTATAAGCACAAAACTAACAAGCAAAATTATTTTTTTCAGTCAAAGTAAAAACATTTTTTTTTTTAAAAAAAAACAAAAGGAATTTTGGTAAGAGAAATAAACTCGCGTGCAATATGCATATTTTTGTAAGCCCACTCTTATTAGAGATCAAGAACACCCAAATCCAACTGGATCTGGTTTACAATTTACAATATGGATGGGAGGCTAAGTAGTCCAAATCATGTTGGCTTTGACTCCATGAACCAATGGATTTTAACAAGCACGTAAACCATTATGCCACAAAACTTTTGTGAGCTTTTTCTTCCTCCTATATTTTCTTAAAAGTCTCAAATTTTTATCCGGCGGATTGGTCATTTTAGAAGTATATTTATATGTTCATATGTGTATTTAAGAACATAAAGGGATGAACGAAGAAATTACAATTTTTTTTTAAACTCTACGTGCTTTTAATATGATTATAATTTAATACTAGAGCTGTCAATTTCACAAATCTACTAATTATTGACTCCAATCTACATGTTGGAAGACAAAAAAAATTTATTGTTTAAAAGACCTAAAAAAAGAAAGTCCAAAAACCAAAAAGTCCCTAAAATTTGGTCGACTTATGTGATTCTATGGGTCCACTTTGTTTTTAAAAATTAATATTTTTTAAAAAAAAATTGAATTTTATTTGATAAAAAAATATTTACAATTTTTTTTGATTTTCTTCACAAAATTTTCAAAAAAAAATATTTAGATTATCTTGAATTTTTTTTAAAAAAAGGTCAATTAACAAAATATTTGACATATGAGTTTGTAAACCCCATCATTTAAGCCCACAAAAAAGAATAAAATAATTAATCAAAGTATTAAAAAATTTATTTCAATAAGAGATCTAATATTAGAGATTTAATATGAGTTTTTTGAAGGGAGACTTGAGACTTTAGAGTTTTATTGATAGTTCTATCTAGTAGTGTTCGTTAAAAATATGATAGATCATTAATTTGGAACCAGAAAATTAACTAAAGAGCCAAAATTTAAAAACAATAAAATAGAGATGCTAATTCTATAAATAAGTTAAGATAAGAGATTAAAATTACAATTAAATTTTAGACATTATACATCAAAAAATTTAATAATTGCGGTATTCATTTATTTTTGAGAAATTAAATATCTCTGTAAATTTTTACTCCAATTGAAAAGACCTACAAATTTTATGATAAATATAAATATTTTATTACTTTGAATTAAATATAAAAGCTAGAGTTAATCTTTAAGTGATTATCTAAAAAAAACATATCATTTTATATCTTCTATATATTTTATCATTAAATAAATATAAAATTTATCTTAATTTTAATCTTATCTCTTTTCTATTAAGATTCCTAATAAAGTTATAGAACTACACAGTTATTTTTCCGTAATTTTTTACTCCAATTGAAAAGACCTCGTCATTGGCTTTATTTATGTTATTCAAATATAACAAGAAGTGACGTCATGTCTCCTATGGTTAGTGCATTTAAGAGAGTCACGCACCATTTAATGTGCAATAATTGATGTAGTTAATTAAGAACCAAAATACTCTTTTTGTGTTTTCTGAATATCTAACGCTACGTATTTCGGCTTACCAAATTTGGATATTATAATTATTACTATCATCATCAAATATAAAAGCTGAACAAAGTGAAGGATACGCAGCTCGTGAATAGGGTCGTTTAGAATCTATAGCCAAACTAATTATTCTTTGTTTTTACGAAGGGGGAAAGATTAGTATCTTTATTTCATAAATCAAATCCTCTTCATTGTTATTTAGTCACCTACCCATTTCACGTCCCTTCAAATATTATTATTTATTTATTTAAGAATAAAAAACAATCAAAAAAAGAAAACAAATTAAATCAAACATGTAGACCCAATGTTCTTCTTCCTAATAAAATACAAAATACATAATCTTTATTGCAGATGTAATATAGATTCACTAATATTCAAAGCACGGGCCCCCTTTGAATATTTTATTTATACATTATTATGGGAAGACTAAAAGGAGCATTGGTATATATATATTTTTACATTAAAATGTTATTCAGATTTTTTCCGTAGAACTACTCTTTTTAAATAATATTTTTCATAGAACTTAAGTCCGGATTTGATCTATTATTATAATTTCACATTAAAAACTACAACATGAAGCAATTGATTATTATTTGTATTTTGAATAGCAAGATTTTGTGCAAATTCTTTAAAACTAATTAAACATGCTTACGAAGTAGATAGATATACGATACGATACGAGGATGATCGACATATAGAAAAAACATCATACACCTGATTCTCTATATCATCATGATTCACCAATAATCCAATACCGTCTTATCCACGCAACTAGACCCAAGGATATATAATACCAGAAGCTAGTCTTTCTATGCTCACAAAATCAAATAATTTGTTTAAACTTCATCAAAATGTAAAACTATTATTATTATTAGAAAAAAGTGTCTAATTTTTGTATGTCTAAACGCATAAAAATATTATGCCATATAATATTACTCTCCACTCCCGAGAGTATGTCACTTCCTCTATTTTACATATACATCCCTATTTAAATATAGAATTTCAATTTGTATCAAAATAATATACAATTTGATCGCCTATATCCAAGAATTAAAAAATTGGTACGTATTAACTTAATAATTGATGTTCTTTTTGACAAAATTAAAGAGTGATATTGTAATTCAATATTTACCCTTTAAGAGGGGATTATTTAATTTGTTCTCATTATAGTATTTATTTATTAATATTTTTTTTATTACTATTTATTATTATTTATTACTATTTTCGTCTATGACGAATTAAGGACACATTTATATAAAAATATTATCTCAAAATTATTAGTGTCACACTTTCAATTTTCAATATAGTATTAAAAAAAATTCCAATTCTAAACTATGATTGATATTATATGTATCACTCTTGAGTTAAGATCTTCAAGTTTATAATTATTATAATGAAAAATAATTAATATTTTATAATGTTAATTTGTTCGAATTACTATTATCTTGTAATTTTTTAAATTTAAATATATCTATGAAGGGTAAAGATCATTTTCATTTCCCAAAACATTTCCTATAATATTATGGACATCAAAACATTTATATACATTAATAAAATGCTAGTAACTGCTGATCATCATGAGATAGATGAAATAGGAGATTATACAAACTATATTAAATAATAATAATAATAATAATAATTTAGTAAAACATTAATTATAACGCGGTAGAAAATTTGAGAGAGATTAAAAAAAAAGGGATAATACTTTATAAGAGAGAACCATATTTAGCAATAAATATAATTGTCAATATTTTTTTGAGAGGAAAAAATCTATATGATTTCCATTGGTGACATTGCAACAAAAGACATAGTACAATCAAAATGATAGGAATATGTAATTGAGATGCAACCAATTTGAATATGATATGATGAAGTTGTAAACGATGTGAAAGAAAAGAAAAGAAAAAAGCATATATTAAGGAAGTAGATCTGGAATAAAAAATAATAAAATGAATTTGCAGTTTGGAGTGATAATATTATTATTTCACGTGATTGATATAGACCACTTTATACATTATAATGTTACAGCAAAAAGAAATGAAAAGAAAAATAAAACAAGATTTTGAGTAACACATCCCTATATAAGATATGGAAATCTAAAACATAACGAAACTGTATCTATGATTAAATGTGAGAATCTAAAACATTACGATTGCCTATCTCATAACCATGCATATATATATATTACACTTAAGAAGATCCTGTTAACACTGATTGCCGGCTTAATTAATTAATTATAGTTTAATTTGGTTTCCTGTTTATCAGACATGTTGCACTGCTATTCAGACTATTTTTATTCATTTTTTTAATACTAAACAAAAATTATATGTTCATGTCATATCTATAGTTTATAGAGCCTAATCTATAATTACGATATCACAGAATTTGGAACTCGAGGAGAAAGTCAAGAATGAAATCCCAAGGAAACTTGCAAGCACCTTCCAACTGGTCCACAAACAAACCATACTATATTACTATTTTTTTTATTAATTAAATAACTAATTATTCAATTATTTTTTTACTTTTGCTTTGCGACATATGTACCACACATGCACTACTCCCAATTATGTAGATTACTTAGATTTTAACCGTTAAAAAAAAGTATATTAAAAAAATATATATTGTTAGTATTATTAATTAAAAATTAATTAAAGAATGTTGTGTAAAATTTCAAATAAATAATTGATTACATAGAGAGCATTACTCTTTAAATATATGTGTGTATGATTATGAGATAACTAACATTATTTTTGTAGATAAATATTAATATTATTAGATAAATTAATAATTTATATTTAAATTATTTTACTCATTCAACTCTTAGTTTAAATTAGTTGAATTACATACTCACTTATCTTAAGACGACTGAAATTGATTTAGAATAACTAAATTTTAAAAAATTAATTTTTATTAAAATTGAATTGATATAAAATTAAATTGCAAGAGATTTCATCTCATTTTTAGAGTATTTTTGTGTGAATATATATTCATTAAACATGATTAATAATTGTTAAAAGATATATAATTAATAAGAAAATATAATAGAACAAAAAAATAGTTTTTGAACAATTCTAAGTAGAAGTAATTAATCCGGTTGATAGTTGATATAGAGAAATTGTTGAAGAAGTTAAGTGGATGGTAATGAGGTATGAATTGATTTTTGTGTGAGTGGGTTAAAACGTGAGTGAAGGAAAAATGATTGGTTGAGTGTCAAATCAAAAGAATCAAGTGGAGGGGTCAACCTCAGAAAGAATACTATCATCATTGAAACAATACAATTATTTTATGTACAAACTTTATCACCAGTTCGCCGCTTATAATTTCTACATCAAATAAATGACATAATAATCCATCAAAGAGAGTAGCGATGTCGATATCTATAACTTAAATATACATTCACTCTAATGCTTTTGGGCTTTTCTCCTAATTATTTTAATATACCTTTACTCTACTCAATCTCTATTCACTTCAATACTCCTTTTTTACTTTTGCCTCTCTATCATTTCTTTTATTCAAAAACTATACCGCATAAATACCCTCTTTTTTTTTAAAATTTTAATTTTTCTTTTTCATTTTAATTAACAATTAATTATTATCACAAATATATATATATTTATTTAAATGCACTGTATAAATATGTGTTTAAAATCATGATAAATTTTTTTATAAAAAAAGAATCACAATAGATTTAATAAAAGAATCATGGTAAATTCAAATATCTATTTAGAGACTCATTCACACTTTTAATTAAATACGTAGGACACTTAAGAAAACATATAATAAGCAACAAACGAAACTTTTTCTTTTTTGTTAACAGGCAAACCAAATTTATATGTTAACTTTTTAAAGAGATCATGCAAAGTCCAACTAGCAGACTATTCCCTCTCTGATTTATCTATGGGATTTGACTCAACTGCGCTCATAAAAAAACACATTCTCTCTAAATCCTTGTCACCATCATGATTCATGAGGTTCTAAAGTATGGATAGCCAAAATATAATGTTTTTTTCTTCCTTTTTATATGTAGAAAATAACCATAATATATGTACTTTAACCATAATAATTGGAACTAACAATACATAAATTAATAAATAACTGTCGAAGAAATTATAATATTTCTTAATTTTAAAATAGTGCATCAAATAAAAATTTAAAATTAAAATTATAAAAATTATATATATATATTTTTTATTTTTAGAAATAAACCATTTTGTATACTAATCCAAATAACTTTTGTATATTTCAAAATTATGTACTTTTTTATAGGATAAAATTTTAGATCAGAATCATAAAAAGGATTGTCTAATGAATGAAATATCTTTATCATTTATATTGTTTGAAAAAAGTAAAAAAAAAATCAACTCTTAGATTTATTGTATTTTGACATTTAACTATTTTATAATTTTATAGTAAAATATCCAACTTTAGTGTACTTTTTACAATAACTTAAAATTTATTATATAGTAATAAAAGCAAACTCACGTATGTTTTCTGATTAATATGAGACTTTAGTATATATAGAATTGAAACTACTCAACAATATTAGAGTTTTCTAATATAAGATTTCAAAAATATTTATTTTCAACTTGGGACTTGAATTTTAAAAAAATATATTTCTTTACACTTGAATTTACAAAAAATATTTATTTTCAAGAACTTCAATTTTAAAACAAATTTTTTTCCACTTAAATTTATAAATTTTTCTTTTCTAAACTTCAACAAATTTTTAAATTCACACGATAAAATATTTGTATTCCAACAAATACTTATTTTGAAAACATATCTTCCCTTAATTCAAATTCTCACATTTCTTTGGAAAATCTTGAATTGTACATTGCCCTAGAGAGAAGTGTATGCTACTATGAAACAAAGGAACATATAACTTCAAGTTAGCGATAACATGTATCTTAAAACTAAGATGATAACTAAACTCTATTTAAAAAAGAATGATACGACACATTGTTTATCTTCCTCCCTTGATCGGAACATTCAATTTAATGTCTATTATTGGAAAAATCTCTAGAAGATTTTTTTTTACGAAAACAGAAGCATACCCATTCAAGAAACAAAACACAACTTATTAACTTATTGTGGGTTGATACTTAATACCTACTCTACAACTTATTTTATTACTTCAACTTGTTTTTACAAGGACAAAAATTGCAAACCGGCATACAATTTTTGTATGAAAAAACTACAAACCTTCTCAACTACAATTACAAAATAAATTTACATTTACTTTCTTCTTAGGAGACTAGAACAAATCAAATCCACGACATTATAATTAAATATATATCGTACGTTTTACCACGACATTATAATTACTGTCACGTGTACTTTGCAAACAAAAGGAAAAGTAGAAAAGAAAAAATAAAGATAAGAGAGAAATATTAAAAAAAAAAAAAAAA
>JBBPBS010001169.1:185133-203401 GCA_037974835.1 Cicer judaicum | reverse complement strand
AATAAAGATAAGAGAGAAATATTAAAAAAAAAAAAAAACAACACTTGTAGAACACTAAAACTATTTTACACAATTGCTTATTATTTTTTTTACAAAATCAATTGTTTAATATTCCATTGTTTTAAAATAAAAACATAACAGAAAAATTATGTTTTAAAAATACAATTTTCTAGGGGCTGTTCATTTCAAGCTTTCTACATCTATTAATGAGAATAACTTTCCATAGAATACAACAATATAAATTATATTCTTAGATATTTGTTAAAAAGAAGTTTGGATAACATTTATAAAATTCTTGAAAACTATTATAAGAGATATCTTTTAGTAGTTACATATAGATTTATTTCCACCTTGATCTTTTCTCTAGGAATAAAATAATGAAAATATGAATACTTATCTGTTTTCAAGGAATCTTTTATGAGCATGAATCAAATTTAATAACTTGTTTTTTACTCAACATTGTTTTATAAGTAAATTTATTAAAATGAGCACTCGAATTTCATTAAAATATATGGTACAAAGCCATAAGCAAACACTTTGAAGATAAGGGGGTTGGATTATTATACCAATGATATGACTAAGTTTTAGTTTCTACCATTTACAACATATTGTCATTTTACCACTAAAATGGTTTAGTTCCAACCAAATGCATCAAACCACCACTTCTCCCATCTTTATAGCATTCGAATATTAACTTCCAAAGCTTCCTTGTCTCTGGACATCTTACATACAAATGTCTCCTCTGTTTCTATTAAAACACCAAAAAATTAATAACTCTATAATTACAAACATAGGAATCTAAAATAACATGAAGGGTGTAGTAGATTTAAAATATAATTTTTAATTGTAAAATTGCTATTATACCTTTACTTTTCTGTCTATAACATTTGTATTAATATTTCTTATTATTCTTTTAAAACAATTTTTTTTTTCCTTAAACTATACATACTTAACTTTTTTTGGGGTAAAATACTCAAAACTTTTCTACACCCTTATTTAATTGAGTGAAAAAAAAAATTGAAAGAAAAAAAAAATTAAAATTTTAAAATTGTAAGTGTATATTAATTATGTTTGTAATGTTATATATATTTTTCATATCATAGGATGAAAAAGTGGTAAGGTTATAAAATTACTATGAGGTTAGTATCGCTGGAGCCAACTGTAAATTCTTTTTAACTGTTTCATGGGTTTAAATTCTTTATTTTTTTTTTTTATTTTAGATCAAGACATATCTTTTTATTCCTAAATTTTATTTATAAATAGAATATTATACAGTTATTTTTTTTTCAAAATTATTGCTAAAAATATTTTTTTTAAAGAAAAAGAAAAAAAAAACTCTCGCCGACCATATACTAAAAAAACTTTCCATATCCTCACTACTTTTGCACCACTATTTATTTTTTGACAATTCTTTCATATATTTTTTTACACAGTAGAGTGATATAGTGGCTTCCCGTAGCATCGAAAAGCATTAATGACATTTAAAAGTGAGTTAACACTAATATACTTACCCCAATTCAAGAAAGTGACCAACACAAAATTATTCATTATTTTAGTTACGTGGGTTTTGGGTGGGAAGGTTCAATTACGTGTCAATAACACATTGGATACTCAAAGCTATGGAATTTCCAATTTAAAATAGTTCCACACCGTTTTCAGAATATACCTAAGCTGCTTAGTAACTATTCACACTTTCCCCCTTCAATCATTATAATTATTATATATTATATTCTCTTTCGTTCTTCGACATTTATAAGGTACGGTTACCCTTTTTGGCCATTATACAAATATCCCTTCAAAGTAAAATTTGTTCATGATGCTTTCCTCTTAAGTCACCACTTAAACTACACTTAATCCTTCTCTATAACTTTAGAATTAGATACGCAGTACCTCTCTTCAATTTTCTTTCAACACACTTTTTATTTTTTATTTTTTGAAATTCAATAAATTTCACTAAATCCATGTGTTGACACTTAAAAATATTATAAAGTATTAATCGAGAATGACCAACAACTAAACATAGTCCGAACGTTGTTTAGGTATTTAAATGCAAGACAAACCAACTAAAAAGTAAGAAATATTGAATTTGTGAATAAGTTGAAGTTTTTTCAAGTCCGAGAAGTTCTAAGAGAGTTGTGACATTATTAGAGTTGTTAAAAGCACTTGAAAATAATAATATTGACTATAAAAACTTATGTCCCTCTTTTTAATCACCGCTAACAAAAGCAACCATTTCAAGGGAGATTGAGAATGAGTTGAAAAATATTTATAGATGGAGGGAACTATCATGCAATGAAATGAAAAGAAATCAAGACTAAAGGTGGAACGCCACTTACAACTAGAAACATAAAAAAAATGCATTATTTGTGGTTTAGCCGATTGAGGTAAATCATGGTTAAATTTTTTAGGTTGCAATGCATAGGCCAACGAGACTAAATTTTTCTATAAATATATACCCATTTTATATTTTATTGTAAATACATTATCAATCAAACTTATCATTTTTTTCTCTCATAATTTATACATTTATCTTTTTGCTTTATGTTTTTATTAGTTTAGTAGCTCACAAAAAATCCATCTATGTACTTAAAACTCTTCGATCAGTTAAGGAACTCACAACTAATGGAAAAATATTATTCATTGTCTTAATCATTTAAAGTAAAAGGGAATCGTTAGTTGATTACTCGACCAACTTTTAATTTCAACAACAAATTTGGCATATCCAATGGAACACAACATTGCTAAAAAGTTTAGTTTTCTAGTCATGAGTACAATTAACGTATGCATTTATGTTATAGCAATCAAGAATCTCAACTGCATGGATCAATCACTGACTACAACGACAAATAATTCAAGCTCTCAAATGCCTAATGATCCTTAACCAACACGGAGAATGCCAACTTTTGTGGTGTCGCCCAGTGATGTTGGAAATAATACAATTGATGCACTGGAACAACCAATAATAATGACCACACCTTTTATCAAACATATTAGCATAAGGATACATGACATCATGTAATAGGTTTCACAAAAATTTGTTCAAATTATTAAAGTCATAGTTCATTATAAGGTTAAAAAAAACCAAAGAGTTGGAGGTCAAATGGGCTAATTTTTGTGACAATTCAGTCATTCAACAAACCAGAGAGTTGCATGAAAGATGTGCCAATATTGGTGACAATTCATTTACCTCTACTGTGTAGGGAGTTCAAGAATACTAAATTTAGACAGACTTTTCAATTTCAAAGATAGTTGATTGTTGCAACGAAAAAATCTTCACAAACTCATCTGAATCTCTTACATAACATACCTATCATCAAGTATCACAGAGAAATTCTTTAAGTTCTAGTAAACTTAAAGATTTGCACTTCAATTTTATAATTGATATTTTCCTATCACAGAGAAATTTAAATGATATTGAATTTATTTACCTGTGTAAAATAATTTATGTGTGCATATCACATTTTCATTATTAGAAATTTACGTTGATTTAAAAGAAATAATATATTTTAATATATCAAAATGGTGAAAATTAATTGAAAATAAAAACTCTTTTATTTTATGAATGTATAAGTGGCACGGAATTTTTTAGAAGCGGACAGGTACACGACGTTCTGTATTTTTAGATTTCTCTTTTACATATATGTATATATAATAACTGACGTGATATCTCAAACAATAGTGAATTAGAATATATTTGTTTTTGCACAAATACCAGAATAATATTTTGTAGTAATTTGAATATATAGTGAAATAGAAAAATTAAGCTGATTATTAATTGTTGTGATGCCAACTCAGTTGCTTAATCGAAGGGTTTTCATGCCAATTGCTTTTAAACAAAAATGGTAAACAATATTAGTACAGAGTACTTTGTCCATTATTATAAATTCTTCCAACAAACATCACAAATATCAAAAAAATAAATTTAGTAATTGATTTTGTCGAAAAATGTGTGTTTTTCTATATATATCTAAATGTAAAATTATTGATATCATAAGAAAATTATTAATGCATGTAGAATTTTGAAAATAATTAATATTAAAGAAAGAAAAAAAAAGTGAAAAATGGTTTTATGATTAGAAACAGAGAGAGCATGAGATAGTACGCGAAAATCTTTTTTTTTTATAGGTCATTTTGTTTACGATATGTCTTTACATGGTCACTTTATTCCTTCCCTTACATTAAACTAATTATTTGAGTTATACATTTTGAAAATAAGTAATACAAAATAAATTACTATACATAAAGACGTGTTGTGATTTTTTAAAGTTCTAGCAAACTTAAAGATTTACACTTCAATTTTATAATTGATATTTTTCTATCACAGAGAAATTTAAATGATATTGAATTTATTTATCTGTGTAAAATAATTTATGTGTGCATATGACATTTACATTATTAGAAATTTACGTTGATTTAAAAGAAATAATATATTTTAATATATCAAAATGGTGAAAATTAATTAAAAATAAAAACTCTTTTATCTTATGAATGTATAAGTGCCGCGGATTTTCTTGAAAGCGGACAGGAACACGACACCCTGTATTTTTAAATTTCTCTTTTACATATATGTATATATAATGACTGACGTGATAAATTTTTAAAATATCTTTTAAACTATATGATATAACAATATTTGTATGTACGACCGATAAACTAATTAATTTCAAACCAACAAATTATAACGCTTTGGCAACTCAACTATTAATTACTAATAAACTTTTTTATGTTCATTTATATATGATATAAGGTGATACTATTTTTTAATTGTGAATTGTTTTAATTAAATATGTGTAGTTTTGTAAGAGTTGTACGATATTTAAACATACAAAAATTGATTCATTTTTGTAAGAAATTTTTTTTGACAAAGATAAAAATTATAAAATGGATAATATTTTATTTGATTGAATTGTATGATTTGTGAAAATTGTGTGACTTGTGAAAATTAAAATTCTAATTTTTTTTTCAATTTATCTACTAAGTATGAAGTGTGTGATACTATAAAAAAAACTATATGACTTTTAAAAATTTAAATTATAATATTTAAATTTAAATTATAATATTTTAATTAATATTTATCGCTATTCAACTCTCCCAAATATTTTATAAAAAGATCCACTACGGAAAGTAATTTTTAATTTAAAGTTTTACATCGATTTTAAATACAAATATGATTTGTTTTCGTGAATATAAATTTTGTTAATTTTCGTAATTGTTTAATGTATTTTTTTTTCTTTAATGTATATTTTTTTGTGATGTTTTCTGTTTTTAACGAGATAGTAACTTGTTTCATGAATGTTCTTTTAAATTTAAGTTTTATTACAGTATTCTAAACAACTCGTTTTCTTTTCTTTTTATTTTCAATAATAATTTTTGCGTATAAATGATTAATTTGATATACAAATATAATTAAAATGTTAGGTTAACTTGTAATTTATTTTTGCAAAATAAAATTAATGTATATAGATCAAATTTACTTTAATATACTAAGAAACAATATATAGAGAATGGCTTGTGCCCAATATTTATTTGTTGCATTCTTGAAGGTATTACAATTCACTCTTACCAAAGGTAAAAATAGTGTTGATTGATCGAATAAAGAATAACTGTTATAACTTGTAAGCCACATGAACATAGCGACAGGATTTTGGCAGTAGCATAACATGAATGAAATTCGGGAGAAAAAAAACATAAATGTAAAAATATAGTTTAATTTTCTATATTACACTGCTGGCTTCACTTTGTAGTTTGTACTGTTATCCAGGCCTTGACAGATGTCACAAATAAAATTCCTTCTCCTTACATAATAAATTTATTTTATTAAATTTAATTTTAATCTCTTTATTTTAATAATTTATAAATTAGTCTTTTTTATTTTGAATTTTTTAATAATTTTAATTTTTAGTTAAAAATAATAATATAATATATTTTAAATAACACGACGTATGATACAATGACGTAGAATGACTAATACCCATTAAACTGCAATAAAATTATTTAAAAATCTCACTTTCGACTTCATAAATGTTTTATTTTTGTAATTTAATTATTAACATATAAATAATTAATATATTTAAATAATTTTATATCATAAAATCAAATGTCAGATTATTTAACATACGTTAAATCGTGAGATTTTTAATTTATTATATTTTAATATTTCCTTTCATGCTAGTTTTAATTTTACGAGTAATTATTAAAATTGATTATGACTACAAATAAAATATTTTGCAAAACAAATAATTTTAATAATTTATTGTATTTATCTTTAAAATCGGTTTGAATCATAATAAGATATAGATGAACAAGATAAATTAATAAATAGAGGTGAGAATAAATTAAATTTGTTTTTGCATAACATAAATTATATATGCTTTAAAAATAATAGGTGTAAGTGTGATATATTACCTATGATAGATAAATTTTTTTAAGGTTTGGTCCAATTTTTTTAAATGTCTAACAAAATCTTAAAATTTGTTTAAAAAAGGAATAATAATAGAAATTAAGTCTATCCTTGTGGAACAATAATTTCTTAATATTTTATTACTTGTTTGCCCTTACATTTTTCGCACGTTTTTAACTGCGTCATAAAAGAGGCTCTTATGCATTTTCACATATTTTTAAGTACATCATAAAAGAGATGATAAATAGTTGAGCATTTTACAGTAAATATATAAATACAATACATATAAAATTAAATGTATCAAAAAAATACACTAAAAAATCACTAAACACTTTAACGATGATTAATGATAATTTTTTAAAGTATAAATTAATAAATTTTTTGATTTTTATGTCTATGATATAAACTCATGATTATTGTCAGATTAATAAAATAAAATAAAAATTATTAATTATCATTAAAATTTCAAATAATTTTTAAATGGATTAACTATATATATATATTATAAAATAAAATAAAAATATTGTTTGAACACTTTAATTTTTTTACATTGTTTAATAGTTTCTTTCTATTATTATCTTTTTTAAAATGTCTAAGATGTGTAGTAACCACAAAATACTTTTTAAAAAAATTTAAAAAAATACTCCATTTAAAATAAATTAAAAACTAAAATAATAATTAAAAAATGAATATATTTAAAATAAAAAATAAAATGAAATATATAAACTTTAAAATGATGAATTTTGTAAAATAATATATTTAACGTATATTTCAGCAAAAGGTGGTCTGGAATATTAATTTGAGGAAGAATAGTGAATTGTGAGAGAATCTTAAAGAAGAAACCACGGCCAAAAAACAATTCTGTTTCGCTTTCGAAGTGGGGCCCAGATACCTACCATCTATGTAGCTAGCTAGATTGATTGAATAATCACCTTCATGGATTAACCAAATTGCATGTAGTTGTCATTTATGTTTGTGGAGATGCGTTTTGTCAATTATTTCACCAATCAAACTTCGAAGAATCTTTCTTCAATTTTCACGGCCTCAACTTGGATGTTATAATATACTTATTTTCACCTTTTTCTCCTTTCAAAAAATATATATCTTTTTAATTCCAATTCAACCTTATTTATCCTTCTCATCCATCCGTATGTATTGCAAAATTCAATTACACCGTCTCTCCCACATTTACAAATATTATTTCTTTAAACAAAACTGTTACTTTTAATAACTTTTTAAACTATATTCCTAATTTATATTATATATAAATAACTTTCAACTTATTATTCATCTATTTTTACATTTATTATAATTAAAATATAACTTAATAAAGATAATTTGATAAATTTACAATTCTCTTTTTTATCTTTTAATTTATTATTTTTTTAATACATGTAAAATGGTTCCTTGTTTGAGTTATTATAGAATAGAAAATATTAAAATACGTAGACGTAGATCGATGATGGTAATGTTTTCCAATGCTAATAGTTCAGTTGCTAAAGATATAATTAAAGGTTAGGTTTAAGTAACATTTTTAATGTAAAAATCTTGGTTAAATAAATAATATGTAAGCATTTCTCCATATGCTATTTGAATTTTGACTTTTTTTAGGCCGGAGGAGCTTGGATTTACTTACCTAAAATGTTTTAATAAAATAAATTGAAAATTTAATTGTTGTGAATAGTTAGTATAAAAAAAATTTATATTAATTATTTATAATTATCAAATTATTGAAAATGTTGGGCTTTGAATTTTGATATTTTTTAATGGTCTTGGTGAGCTTTGCAAACTCAATTACTTAAAATTTTTAATGAAAAAATGTACTGATTTCCTCTCTAAATATATAATCCTATTGATAATAATATTAAATTTATAATATTTAATATTGATTTTACAAGTTTATTCTTCAAGAAATTGAACTAGTTAATATAATAAATAAATAAATAAAGTGAACTAGTTATAATGTTTCTATCATAATTGTTGGTTACATTATAAGATTTAAAATAAGGATTTAATTTATATATGTAGTTGGTGTAAAGAGATTTTACACAATTATACTCACAGTCATTAAATCATTTTAAATGTTTAATTTTTATATAATTATTTATAAAATTATATTCAAGAATAATTGTAATATATTGATACCGTAATTTTTTTTACAATAACAGTACATGACAGTTAAAATTTTAACATAATTAAAATATAGTATTAAGAAATAGTTACTATAAGTAACAAAATATTATAAATAAAATGTAAAAAAGTTATCAAGAAGTATATGTATTGTGAGTATAAAAGTCTATATTATCAGTTACTTAGTTAGATAATTACGAGATAATCAAAGTATTTTATTTTGCATTATCTACAAAGTTATATATTATAATTATTTATAACCATAAAAAAAGTTTTACAAGAAAGAAATAGTAGTAGTATGGAAAATAAAAAATAAAAGAAAAACAAAATATATATCGCCGATATCGTGCTTGAGTAAGCAATGGTATTTAAAGTTAGAAGAAATTTGTAGAATCGCCATGTGGCGAACGGAGAGATGGCCCGCAATAAGCGAACCCCTTCCTATACTCCCTCACCACACACCACTCTCTCTATTATTCTTTTTGTTTGGTCATAAATAGCGTGTGTCAATATTCTGCTCAAGATATTCTTCATCATATCATTTCATGATCTCCCACTATATGTTAATTATTATTTTTTTACATCATTTATTTATTATGTACAATTCAATCTAAATTCATTATTATATCGCCGGTTCTGCATACATATATTTTATACTGCAAAGGCCTGAGACTTTACAATTTTAATTTTCATTATATACACGTTATTAATAATAGCCACTCACTATGTAGCGCTCTCTTAATAATTCATTTTTTTTCATAGACCACTTAACTTTATTAAATATAGAATTATCTTTCAAGGATAAATTTATAAGATCAACGGTAATAGTTAATAAATTTAGGATTACATATATTTTCGCTAATTTTTATGGAAAAATATGTTTATAGTGTCTAAAATATTTGGGAAAAAATTATTTAAAATTTTGAATAATATATATTAGTTGACTTAAAAACAAAATTAAAATTATAAATGAAAAATATTTATATCAAAGAAAATTAATTTATAGAGACTGAAAATAAAATTTTAAAATTTGATAAGATTAAAAACATATTTGAGGCATAAATTTAAAATTGATATGAAAATTGTTAAATTTAGTGATTTAGTTTAGAAAATTGGATATATATTAAAAAAAAAAAAAGTAGTAAAAAGGTAGGGAGACAGAGATGCGGAAGTTACTATAGTAGGAGTAGCATTTTGTAGGCTTGGGCAACATTCAATTCAACGGCAAGAATAATATACCTATTCGTGTCTCTTTCTTTGATTGAGTTTGATGATATATAGTATATTTAGTTTATATATAGTATATGTTTATATGCATGTGTTGCTCTCAGCACGAGTGGTGTATGTATGTAAATGTTAATGTTGTAGAAGAAGCAGTAAGCACATATTGTACTGTACACACGCACTCTAATAATTAATAATGAATTAATTTACAGCGCTGCTAATTGTGAAAGAGAATATAGATATATAAAATATAGATATTGTCCAGTCTCTTATTTTGCTTCCTAGTGGGTCCAACTGTAATATAAGAAATTAAATTTGCAGTTGTAGTCATTAAATAGGAGACTTGTTGATTGCATATGTTCAATATTTCATCTCATATTTTGTCAATCCTCTTAATTGTACAAAACTCTTGTACTAATTAAGTTATTAATTAACGACCTGCTTCATTCATTCATTCATTCTCTTCTGCTTCGTTAATTCACTCCCTGCCTGCCTGCCAACCTGCCTGCCTGCCTGCAGCCACACACACATCATTACTGACCTAATTTCAATTCCTTCATACGTGTCCTCAACTACTTCATAATTCAGTAATTTCCCTTCCTCTCTCTCTCTCTCTTTCTAATATATATATATATATATATATATCTCTTATTTTCTTACACTAGTGAACATAATTAAGTATAGGATCCATGGAGTATGGCGGTGGGTTAGTGGAGGATTGCGGTGGTTTTGGGACGATGGTGGGAGGAGAAACAGACATGATTGAGGAGCTGTTGGTAGAAGGTTGTTGGGTTGAAGCAAGTGAGAACAATTTGATGATGATGCATCATGATGATCACATGAGTAGTACTACACCACAACCACACTACATCCCAATGGGAGATAATGATGAAGAAAGTGGTAACTTTGTTGTTGGGAAGAGATGGTGGATTGGGCCTCAGGCAAATCCAGGTCCATCAACATCCGTGAAAGAGAGATTAGTAGTTGCTGTTGGTTACTTAAAAGAGTACACAAAGAATTCAAACTCAAATTCAAATTCAAACTCAAACGTTCTCATTCAGATATGGGTACCACTAAGGAGGAGATCAGGACTATTTCACAATCAGTATCATAATCCTAATCCAGTACATGAATCTCTTCCAATTTCAGTTCCAAACAGCAACGTTCAGGTTCGTTTCTTTAGAAGTCACGAGTATCCACGCGTTCAGGCACATCACGGATCTCTTCTAGCACTTCCTGTTTTCGAAAGAGGAACCGCTACATGCCTCGGCGTCATCGAGTTTTTAATCGCCAACCAAAACCTCATCAATTATCGTCCACAACTTGATCATCTATCCAATGCTCTCGAGGTTAGTATAGTTACACCTTCAACTCATCTCTTGTTCTTGCTCTTTCTCTTTCTCAATTAATTGCTCGATTGTGTGTGTGTGATGCAGGCAGTTGATTTTACAAGTAACCAGAACATGATTCCACCCGCTGTAAAGGTAGTCACGCACGCAGTGATGAATTAATATCATATAATATAGTAATCGATTTGTTTTGTTTGTAATTAATAATGAATAAATTGGATGAATGAATGAATAAAGGTATTTGAAGAGTTGTATGAAGCAGCAGTGAACGAGATCGTACAAGTGTTGGCGTCGGTGTGTAAGACGCACAATCTGCCATTAGCACTAACATGGGCTCCCTGCATACAACAAGAAGGAGGAGGAAGAGGAAAGGGTGGATGCAGCAATAGCAATAGCAACAGCAACAGCAATGGTAGTAATAACAACAACAACATGATGATGAGTTGCGTATCAACGGTTGATTCAGCTTGTTACATTGGTGACGTGGATGTATTGGGATTCCAAGAAGCGTGCAGTGAGTATCATCTTTATAACGGACAAGGAATAGTAGGAACAGCATTCACAACAACAAAACCTTGTTTTGCAATTGACATAACCGCTTTCAGCAAAGCTGAATACCCACTCGCACACCATGCTAACATGTTTGGTTTACACGCTGCTGTTGCCATTCCACTAAGGAGTGTCTACACTGGATCCGCAGCTGATTTCGTTTTGGAGTTTTTCCTTCCTAAAGATTGCCTTGACACACACCAACAGAAACACATGCTCAACTCCTTATCCCTTGTTGTTCAGCAAGCTTGTAGGAGCTTGCATTTACATGTCGTCATGGAAGATGATCATGATCATAGTCATAATCATAATCATCATCATCTTCATCATCATCATCAACATCAACATCAACATGAAGAAGATCAATTCACATTCCCCACCACAAATATTTACATGCCTTCTGTCAACGCTGCTGCTGCTGCAGCACCAGTTATAGTACTATCACAAGTTGAAGCAGATGCATCAGCTTCAGCATCAGCTTGTTCAACAAAAGAGACAACGTCGTCGTCATGTTCTTGGATTGCACATATGATGGAGGCACAGCACAAGGGGAAAGGTGTGTCCGTGTCGTTGGAATACCTTCAAGAGCCTAAAGAGGAGTTCAAAGTAACAACCTGCAATTGGGAGAGGGAGAGGGAGAGGGAGGGTAATTCTGTGTTTTCAGAATTTGGTCAAGTACTGCAGCAGCAACAGCTGCAGCAGCAGCTTGAACACCAAAGCATGAGTAATTCAAGAGCAAGTACTGTTGTGAGTGTAGAAGGTGGAGAAGAATCTGGCGGAGGAGGTGGAAGTGGTGGTGGTGGTCGCAGGTCATCATGTTCCTCAAATGGGAGAAAGTCAGGTGACAAGAGGCGGACAAAGGCGGAGAAGACTATAAGCTTGCCAGTTCTGAGACAATACTTTGCCGGAAGCCTAAAAGACGCGGCAAAGAGCATCGGTGGTGAGTGAGTTGAATAAAAGTATTTGGATGAATATTTTATATTTATTATTATATAATTAAATAATGATTGTTGATATATATATACAGTATGTCCGACAACACTGAAAAGGATATGCAGACAGCATGGAATAACGAGGTGGCCTTCAAGGAAAATAAAGAAGGTGGGACACTCTTTGAAGAAGCTTCAACTTGTTATTGATTCCGTACAAGGTGCCGAGGGTGCCATACAAATTGGCTCCTTCTATGCAAGTTTTCCAGAGTTGAGCTCTGCAACTGGACATTCTGATCAATCTTCTATGAAATTAATGCATAATCATGCTGTTTCTGATCACCACAACAGTTTCTATGGAGATGGAGGAGTTACCACTAGTAATTTGAAATCCCCACCCTCTGCCTGTAGTCAGACTGTAGGAAACCAAACAAATTCAACTCTAATCAACAACAACAACAATGTTGTCTTGACAGAAAGCAATATTGCTCTTGCTTCAACTGATCATGCTCATGCAGCAGCATTGATGCAAATTAGGAGAACTCAGAGCGAAGCAGAATTGATCCACCAACATACATCCAATATTGATATTCAAGATTACCAGCTGCACGATCAGGATACTAAACAATTACTGCTACATTTCAACAAGAGTCAAACCCTACCTCCAAGACCAAGTAGTACTACTACCACTACTACTAATAATAATGGATATAATAACTCATTGGAAAGGGGTGCTTTCAGAGTGAAGGCAACATTTGCTGACGAAAAAATAAGATTTAGCTTGCAAGGAATGTGGTGTTTTAGAGATTTGCAGGTTGAGATAGCAAGGCGTTTCAACTTAAATGATATGAACAATTTGGTTGTAAAGTATTTGGATGATGAAGGTGAATGGGTTGTTTTAGCATGTGATGGTGATCTTGAGGAATGTAAAGATTTGCATACTTCTTCTCACACACGTACCATCAGACTCTCTCTATTTCAAGCTTCTCCTCTCAATCTTCATCCAAACACATTCCGCAACACCAGCAGCAGCCCCCCATCTTCTTCCTAGCTTGCTCTACTTGCTACTTCTCTCTCTCTCTCTCTCTCTATATATATATATATATAATGTGTATAATAATAATATTATTACTATGTATAGCTACCATATCCCACCACACATCCATCATGCTACCTCATATTATAATACTGCTTTTTTATATTAATTACTCTTTAAGTTCATTAGAGTTGCTGCGCGGCTTTATTTCTCTATTTAAATATATATCATCTTCTTTTATTAATTACACCTTTTAACAAATTATCATCACAATTCACAACTATTCCATATATTCTTTTCTTCGTTATTCAAAAGCTACCTAGGTTCTCAATTACCGATTATAAGACTTTGACTCTTAAACAGATAATTAAGGAGTTCAATCAGTTATTCTGCAAACTAATCAATTAATTAATAAAGGATCACTAAATTAATATTTACTATTCTCTAAGCATCCAACTTAATAATTAATTAAATAGATAACTTTCCACAACAATAATGTAACACAACTTTATTTGGTTCATGGTAAACGTCCAATTTAGGCTTACCAACAAAAATAAGAACTGTGTTTTTATTCTTGAATGCCTTATTTAGACAAGTATAGGTCATCAAGATATTTTACATTTATTTTAACATTGTTTATTTTAGCAATTGTTTATTTTATAACATTTTATAAAATACATCTAGTTTGTATGTTCGGATTCTAAAGTGAGAAAAAGAATTAATATATATAATATATAAAATATGTTCGTCTATGTCAATTTTTTTATCTTAAAAATATCTTTGCTATCATAACGTGTTGTCAAACGATTTTTCAATTTACATCGATCATATTTTGCCAACAAATTTTGGAATTAGATCTTAGCTATGTCATATTATATTTCAAACTAGTCGGATACTCATGCTATTGCACGAGTTCGCGTTTGGTGTTGTTATTATTGAAGGCTGGACATTAATTGCGAAAGTTTAGCATTTATATTAGTTTCAATTGATTTTTTTATGAGAATTTTTGCATGGAAGTAAATAATGAATAGAAAGATATAAAACAAAAGATGACATAGTAGTTAAAAGATCCATAGAGTAATAAGGAGGTCCCGGGTTCTGAGCAGCTAATTTATAAAAGGAACTAGCATTTGTATCATTTTAAAATGACATCAAAAACTCATTATATGATACAATATTTTAAAGCATTTTTTTATTAATTTTATTTATTTAGTTATATAGTCAATTTAATAATTAAAGGAAATAATATTTTGCTATCAACCCTTCTAATCAAAAGAAATTTCAAAGTGTTTTCTTTTTGTATTTTAATGTTACATGTCAATTACATTGAATAACGGATATTGGAAAAATTATAGAGGATTAATGTTGACACATGCATGGTGAATCTCATATTACAACATGGAACATTGCACCAAAGACTCAGTTGCAATGCTGTTCTAGACAAAACTCCTTGACTTTTTTCTCTGCGATGTTCTTTTATCATTATGAGTAGCTAATTTGTTTAATGATTAACAATTAGATTAATCTTCTTGAATCTAATAAATTTCAATTTTCTTATGCTATTTATGCAATTAAAATGTGTTTAATTATTTATATGTTTTTGCTCCTAGCTAATACTTTTATGTGCTTGATTGCCAATATAATTGAACTTATAAATTATTTTGCTATTAAGAAATAGACTATATTATGTGCTTGATTGCCAATATAATTGAACTTATAAATTATTTTGCTATTGAGAAATAGACTATAATAACGAAACTAAATTATATATTTAAGTTTCAATATTGTTACAGGAATGTAATGTATTACCACGTGTCTAAGAAATTAATGCGGATATATACTTTTAAGTAATTAACGGTTTTGGTTGTCTAAATTAATATATTAGAATTTGTTATTATGAAAAAAATTGAATCAAAGAATTAATTTTAGTCTAATTTATTAATTTGACGTATTCAAATAAGTTAGAAAGTTAAAATAGTGAATCAATAATTCAAATTTTTTAATTATTAATTTTTAATTAATTTTTCTCTATTTAATTTAAAGTTTGTTCAATATTATAAATCTATTTATAACCTTTTTGTTACCTAAATGTTTACGACTTTGTTACATTACCAAATTAATAACAATTCATATAAAAATAATTTTTACTTATCATTAATTATTATTATTATTACTCGAATAATTTAATACCCTTGTCGAAAAATTATCACGACTCAACGCTATATTTCACATCTTTGTTCTTGATTCCAATTCAATATTATTAACCTTTATCTCTTCAATATTTCTTCATCTCTATTTTTTATGTTTTGTCCTTTTTATTTTCATATGTTTCTATTGGCTTAGGAAAATAAAACCAATATGAAATTAATTAGGAAGTTAATTTATGTTATATATATATATATTAGTTTGTATAAATTACCATACCACACCCTTAAATGTATTTAACAAAATTGTAGTTATAACTTACTATAATTTATACCAACTACAAAATGAGTGAGCCATAAGTTAACAAATATATATCCTATAATATGTAAGTTGAATTCAATTGATTTATTTAATGAACTGAAATTTCACCTTAAATTCAACTCATAGAATTAAACTAGATTCAACAAGTTAATTATAGCAAATCCCGGCTAATTTTTAATTAGTTTAATTGATTGTCACTCATATATATTTATAATATTCAATGCCTATATGATATAACTCTCCCAACTATATACTATTTCCCTTACTAAACTATAAAAAGTATGTTAAAGTAGGTTTAAAGATAAGCAAGTCTTAACTATTCAACCATATATTTAATGATAATATTACCACACAGAAAATCAAATATTAATCTATATTTTCCTTTTCAACCGCTCTTTTATTCTTCTGGAAGAAAAAAAATTAGCTCTTTTGTTTTTTACGAAACAAATACAAATTCTAGAATACTATAAAAAAAAATAGTATATATAGTATTATGAACATTTTAACCAATATTTTTTTTTAATTTATCTATATGGATATTTATAATATCTATTAAAATTAATTAAATTAAAAGTTTTTTAATATTTATCTATTTAATTTTGCCTTCAGTAATTAAATAAATTATTTTTAAATTTAAAATTTAATTTTAATTAAAAATCAAAATAAAAAAAACAGCATTTTAAAATTGACTAAAAAGATAAAACTTGAATATTTAATCATATTAAATATAAAATATAATCACATTTATTTATAAATGATATATTATTTAGTTATTGAAACATATCATAGAAGTCTTTATTTTTTTCAAATATACTACATAAATCCTTAAAATATGTTAATTTTTCAAATCTACCACAGAAATCTTAATTTCTTTTATATAGTTTATAGCATATACGATGCCCAAAAGAGTACATGATACAGGTCATCTATATATCCATGCCCAAAATAAGATTGGATGACCTTGACTTGAGGTTTTTAAGAAAAATATTTAACGAGGTTGTCAAATCAACTTCCATAAAGTTATGGGGTCCACCAAAAGCACACAAATACTGTTTATAGTATAACCATGTGAAATGGATGGACCATCAACGGTCACTAACAATACAACTTATAGGTGCTCTTCACTTTTTTTAGTAACTTAAAGATATTCGTGTGTTTTTTATTCAGAGATAGGCTTGATTAACTTTTTGACAAAATAGATAATAATTATAATACTTGTTTGGAATAAACAAATCACTAGGTTGAAAAACCTTTATTCTTAAGTAGCCGCTCCTTTTTCAACAATAACCTTTTTCAACTATAAGTGTTTTAATTGCTATGCAAGTCAGCAAATTAACAGAAATATCATAATAATTAACAATTTATTATAATATATTAAAATAAATCATTAATTATATTGATCGACACATTATATATTTATATGTTACATTATTAAATTTATTTTATATTACTTATATTTCTATGTGGTACTCTAATATTTTTCGTATGTTTTTACAATTCATCTTACACATTTTATTTTTTTAATTTAACTTTTGCATCTCAGACATCATATATATATATATATATATATATATATATATATATATATATATTTTGAGAACTTACACATAAAAACTCTTCATAAAAATAATTTTATTCATGAAAATAATTTTATTATCTTTTTATTTCAATCAACTTTAGCTCATTTTTCAGCGACTTCATAGATTAGATTCAAGCTTATCCTTATTTATTTTTTCAATTTAATTTTATTCATCTTCTATTTTTTTAATATATCGTTCTATTTTAATATGGACACACATTTTCTTTTAGAATAAATTATTATTATTTTTTAATTAAGAACTTATTGAACACTTTTGAATTCTTAAACCACAAAATGATATTTTCAATTCCTTTATATTTTTTTAAATTTCTAGTTTAACTATATATAATATATAATTGAATAACAAGTACTATGGTTCAATTTAGCCAAAAGATTACAAGGTCAAATAACATATCATATTTGTTTTGGTAGCAGGTCGGCCATAAACTCTAACTCAAACATCTATACAATTAAAAAATTAATAATAAAAAATATAACTATTATTATAAATTTAATTTCATATTAAATTACTATTGACAATTCATTATTTTTAAATATATCATAATATTTTAATTATTAAAATATAACAACCATCTTAATACTACC
>JBBPBS010001169.1:136774-184631 GCA_037974835.1 Cicer judaicum | reverse complement strand
ATTTTATGTAGATGTAAGTTAAATGGTAATATTTTAATATTATCGATAAAATTTAAACTCAACACAAAATAGTTGTAAAATGTTGATTAGTTTTACTTTGATGAATAATAATTTTTCTATCCTTCAAAAAAATGTTAATTTTTTAGGATTAAACTTTTATAAAATATTATTTTTATCATATTATTTCAAGATTGAAAATACTTATTTAATTACAAGTTCTATAATTTTTTAATCTCATTTATTGTTTTTATAACATTACCTATTTATAAAATTAATACATTAATAATTATATATATTTCATTAAAAAAAAATTAAACCTTCACTAATTTTTAGTTTCTTATCAATCTGACGTTATTGAGCGGTTTTGCACTAAAACCGTTACTTTTGTGTATGGAAAGTAACAGTTTCCTTTTATAATTGTTATTTTTTTTCTTTTAATAGTGAAACTCATCTACATACAATCTTTCTTGCAAAAGGAGCTATCCAATTTTTCTATAATTGTTGTATTTATTTATTTGAGTTTAGTTACTATATACAAATCGATACGTATAACTATTCATAAAAATGATTTTAAATATAATTTTAATAAAAATCAAATATTTTTAATAATTTAACCGTTGTTGATTAACCAATATCGTAAAATCTCTTTTACACATTTAATGTATATAAATTAAATTCTCACTTATAATATTATTTTATTTTATATGATGCTATGTAATAACCAGGTATCCATTGTGATACTCTCATTTCTGCAATACACTTTTCTTCTCTAAAACCTTTCACAAAAATGTCGCTTAGACACATCTCTTACAAATTATGGAAAATCTGGTTTTTGATTTCGACTTTTCTTCGTCAATCTTAACGTAGAACATATAGATGTAGTAGCCAACTATTCTAAATAAAAAACAAATTTATTTTTTATGGATTAATCATTCTCACCCGAAGTGCATTATAGTAAGACTCGTGAGTTTAATATTAATACAATATGTGCAATTGTGTAAGCTTTTTGTTCTTAAAAGACTATGCCAAATATCAAACGTGTTAAAAGAATTATTATTTTTTTATTTTTTATTTTTAAAAAATCATTATTTCCAAGTAAAAGTAAAACGATACCTTTATAATCAGCAAAAACATAAAAATCTTCTGAAAACCAAAACAAAAATATATAATATGATCTAACATTATTTGAACATGCTCATGCTAACTTCATTGTTGGCACCTTGTGGAAGTTTCATTTTATTATCATTGCAATTAATAGCGTTGTAATTTGCTGCCTTTCCTTCTTAGCCTCACATTGTTTAAAAATTAATATCAACCATCAATTACGACAATCTTGAATCATATAAACACTAAATTAACTGTCTTAGTTAGTCCTACCATAACATCAAAACTAAGTAAGCTTTGGCATGAAGTTTCTCCTGACACGGTTCAGATGAATAAGCATCAAACTTTATCAATCTAAAAGTCAAAACAAAAGACAATGTTAATCCTCTGTGGTCAAAATAAATTTTTTAGTTTGTTGTATACGATGTCATCCAGAAGCAAACTGGTAAGAATCTAACTTCGTTGTAGAGGCTGTTATATTGAAGCAGAAGACATGTCTTCTAGCTACTCCTTTATAACTGTATACCTTGATGGAGGACCAAACAGGCTTAGTACCACCTGTGAAAATGAAGGGAGCGGGAATATTAGCCATGTCATAATTAATTATTGTATATACTCTTCTGCTACAAAATAAGTTCAAGGGGAAGCTATGCTATCCTACTCCTTGGTTGAAACATCCCACAAGCCTCAGAGAGGACTTACAGTGGTTCTCTGGTTCTAATAGACTGCCTGCCACTACCAGAGAAGATAATTGGTAATGAAAATGGAACCAAAGTCTTACTGGTAAGGTGCTTTTATTCTTGAACTTTGTTATTTGAACACATAAATCAGACACCGTATAAAATACGTTGAGATTGTGCGGGTCGGGATTCAAAGGAAAGAAAATTATTAAAATAAGCCTAAACTGTATACCATACAGTGTCGGGTGTCAAGATCTGATGTCGGGAAAACATTTCTCTTTATTCTTATCAAATGAATGTCTATAGTCATTCAACGAATCATGTATGAATGTGTTATCAATGAATGACTATAAAGGCAATCATAACACACGTCAAATTAATCGGCAATCATAAATTTTTCCCATCCTATAATCAAGCAAAACAAAGGCACGTGATAGTAAGTTGAATCCCAGGCCTGCTAAATTACTCACAAAAGAAGTAAAAACTTATTATACTTCGTCAGTGAAAAGCTACTGTTATTTATAAAGCAAAACTAAACACCACAAATAACACTTACAGGTAGAAATACCAGACCATGCAAGAAGCTGATAATAACCAAGGCCAGATACATCTGAAAGTAATACACCTACAAAAACCATAAAGCTAGTAAGCTACTTTAACTTCCTTTTTTTCCATAGACAGCCTAGTGTCGAGAGCAAAGGGTGATAAATCACAAACCACAAAAATTTCTGATGTTGAGAAGTAAAGGACCAAAACTCCGACTAATTTTGTAAGTGTGATTCCACTGCCACAAGTGAAAAGAAAAGGGTCAACAAATTAATAGTGCAGACATGCACTAATATTAAGACCAACATTCAAATCAATTAATCATAATGAGTTATAACTTATCCCAAGAAAAATTGTACTCTTACCAATTCTTTAGTGTAGGCATAATAGTAAGGTTTCTATTATACACTTAGTGAACTACTCAGATTTTGACTTATTGCTGACTAATTTGTTTGAGATTTGGCATACACGATCAACTTTATAATATCCCATGGTTCATGTTATATATATGTCAAATATAAATGCTACACTCAGATTCAAGGCTGTTAGTGTCATGAGATTTCAACATGCAATGCAACAATATCTATACCCAACCTGAATACAGAAGCCCCCATGGTACACAATGCTGTCCTTGCTCGTTGGCTCCTATCCCCTGGACTTACCTATATAAACATAAGGGATATAACTTATCAGATCGTTAGTAAATGTTCATATTCACCGAAAAGCAGGTGGTTCTATGGCTTAAAGATCTCCAGATAAATCAAATATATTATCCCTTAAATGTGTCATTTCCTCGTTATACAAGTATACTAAATATACTATTTTATCACTAAAATAACTACCAAAAGCAACAAATAAAGAGTATTGATCTATATCTAACTTGATCGATAAATATCTAAAGTTCTTTCAAATCCTAATTATATAGATAAATAAAAACAAATATACTGCGTGATTATAGAATGGGTTGGGTAGTAGAGTACCTCAAGTCACACCCATACTTCTATTTTTTTTCAAATAACTACCTAGGCACAAACTTAGACTCTTTTGCCGAGTAAATCCTATCAAATGAAAGTGCTTTATGCATACCCTTTGGATAGTCGATTTTCATCCCTATTAACTAATTAAAGCATCAAAATCCCCCATGCAATAAAGAAGGCTGGAATTCACATGCTACTCTATAACACCATCGACCTAATGAACATGTGGGAATTGTAATTTTTTAAGTGCCAGTTTGACAAATATTGTCGTTCCTTCTAAAGACCATTTTACCCTATGAGGAAGGGCCCTCAATGTATTAAAAGAGGATTAGACTAACCATGAATGCATGCGCTATATGCACACAAAACTCCACAGCAATCCCTATTGCCATAATCAGGTTTACAATAGAAACCGCATTTAGTTGAACTCCCAGAATTGCCATTACACCCTGCAGCAGTCACAAAGGTTGTGATTCTCATTTTGAAACTAAGATATTAATTTGGCATATAAAGCTCTAATTGAATTTTAAAAGAGAAAGTCCCTAAAAGAATTGAAACAGGGAAAATAGGATACCTAAAGGAAAGACATAATAAAATCCAAAACAGTAAAAATAAGAGATACCATGAGGTCCAGAATTATCATGAGCAGAACAAGTAATATGATTGCTGAACTCCACAGGCTGCATTGGGTTGCAAAAAAAAAAAAAGTACACTTAATCCTGAATAGAGAGAACAAATTTTGAAATTACGGCAACCATACAAGGCTTAAGTTTGAATAGATTTTCTACCTTGAAGTGATGACCAAACAAACAACAAAAACAGCACCTGTTACATATGAATTGGATAAAAAAACAGAATTAATGAGAAATTCAGAAGACTCAAGTAAAAATTGAAAAGTTTATTTCAAGGACAAATAAGAACATGGAGAAACATGAGAATATATGAATTACATTTTCACTTTCTAATTTTTGACACAATAAAAATTGTTAAGTGGATGTCAATTAAATATGACTTAATGGTATGGAATTTATATTGTGGTACTGAAATATTTAACAATAGAGAAAGGAACAGATGTTGTATGTCCTTCTGGAGACAAATAAAGTGGCTTGATGTTTACAAGACAACAAAGTACTTACTCAAAGACCATAAAAAGGAAAGTGAAATAAAAAGTTTGAATTCAAGAACATATTTATAAACCTTCTTAAAATAACCTCAAATTTCAAAAAGTAATCGGAACAGGAAGGAATAATAAACAGAAGGGCAAGTATCTTGGACCAAAACAAACAGTTGATCTCATAAAAATAGGGTTCATAAACAAGTATGCCACCCCATGTATACATGTTCTTAGACTGTTTTGGAGTACTAACCCAGTGCTATGGCAATGTTGATGAGGGCTATATTCCATACATCCAGATATTGTTCAAAGAAGATATAAAAGACCGAGTACGGAAATATATCCATCTGCACAGGAGAAGTTTATTCAGCAAGAAATAGAGATCCAGAAAAGTAATAATATGAGACACCTTGCTCAGTTTTAGCCAGTGCAAAAATACTTCATAAGGACAAAAAATAAAAAGTATATCCATAATCATATCACCTACAATTTCATTAAAAACTTAATATCAACAAAGAGAAATTCAGGGGAGAAGTGTTGCTAGTTAACAACTCCAAAACCTCTTCTTATGGCCTACTGAGATTGAGACTCAAAGCTCATGCAAAAATTAGGTATTACACTTCCAAGTAAAATATTAGATTGGTGAGAGAAAAATGTTGAGCAAAAAAATTAATAACCTAGACAATTCCAGGAAAAGGCTCACGAATACAGTACAACTACAATAGAAAACAGTAAGTAATAACTACAAGGGGAAGAGAACCTTCAATTTCTAAGCTATGTACGTGAAGACCATACAGGCAAAAACTCATGATGCAATTGAAGTCCAAACCTTTAAAGATGCAGAAATTCTAGAGGAAAACTCCCTTGCAGCTCGTATTGCATTAACATAGTCACCCTAACAAGGCTCCAGTTAGATAAAACAATGCGTGAAATATCATGCATAAGCCAGAAAAATAGAGTAGAGATCTACACCATTACTTAAAAGAAATAGAGCTCTCCATTACTATGGTTTTGATGTATAAATGTCCAATTAGTGTCATATTTTGGGAATGTGAGCCTTTATATCACTTATATACCCAAAAACCGTAGTAATAGACATCTCCATTTCTTTTGAGAAATGGAGAAGATCCTTACCCAAGAAAATAAGTTCATAATTTATCACTTTGCATACTTGACTATTAAGTGGTGTATGATAAGTACGAAATTCAGAAGCTTGTATGACACCATGGCCGTAACCTGAAATCAGTTATAAGTAAACTCTTTATATCAGAATTTAAAATTTGAGAAGGATATTTCGCTATATAGAATTGTGTTAACCAGGGACAACACATAATCTAAGCTTTTTCTGCACAGTTAACTCTGCTAACACAAATTTTAAGTTTTAATAGAATTTCTTTTTACACATCACTCCTATCTTCCACCATTTTACTAGAAAATAAGAGCCTTTAACTCTGGGGTGACCAATCTTCCCAAATTCTGCAAATGGATATGTAGATTTAATGGACTCTTTCATCATTTTAAATTCTCCACAGTATAATCTTCATTTTCTCCAGTCGCACCAACTCTCTGTCTCTCTTTAGCTACATCACTATTTGTTCACAGACTCACAGTCAATAGTGTCATCGAGTTAATTTATTAAATGAAGGACATAAAAGTTATCTAAGTAGTTCCTACAAAATCAAAATAACATACAACTCTGAACCAAAACAGAAACAGGTCAAAAATATCTACCAAATTAATAAAAAATACATTAACTAAAATGATAAAATTAAGGTATAACTATACAGTGGTGTGGAGAAAAAGATCAAAGAAATGTAGCAAATGAACCAAGATGCTGACTCATTGGAAATTGGAGGTGAAGCAAAATCATATAAAAATAAAAAATAAAGAAGCTGACTCATATGAGAAATTTATTTGTTTCTTGTGTCTCTAATGAGATCACACGTCTTCCTATTTCTAATGATACTGCAATAATTACATTCAATGTCTAGAAAATTGTATTGACTAGGACTACTAACAATTAGCCTAGGATGTTGCACAATCAAGGAATAATTAAAACAAACACTGAATTTTAACAGTATGGATAGCATCGTAAATTAGAGTCATGGACAATTTGACCAAAGAAAAAGCAGGGTCAAAAGATCTTTTGACTGAGTGTACCGATTTAGACATCCAACAACATTGATGGCCTTGCTTAGGACATCCAACAGTGTCAATGTCTCAAGTATCCTCTATTGGTGAAAATACACAGATAAAGGTGAGAAAAGAATCATAGTGATAGATTTGATGGAAGCAAGGAATTACAGTATAGTATAAATATGGAGGAGTGCTAGCAACACACATTTTTTTAACACACTCTATTTGATTGGTTAAAATTTACATAGGTCCCATCAAAACATGTGGGTTCCATATAAATTTAGTGGGATCCATGTGTATTTTAACCAATCAAATAAAGTGTGTTGCTAACATTATTCATAAATATATCTTAAAGTGCAATATACAGTTTCTGTATGGCATGTATATTGCAGCCTGGGAAAGACTTAGTTCACATGTTATTGAATTAGGGATTTTGTATCACAGCGTGTCACACTATTCTAGATGCAACAGCAACTATACATATCCTTGTAATAGAATAACTGTACAAAATACAGTCTAACAAATTAAGTTTCTCTCACTATGCTCAGTTTCTCATACTTATTCACTTTCTAAGAGTACAGATTGGGATTTTACTCATAGAGAAGAGAAGACAAAGATGAATGACATGATGGTGGGGTTGTTGAATGACAATAGCATCAGAAGCTTCGACATAATGTTACAAGAATTAGAAAATGTACACATGTAATAAAATCTTAATTAACTTACAGCAAATACACAAGGAACAGAATAAAAGTTCTGTTCTTTTAGAGAGAGAGAGAGGGTATTATTCATACCATTGAGATCTATACTATTGGTGTAAGCTCCATGACCACCCTTTGCACAATCAGCTGATGGCAATGCATCAAGAAACCAGGGAAGCTTCTCTTTGAACTGTGCTGTAGATGGACGATCATTAACTAAATCCGAGTGGCGGAAACACTGGGAATCAACCAAAAGTGTTAGTCGTTTTACTACTACACCCTTCTGATTTACAGTTAAAAGTTGTGAGAAGTAATATACTATATAATGAACAAAAAAAATTATAGGGAAAAGTATATTACTGTTGTACAGTCTTTGCACACTCCACCCAGCCCACATGGTCCTTCATCTGGTAAACAGCAAGGTGGCTGAAGAAAGACAGATATTTACTACTGTAATCGAGAGATGTGATTGTACGGGGAGCAATATCTTATCAGATTAATACTTCAAACAATTGTCGTAGGCTTGTAGCTAGAAAATAGGCAGGGAAAAGAAAGAAAAACATGATATGGCATCACATGCATATACAATGTGCATGGATGTAGCTCCAAAATATGTAGGAGAGAAGGAAAATAAGAGCAACCTCCACAAATTTTTTTATCCACGCATATAAAACGAATAACATACCTGATCATCAGGTGGACAATAAGAGTCATTTATGAATTTTCGACAGCAACTAAAAGCTTCAGGTGATATCCATACAAGGAAATCATCAAGCCATGAGGCAGCAGGCTTGGCAATGTAGCTTGATTGTGGTACCAATGATGCTCTAGATATCTGCAGTGTCATGGAGTAAGATATGCAGAATCCATTCATATACGCCAAGATAATAAATAAATAAATAAATAAAAACATTACGAGTGTACTTGCATAAAAGTCAGCCATTCAACAATATCTTCAAAGTTTCACACAGGAAAATATGAGGTGTAGCTGTGTGCAACTCTACATTATATTATAATTTGAACTTAATATGGGACTAAAACGAGAATGAAATTTCATTAACCAAGTCAAAGTTCATACAAGCCACTTATTATAAGTGGATCACACAAGATGAGCAGTTAATGGAATTGACGAGTGGTTGGCAAAATTACTAATTGTGGTTAAAGGAAAATCAAATCAGGTTAGTCAAAATCAAATGTGGTGCCAATATCGCAGAATATTTAGATGGAACTGTAGAAATGGCTGAATAGCTGCTACGAAGCTAGACTCAACATATCAATTATATTTGATGAATTGCCTTAAAAGTATATGAAAATTAAAGAAGAGGTTTTAGTAAGAAACACTTTGGAAAAATTCAATCATTGATTACCTCATTTAAAAGAGAATTTGAATCACAATGGCTAATGGAGCATAGCTGGTTTGTATGTGTCGATTCCAAACTGCAGAAAGAATAACATGAAAACAGCTAAACAATCAGACTTTCATTCTTACTCTGTTTATTTCTACAATTTTTTATCAAATTTCTTACTTAATCACTCAAAGAGGTAAATTACATGTTCAATTCATCAAGATTACAACTAAATTACATGTTCAATTCACCAAGATCTAAATTACATCATAATGACTGTTAGAATATCTAATCCATCAAAATTGACATATTTTTAGTTTTTATCTAATATTATGATCTTGTTGTCAATGAGGGTCTAGTTATGGTACTGAGTAGTGAAAAGGTGGATAACTACGATTTCCCTACGTTTCAGCTGTCCTTGAAGGAGGAAGCACCAATCCATAAACCATGGAAAAGAGGTGTGATAGTGAAACTACTAGGCGTAAGGGGGTGATGGTGAGAAGTATCATGGAATTGGGAATTAATTGTAGAGGCAATTAATTGTCCCCATAAATACAAAAACTAAGAAATGAAAGAAACTATTACAACTCTTAATTCTAGCTGTACAGATCAGAGCAATATATTCAAAGCAGAATCATATCCGAACCGCAAGATTCTGATTGATTCCCACAATCATTGACATGGACATTGAAAAGAAAATATGTTTTCTAATAAATTGCTTGAGTCAAATGAACACAACAAATTAGATTTATATAACACTAGGTAGTAAATGCATTCTACTAGTTACAAGAAACAATAAATAAGCCGAAACATTCCCTATAATACTAAGGATCCTATCCAATTTGGAACTAGTTACTTTTTTATTAACATGTTATTTGCAACAACCACCATCACAAATTATGTGCCTTATGCAAACAGGTACCTTGGACTTTCACTTCTTCCTAATCGATCCTCAAACTCGTATTGTTGTTACAATAGACCCCTTTTGTTCACCCTTGGAAACTTAACGCCAAGTTAACAAAAGGGTCTCTTTTAATAATAGTACAAGTTCAAGGATTAATTTGAATAAACTGAAAGTTCAAGGTGCTGATAGCAAAAGGCATTAACTTTTCCCTAATTGTAATTGATACATCTATATGATGTTTTTCATATGCTAACACATTGGAGGAAAATAATCACATGGATAATTTGTTTTCTAGTAATTTTATATTTTTCCACTCGTCTAAGGTCTGCATGCTTAAGAAAAATAATTTTGTGCTAAAAAGACTATGCCATTAATGTATGAAGAGAAAAGAACACCTAAACATTAAAATTAATCAACCTGTAATTGTAATCTTTCACAACAAAATACAGTGGTGGTCCCACTCTGAGGTACTCGGAAATGTTACTGAAATACCCCTGCAAACAGAATAAATAACCACTATAAGAGGCTGGATGATAAAGAATGGAGCTGAAAGAAATAGCAAAAAAACACGAGAATTGAATTAGAAACTTAGACCTGAAGGTAGGAATCCCGCGGAAGAGCAATCTGTTGCTCGAGACCAGGTTCAATCCTCGTGCATAATGCCTACAAATATAAAAGCATAGAGATAACATTTTCCAAAAATATCTTACTTAAATTTAATATTTTATCATTTACTAAGTAACTTACAATGCTTGCTAAGGTAAATGCACCAAATATGGCGATGACCAAGACTTTAACTCCCCATAGTCCAAGAAATGGTGCATGAACCTCCTATATTTACACAATGGCAACAGAGTTAATTTTGATGCTAAAAGCCAGGCAATATAGTACAAGGTCTATGCTGTGAAGTTAGCACTTTTTTGCCAATGATCACCAACTAGAATCAGAAAACAACAAAACTGAATTCATAAAACCATGAGTGGCACAATAATTTCTTTTTTTTGTTTTGTTTATCTCATCACATGAACTAAATCTAATTGTACCTTCATATATCGTGTCAGCAATCCATCTGTTTCCTGCCTAATTCCTGCACTTCGATGATGATATTATTAGAACCATATGCGCACAAGGAGAGAAAAAAGTTCAAAATACTCAACTCAACAGAAGCTGAAAATAATTCAGGAGTACTGCAATAAATTAAAAATTATTCAACATCCTCCTAAAACTAAAATCTTAATCTATTAGGTAGAAGGCCAAGTGATTCAAATCCCTGACATGTTTGATGCTTCATCACAGGTCAGTTGTTTGGAGTTGAAGCATGACATAGTACATAACTACCATATGTTTTGGTAAAATTAAGACTCACCATGACAAAAAAGGCAGCAGTTATCAAATTTGTGACCACTTGGTCATGGCGTCTTTGATACTGTTGAATATTCTCTATTTACTATCGTTAATATAGTTTCCTAATTTATCTAGCTTTCCTTTCTTGAGAGATTTTAGATAATATACATGCACAACCTTATTGTGAAATACAAGTTGATTATTCTAAACTATTCAACTTGATACCAGAGCAAGGTTCTGATATCTAGCTCCAAAAATTTAGGGTCGGCCACCGTCAAGGCTAACCTTGGTGTTTTTAGGTCAAATTGCATTTGGGATTGCCGTGACAAATATTATGATATACTTTTTGTATACTCTAACAAATGCAAAAGGTCCAGTTTCATGGATGCATATAAAGAATGAGGACATAAATGATCAATTCTTCAAAATTTGGTCGGAGATTCCAATACCATGTAAAAACAACTACCTAAAAACACAACCTGTGAGATGCATTTTCAAGAATCAAGAATGGCTATTATCTCCAATAGAAAACCAAAGTATCCATAAGTCAATAGCTTGTATGTACCTTCAGTCTGCTCCATAGAGTATCGGTTCAACTTAATGCATGGAAAGCAGTCAACCCTGTTATCCTTGGCTCTCACAAAGTCTAAAGCAACCAGAGCCACAAAAGCAGTGATTTGTAGAAGGAAGTCCAGCAGAACTGCCAAAGCTACAGAAAATATATTGTCAGAAGTTAAGAAACATGAAGAAAAAATAAACTTAAAATCACTTGTCAATTTGGTTTTTTTCATCCAAAAGGGCAGGGAGAGAAAAGAAAATTCTTTAACCTGCAATCATGGAGAAAACACGGCATGCTGGCATAGAAACAAATGATCCTACTGCAAATGCTAGAATCTCTGATAAGCTGGCAAGTGTAATGGATGGTCCAACTTCCCCCATTGCATTGCTTATTTGTTCTTCTATTGGTAAATCTGAGGGTTGCCGTTTCACAGCATCTATGATTATACACATGTTATCTACACCAACCTAAACAAAGAATGAAAAACCGAGAAAAGTAGTGAAATCTCACAATACTTAACAAGAGTGAAGAGACATGACTAAAACATTATGAAAAGAGAGAGAAAGGAATTAATAAAATTGGAATTAGAATCACATTAGTGTTCAACTTTCCAAGTTGCTTAGATTCTTTGTACAGCAAGTAGAATAAGTTCAACGGAGGAAATAGTGGTAGCTTAATTACTTTATGCTGGGTGTTTAAACTCTATCAGTATTGAATATCCAAGAATGTAATGACTCAAGCGGCAAAGGAGGCTGACTATGCATTACTTCAGTTTAGGTGCAGAGCCCAACAATGGATAGTGGAAACAGATTGGACAGCAAACTAGTTCGAAATTTGAACATTGAGGAGTGCTAGCAACACTCTCTTTCCAATATTTACTATCGTATTGGGTGAAATCCATGTAGTCCTCATCACTTTATGTGGGACCCATTCACAACATGGTCGTACCTACATGAATTTCACCCTATAAAATAGTGTTAAAGTGAGTGTTGCTAGCACTCCTCTTCGAACACTTTCAGTCCATTTGACATGGATACTATGACATAACAGTATCTTTCACAGCAGTAATTAAATATAGAGAATGGTAAGAACAGAGAGACTTACAGCTAAAACCAGAAAAGGTATGACTTCCATTATGATTAGTGTAGATTTTACCCCAACAGCACTGAAAAATCCAACTGAGCCAAGGACTGAAAGCAAAACAAGCAAAACTCCCGAAAGACCAAGCAATACCTAAATGTCATAACATCAAGTCAAAAATGAGATGGTGCAAAATTATCATAGTAATAGCAGTCTTAGCTGAACAACCATTTTATGCCACTCTATGTGAACTGCATGAGAAAATAATTGGAACAGAAATGATGCAGTTGTTGATATGCATGTAAACCAACATAAATTCAAGATAGAATGCTTTTTTTCCTTAAAATAAAAAATTGGAAAACATTCAACAACTTAAACCGGGTCTGATATTAACCTTTACCTCCCCAGCTAACACCTTATGGGACACATGAAATTGAAACCTCTCTAAAACTAAAATTCTTATAGCAGTCTAGTTATAGTGAATTGCTACCAAACTTTCAATTAAAAATTGAACTTCCCTGACCAAATAACGAAGCCCTCTTGAAGAATCACGTGAATGGACCCTCTTATGACATAGGTGTTGAAGTTACGGGTTTTACATAAAGAGAGGAGAGAAAGAATAAAGACTAAATATAACTATGATTGATAATTTGATGATAATTAGATGATATAAACAAGTTAAGCCCTAAAACCCTTTGAAAGAGAAAAATAAGTAAAGACTACTAAGGCAAAACTGGTGCCAAAACCACAACTAACTTTCACAGCCAGCAAGCAAACCATACCACAACGATACTAGGTCAGTGCTAGCTACAGATCTACCAGCAACAGAAACATACTAGCTGAGTAGTCAGAAGACAGCTCTCACTAACTACAAGACTGAGCTAAGTAAGTACACATGACATTTTCGTCAAGAAGTACAATTTAGCACATATTAGCACTTATACAAGGCATGTGTGTATTGAGTACACTCAAACAATTCAGTATACCAGTGTACAATAAATGAGAAAAAGACAACGGGAATCAGGAAACCTAAACATAAATATCATACCTTGGTTGAGAGGTAGAAAGAAGATAAATGAGGTGGTGTATCTCCCAATGTCACTGATATATAGGCAAACATTACAACATAGCTCACCTAATAAGACGTAGGAAATGAATTTAATTTATATTCAAGTATAAGAAATCTTTAATTCATAAAGCCATAATCAAACTATTCAGTTCATGAGTTTATATATAACACAAATCAGTTTTTCATGTTCAGTTGGAAGAAATGAAAAGTTCTTACGAGTATTGTTATGACATCAGCAGTGCTTTCTCTCTTTAATTCTTCCTCAATTGAACTTTCAGCAGAGAACGACAAAGTTAGATTGCTAGATTGCACCATTGGCAGCAATTCCTCCTGCCAACGTAAAATTGGTTCAAAATGTGATGCAGCTATCGAATGAATATACAAGACAGATTACTATACGGTACATGAGTAGTGGTAGAATTTCAAAACAAAAAACAGAAACTCACAACCACCCCGAAGGGACCCTAAGATGATAACCTATTTTCTTACAGAAACCAAGAACACAATGATATCATGGATTTATAAAGAGATGTTAGCAACTAACAATAAAAAACAAAGCAATTAAACAAAATGTCAATGTTGTGATATATTTAGGAGTCAAACCTTAGCTAACCGGATGAAAGCTTCTTCCCAAGCAATTGCCTTCCCATTCTCATCTCCAACTTTTGCGATTGCATTATTGACAGGGTATGTGATAATAAATGCAGAGGCCTAGAATACAGTAATCAGCATATAAGTTAGGCATAAACAGACAGCTAAGCCAAAACACAAGATCTTACCTCTGAATAGTTGTTCCCGGAAAAACCTCCTAAGGCAGTAGTTGGATCGAGGGGAGCCTTAAATGCACTAAAGCATGTTTCTGTAGAAGTGTAATGCTGCAAATGATAAATTCAAATAATCAGAGTCAGCATATACCAGATAGCCATATAAGGACTCTGTAAGGACCTAAAAAGAAATTGAAACATTATGGGATTTAGGGGTGAAACTCCTCACAAGCATGGGAAAATATCCTGTAATGGTCTGAAATGAAACTGCTAAAACGGAAATGACAGTGTAAATGGACCTCAGCTCCTTATAGATGGAAATGAAACTTCATAAACAAAAGAAAGATAAACCCAATTTTGAGAGTTAACTTCTCTTCCAAGCCAACACCCGAATGCCGAAATGCTAATTCTCTGATGCCTTTTGTTAGAATATTAGAAAATATCTTATAATATCTATTATATTATATTATATTAGAGTATCTTGAGTTATTTCCTATCATCAATTTATAATTATAGAGATATCTTAGAGTATCTCTCATTATTATTATGATTTATTCCTAATTTAAGACTGAGTCTATGTTTCTCTATAAATAAAGATTAGTATTGAGTCTTTTGTAATCAAGTCAGCATTAAGCTATTATCAATAATATTTAAACCCTTATTATTTTCTCTCCTCCTTTTTCTCTAAAATTCCACAACTTCAACATGGTATCTAGAGCCTATTTTGATCCTCCTTGAACGATCCCGCCTCTATTCCGCTGCCGAGTTCCCAACAATTAGGGAATATAATCATAATTTCTCTTTGCTAACTGTGAAATATTGAGGAAATGATCTTTCCATTTCTTGAATCAAAATGGTTACAAATTCTGGTTTAAATACAGCATTACCTTGTCTAATAAATAAATCAGAATTAAATAGGAGGGATTAACTGTACAAAGTCCCTTGATATTCACTACAGCTGTCCTATATAATATAATAAATTAATTACAGAATAATCAGTAATAAATGACTTATCCTCAGCCACAGTTTGAAATTCAACACTCCCCCTCAAGCTGGGCAGTAGATGTCAATCATGCCTAGCTTGGACCTTAAGTTCTCAAAATTAGATTTGTGAAGGGCCTTGGTCAGTATGTCTGCAATTTGGTTCTTGGAAGGGATGTATTCCAACTTGATAATTCTGCCATCTATCTTTTCTTTTATGAAATGTCTATCTATCTCCACATGTTTCGTTCTATCATAGTGGACTGGAATTTTTGCAATATTGATGGTTGCCTTGTTGTCGCACCAGAGGCTCATGGTGGAATCTGTTGGTACTCCTAATTCCTTAAGCATTCTCTGCAACCAAATTCCCTCACAAATGCCATGAGCTATTGCTCTGAATTCAGCCTATGCACTACTTCTTTCATGACTTACTTTATCTTGGCAATTTATCTCGGATGCACTGACCTTGCCTCTCTTCTTGAAGCACGCTTCTCTTTCCTTGAAGCAGATTCAAGTTTAAATATTTTAAGTCTCCATTATTATTGGTTTGAAGCTTCCAAATTCAGTTTTTTAGAAGAACGGAGCTTGTTTTGTTCAATTGACTGCCATGAATTTCTCTTCGGCTGATGATCAATCAGTCTAACTGGCTAGGCTATATTTATAGCAATTCTCTCCGACTTTACATGCATCCCTGAGTTGTCTCTCCATCTTTTTTATTATTTTGTGGAGAAAAACATTGTTTTCTTGTAGCAAGCTAAAGCTTAGTAAGTTTTAGCTTGAGGGGGAGTGATAGAATATTAGAAAATATCTTATAATATCTATTATATTATATTAGAGTATCTTGAGTCATTTTCTATGATCAATTTATAATTATAGAGATATCTTAAAATATCTCTCATTATTATTATGATTTATTCTTAATTTATGATTGAGTCTATGTTTCTCTATAAATAGAGATTTGTATTGAGTCTTTTGTAATCAAGTTAGCATTAAGCTATTATTAATAAAACCTTTATTATTTTCTCTCCTCATTTTCTCTAAAATCCCACAACTTCAACACCTTTTACGGTGACCCATGCCACGCTATATATTGTTCAGTCTGTTATTCCTTTTTCTCTCTTCTTCAATTCAACCAATCCCAGTTGTACCTTCCTCTTAATTAATAATGGACCTATCAATATGATATAATAGAACTGATACGAAATGCAACTGCAGAAAATATATATTTCGTAGGAGTTCTATTATTTGGAATATGATGACCATTATGCAAATAAAACAATTCCTTCCCGTAGAATTTGGGTTGGACTTAACTCAACCAATTTGTAAGGTGATGGATGTCTCCCACTTACAAACACTTGTTCCGATTATATCTCATCAAATTGGGACTCTCAACACACACCTCTCACACCCAAGACTAGACATTTGGGATGTGATCAGAGTGGCCCGATTGTGGATGATTCAACAGATCTAAGATAGTGTTTAATATCATGATGGAAATTCATACTCGAATAAATTTGTGACCCCCCCTCTCAACCATATTATCCCTATAAAACGAGGAGTATTATAACAATTTTGTTTTGCTAGTTAATTTTTTCTCTATTTCTATTTGAGCTTATTGAAGGAGGATGAGCTCTTTATTAAAAGTTTGATAGCTGCTATTTTGTCCAAAAATTAAGACCATGCACTCCCCAACTTATATACATTTTCATTCTCTTCATTCTAACCAACACGGGACTTCTTCATTTTCCAACACTTCCCCTCAAGTCAAATTGGGTATTTTTCTGTTGCAAGTCCAGTTATGACCTGCCCGATCTAATTTTTTCTTTGCATAGGCTTGTGCTCTTTGAAGGCTTTAAATAAACAGGGGAAAGAAAAAATTAAGAATTTTGAATATTATTGATAAAAACTTGATACAAAGGACTAAACACTAACCCCTATCTTTAAGGACACAAGATTCCTAATCCTAAATTAATAGGAAACTCATGAAACAGATCGTAATAATAATAGTTATGCAATATGGAAAGTTGAAGATACTCTTGAGATCAGAATTTGATCCTAGGAGATAAGCTTTAAGAAAATATAAAGATATTCTAAGATAATTTCTTATATTCTAACACTCGTCCTCAAGTTAAAGCTCACTAAGCTTTAAGCTTGTTACAAGAAAATAATGCATTACCACAAATAAAAAAATAAATAGAAAACCAAACAAATATATAGCTTCACCAAAAACAATGGTTGAGAAGACAACTCAGGGATGGTGAAGAAGCCATAGAGAATTGCTAAAAAGATAGTCTAGTCAGATAGCTAGAATAATCATCAACTTGAGAGAAGTTTCATGGAAAGCAATCAAACAAAGCAAGGTTCATCCTTCTCAAAACCACATTTGGAAGCTTCAAAATAATAATACAATCAAATATATTTAAACTGGAAACTAAATCTGAGAACTGCTTTTGGGACAGAGACGAGCCAGAGCATTTTGGACGAAAACAAGGTCAGACCAATGCATCTGGAAAGAAGATGGAGCCAATACACTTGGGAAAAAGGATCAGGACAGAGCATTTGAGACAGAAAGTCGGGCTCATTTGAGTAATAAGTAACAAGTAACAACCAACAAAAGTCACCATTAAAATAGCCATTGACAAAAAATATGATTCATTTGTGCAAAAAATCACCACTGAAATGATCATCAGTAGGAATAGAAGCCACTAATATGATCCACTTATGAGAAAAGAATTACACGACAAACACCAAAGAAGAAGCCAACCTCACAACGCAGAAGAAGAAACATAAAACTGGCATAATTGTGCAGTGCCAGAAAATGTGCAAAATACAATGCAACAACAAAAGGACTGGAGCACGCATGAAAACTATGACCCAAGAGCTTATGGGAGGTCCAACGGAAGCGAGAGGCCCTTGAATGCGAGCAGCAAGGACCAAAACACCAAAAACAATGACAAACTAGTACCTGAAACGATGCGAGCAACAGCGCGAAGCAGTTGTAGGTGATCGGTAGAGTTGAGTTAGACCCAACTCAAATTCTAACATTTTTCTCTCTCCTTCAACCAATTCTAGTTGGACTACCTCCCCACCCACCACCACCCCCCAAAAAAAAAAATTGGGCCTATCAAACACTTAAAGTCTTATTTTAATAAAGGAAATTGCTTACAATGAAACTCATTTGAGTAACTAAACTAAGGTAATCATTGATCAGATTATCGAAGTTTACCTGAAAACAATATTCGGCATGTTCGACACCTCCATAGTTGTCATAATTGTCAGGGTCCATTTGAAAATACTATTAGATAGAAAAGTAGGAAGAAAAAATGGAAATCAAATAAAATCATCTTTAATATGCCCAAAAAAACAATAGTAAATCATCTTTAAAATGGAACTGAATAAGAAATGGCAGCTGGTTGTACTACACATGCATAATAAATACATGAATGCAAAATTCAAAAGCACTTCACTAATAATCCTTTGAAAGTGGGAGTTTGAACCTGCAAAATGCTTTGGGTGGCACAGTCATCGTCTAAAGGCCTTAAGCAAATGTCACTTAAAGATATCAATAAACCAGAATAATTTGCACGAATTGCATCAACCTGTCAAATCAATGAAATGGAAAATTTGTAATAAAGAAAGTCCAACTACATATGCAACCCTTCCATTCAAAGTATAGAAAATGGAAGGAACCGAAAATAAAATACCTTTTCCTGTATTTCAAAAAGCAATTCAATATTGTCTTCAGTAATGATACTTGGTGGCTTGCCATGCTTAGATTCAGGAACTGTGGCTATTATGAGCTGAAAAATAAGCAAATAGTATTGCCAACGTGATTTATTTAATATAGAATCCTAGCAAGAAATGAAAGGAACCAAACAGAAAAATAAATATTCTTCCCTCTAGGTGAGATCTGCTACATGAATCAAACATTAACATAATATCCTAATACGAATATTGTCTTATGTTTGAAGAAAGGGGAATACATTCTTATAGGGTTTCTGATTTTAATATGTAGACACAGGTTAATGACATTGATGGTGCATAAATTCTATTAATTACTATAATAATGAAAGAAAATAATAACTGAAAAGTGAAAAATAAGAAATCAGCTATATAAATAAGGTGAAATAAATCTACAAAATAACGTAGAACTTCTAATAATAGAGCAAATCTATCACTCCTAGCTTGCTATAAGATATTAAAACCGCTGTGGTAATTCCATTAGTGAATACATTTGCCAATTGAAGCCTGAAAGGATGTATGTTGTAGCTATAAGACCATCATCTAATTTCTTCTTGATGAAGTGAAAGTCTATCTTTATATGTTTTGTCCTATTATGTTGAACCGGGTTGTGTGCAACGCTAATGGCACAGGTTTATTGTCGCAAAATAGAAACGATGGCATAGAAAAAAAACATGCAAATGATTATGCATGCAAGATAGAGGTTTTCTATCCACTTACTCTAGAGACAGCATAGATATCAATAACTAGAGCACATGCATAGAATTACAAAAGAACAAAAAGAAAGGTAAAAGATATTATAAGTGCTGCTGAAACCTGTTCGATTCTATAGAATGGAGCCAGGTGACTATCAAAAAAATCTTTTTCTTCTGCTGCCTTACTATCAGGACCAACCCATAACTGCAATACGAACATGACCAACACGTTTAGTTTACAGCACAGTCAATACTTTCTGTCTTCTGGAATCATATAGGACTATGAACACTTACACATATTACCCTTAGTGTGACCTTTGTTTAATTCACCATGTGTGTGTGAGTGTATGGGTGGGGGTGGGGGTGGGGGACGAGATAGAGAGACTAAGTTATATACATTAAAATTTAGAGTATTTGAACTTCAACTCAGGCCAACAAATTCACAAGAATGTGTCCAAAAGTCCAAGCAGATAGAAAGGATGTTTTCTATAAAACACACCTTTGCAGTGATATTTTAGCTTATAAGCCCTTATTTGGCCAACGCAATCCTTGCAGTGAAAGGGTATTTTTAAGAATGTTTTAACTTATGTTTTTAAGAATGTATCCAAAATGTGCTTATCATTTGAACACTTGTTTCAACAACCCATCCAAACATGTCTAACAGGAGATTAAAAAAATGAACCACTGTAATACTAACAGACCAGAAAGGAAAATAACACATTATTCTGCCGGTGGGAACTATGAGAATATACATGTAATAGAAGTAGCTGCCATTGTTAATTTGTTATGACAGCTGTCCTAATAACTGACAGCTGTCCATTCCCTATTATGTAAATCTGCTACTGCAGGTAAAGACTCAGCAAGTATATAAGTTGAGGTCTCTTCTCTTGTAAGACAAGATATTCATTTTCAAACATTCAATACAAAAGCTAGTTACAAAATTCTTAGCTAGAAAATGTTAACATATAACAGTCACAAAAAATAAAATAAAATATTTCACTTTGTGAAGATGCTATGGATGAAATATGATACCTTTTCAGGTCGCGTCTCCACCTGGAAACGAAGCAGACCCAAACAAAGTAAAAGAACAATTGCCAATGAGGAAAAAAGAACAACAGCAGGCCTTCTAGCAGCCCATCTTCCATAAGCTCTAGATGCAAAAACAAAATATTAATCATTGATTATGAAACTGTAAACCTAGCAAGTACTAAAGCTACAGACCTGTAAAATCTAGACAAACATCCGTGAACAAAAGAATATTGGATGGCATTCTGCCTTTTCTGCTCCATCACTTGCACCTTTAAAAACAAAGTCAACGTATGATGGAGTAATAAATAATACTAAATATACATCTTCTTTGAATATAGCACATTACACGCCTGAAAATCGTTTATTCAAGCACATCATGTAGAAAACAAAGAGGCTAATTAAAAAACATGATTCTGAAATGAAGTCTGGTCTAATGACTAAAACAAGAAGAACATGTTGTAATAGCACTGCACTAAACTGAGAGGCCAACTGGATTTGGACATGGATATGGATAACCAATTCACAAAACGGGTTTACAAAAAGCATATAACACAACCCTGTTTTAAAAATCTGAAATTGGGCAGGTTAAAAAGTTATTGCAAATATCCGGTTTTTAAAATATGGTTTTGGATATAGTTGTGGTCTGGGCCTTGTAACAGGTTATTTTGTTTACCGCTATTTGCAGCCTATGGCTTGATGATTAGGAGTTACAGGACCCGATTACCAAGTTCCATTAGCTTAAAAAGCATCATATTTAATCTTCATGGCAGCAAACCATTGTAGGCTTGATAAAGTTTGTTAGACAGCTGTCAGTTCGGAGCGTCAGTGACAAGTGTAGGACAAAGTCTTGGCTTAAGTATGCCAGAATCTGGGACAATTTGTGTCGGATTGATTGACATAATCTAAAAGAAGGATAATGAAAATGTACTATTTAAAGCCAGATGTAAATTCCAAATAATTTTGAAGTTACAGTTTACATATGGACACAATAAGAAAAAATCTTAACCCCAAGCCATCAATAATATGAAGCTATAGCCTATTGGTGTTGGCTTAGCAAGTAAGGATCAAAGTACTTAACAAAAAGGTTTACAGTTTCAAGCAGCCCACAATTTGTCAACGGTAGCAATCTACAAGTACCATTATACCCCTTGTTGAGGCTTGTCGCATACTTTTGTATAGGTTAGTCTCCTCTTTCCTAGACATTTTTCTGTTAAGAGATTAGAGAAGTATACAAAATTCATGTACCTTCACTTATCAACTTAAGATTTTCGGATAGTTGGTTCATGTTTTAGTATATAAGAAGAGTCTCTAAGACCAAGCAATTTAGAGTTTGGACCTTATCATTCCCATTTTTCTAAACAAAAAAGTTGAAATTTAGCATTACATGCCCAAAGAACTTTTGCATGATGGGATATGTAAATTATAATAATATGAATTCATGCATCCCATCACCCAACAGTTTAAACTTTAGGATAGTTGGTTTCCACTAAACTAATAATAAAAATAATTGGAAATGGAATCCTTCTTATTCCCAAACATATACAGATTTATACCTCTTCAGGATGAGTTCCTTCCCTTTGGATGTTAGTAAAACTACTTCCTTCACCATCATTCAGCAATGGTTCAAAATTGGAGCCAAGTCTCCTCTCTTGTCTTGTTCTTTTCAGCAACACCCATCCAAACAACACAAAAACCAACAGAATATACAAGAGAGCTAATGAAAAATCCACACATCTGACCTGTAATCGTTATACAAAAACCAACTTCATGACATACATCAACAGGTAAATCAACTTTTAAGAAAGAAATAATCTAGAAGTAAACGAAATCAATCATGAAAAAAGAATCAACTCAATGGTTTCAACCTTCAGAGATCCCAGTCTAATAGAGCAGGGGTCACTTTTGGGAGGTGGAGGTTCTGAGCCTGAGCAAACGGGAGATGAAGGACAATCGCCGCAAGAGCAGCCCAGCGAAGTGTCATTACATGTATAGACAGATGCATTCATAGGTTCCATAGGAGATGAGTCAGGAATGGTTGTCTTAAAATGTATCGAATAAGGTGAACCAGGAAAACCAGGAGGCACTTTTACTCCAAGAAATGCTAACCAGTCTGGCATGGTCAGTCAAAAATAAATGCATAAGCACATAAAGAGCATGTATAGTCCAAGCATATAAATGAAAAATAAATATTCTACATAGCTTCCTATTTATACACAATAGGCTTAACTGAACAACCTCGTAACTAACTCCAAGTTCTAACAACTCTAATATCTATTATTCTATATCCTAACAGAGTCCTAAAATTGATTTAAGGAAGGACATAAATATTCCAATTCCTTGAATCAGGGAATCAACTTTAGTTACTAGGTAACGTAAACACAATTATAGCTCCTAATATATACATTCCTAAAATATACATATTCTCTATTAGGACTAAGAATATAGGATAATTAGAGTTAGTTAGTACTTAGTACGAATTAGTTGGTAAGTTGATATGCTTCTTAGGTGGTTGTTAAGAGTTGTTATTTTGGTTATTCTTAGAAGGTCTTTAAATAGTCCTCAATTGGTAGAGGGGAAAGATGGCATTGAAGAATTAAGTTAGCCTTGAGTGCAAGTTTATTTTCTTCATTGTAAACCCTTTGTATCTTTTCTTTCAACCTCACTACAGGAATAAGAAACCATTCATATGTTTACCATCTTTATCTTTATTTATTTGAGTCTATTTTACACAATTATTCTAGGAATTCTTTCTTGCTCAAAGAAAGGATCCTAACATTTTCCCACAAAAAACAATTTAGATTATATACAGAGGTCCTAGCACTAATTTAAGAAAAAAATATATCTGTCTACTCTAGGCTGCAATCCTGTGATTTGGGAATCTTCCCTGGACTACAGCCTAATTACATATTATACACTCATTACTAATTCACTAATTGATACTTACATTCCTAAAAGTGCACAAAGATTCCCACCATACCAACACATGGGGGGACAGGTCATTCAAATTGAAATGGTAAGATCACTTGTTTCACATAGTCTATGCAAGTTATATAATAAACCCAAGCATGTTATAATGGATCACCTTTATAATTGCTAGCTCCAGCCCCAACAAAATCCATGGCCCTTGTATTCATTGTCCCAAACTTTACGTCCTTACAGGATTGATATAAACCTCCTCCAAAAGTTTCAGTTACATAAAAATCAATACCATCGACAGTCATATTACCATTAACCTGAAATGAACAGAAGATATGTAAGCCCAGAAGCATTGAATACATGACTGTAACCGTAAAATGCCATCAAGCAGAAACTTAAAAAGTCAAAACAACAGTATTTCTACAAAATAAGGTCCACATTGGAAATGGCTTACCTGGGAAACAGAAGTGACATTGATGAATAGACTCTGACTAGGAGAGCAAGAAAGTTCACAGAAAAGGTTTAGAAAGTTCCTCAAGCATGCAGGACATCCAACTAGAATGGGTACAGCCTGAAAGATATGAATATGAATATTTGTAGGGATTTAGTTCAAAAAAATTGTCCTCCAGAATAATGAGTAAGTGATGATCTCCAATGAAACTAAACAGTGTAATTATTAATGTATGAAGGCAGAAACACATATGGAGATTGTTGAAAGAAATAAAAGGATAGTAACTTGCCTGTTGAACCTGTGCCCTTAATGTGTCAAACTGTTGCTCAGTACAACAAACATTTCCATTTATGGATGGACACAAACTTTGAATTTTGGCAGAGAGTAAATCATCGGGCTGGAAAGGGAAAGTATACATACTAGTAAGTAAATATTAGAAGTAAAAAAGTACGGTTTGGATATGCTAATGCAAGTGGGATGGTTGATAAATAAACCTTGACAGAAGGAGAAGCATAGGGACAATTGAGAACTTTGCCATCAGTGCGTTGACCACAAATATCATACATTGCGCAGTATTCATCGGAATGGATAGCCCTAAACACAAACATTACTAGTAAGTATTTGGAATGAATGAATGAATTGAAGAGAAATTTACAGCGATTGGGAAATAATTAATTCTGACCTGGATGTTAGGGCGGGGGTGGCAGTGGCAGTGGCAGTGAGGAAAGGCGAAGAGAGTATCTGCATAAACATAAAAACCGTATGGTATTTAATAGTTAATTAAGGCTAAAGTCAAACTAAACTAACTCATCATCGATGAGATTGTAATTCATTCAAATTAAAAGAGAGGAGTTGAATTATTGCCTGTAATAGAAAACCGATTCCGACGGAGAAGATGATGATATTCATCATGTGCTATTTCTATTTCACTTCAACGATGACGAGAGTAGTAACTACTAAGTAAGTTAATGCCTACAACTCTCTCTACAAGGGACATTTTGAACGAGATCCCATTTTTGGAAGGACATATTCGTCCATAACAAATCAAAATACTAAATTAGTATCTTATTTTTTTCTTTTTTTCAGTTATACAAGTACAGAATCTGGAACTCATTTACAGATAACAATTCTAAATGAGTTCTGCTTATCAAACAAAATTAGTCTCTTACTTATTTTAAAAATATTTACCCTTTTATTTTTATTTTACTTCAGATGTTTATAATTTTAAATGCATTATTTATATATTCTCTAGTTCAAATTCAAATCCTCCGCATCCATTTTTTTCTTGGATCAGGTGTGTACACCATTTTCATTTCTTTTTATCACATAAATAAAATATTTTTATGTAGATTTTTTTTTTTTCCCATTGTTTCTCCATTTTGGTATATTGTTGTATGGTTTTTTTGTCTTTGTTACGGTGTACATTTCGTTCAAATTAACATATTAATTTCGATTTATTACAAATTTCTTCAATTACTTGGTCATATAAATTTTAAGATATTAATATTTGATCATTTTGATTTTACCAGATTTATAGATATTTTATTTATTAATTCTAGTGTTGAGAGTTTGTTCACATGTTTATTTTTATAAAAAAGTTAGTAACATTAAATTTGTGTTATTTTTGATACATTTTATCTACTAGAATGAATGAATATATATTTCTTAAACAACACTGATTAAATCATAACAAATAAACTATCGTACTATAAAATATTTCATTATAAAAATCGAAAAAGAAAATCGCATCAAAAAATTAAGATTAAGTTAATTCGATAATATACATTATATGTTATATTTTCTACTTAAGAAAATATATTCATAGATCGATATTTTAAATATAGAAAATAACACAAATTCAATATTAAAACTAGGATGAATTTGCTATTCATTCATTAAGATAGAAGGATAAACACTAGAAGTAATGGATCCTGTTGATGATAGTGGATTCACGTAATGAAGCTCCCCAAGCAACCTGGATTGCCCCAAAAATTTGCCACTTAGAAAGGTACATCTTTGCGTGCTAGTGGATGTTGAATTTGGATTGAATTCCTATTAAGGTTAGCCTTGAGATTTTTTGCGTCATGATGAAATTAAACATTCATAGATACACTTGGAAATAAGACACGTTATTAAGATTTCGTCGATTCATAAAGCTAAATATACTAATATAACACGTTTCAAAACACTTGTATTTTCACTAAAAAAAATATAGATTGTCATGATGAGACCAAATAAAATCTCATCCAATGTAACTTGAAATCAAACAAACAACAGATTCATTATTTCCTCCTCAATAGCAACTTAATGATATTGTTGATGTTTAGTAGCCTCAGAAGCAACAAGTTAATTTGAACCATCTGAAATAGCTGAAGTTGAAGCTCCTGCACTAGCCTTGGGTGTGAAAATGCTATGGAAGAGAATGCTTTTATCAATGATGCTTATATGATATGAGAATGTAAAAAGCATCCAAAACTAGTCTACTATACTGCAGGCGGCACACACCAACCAGATACTTTTGACAATCCTTATATCAGTTTGATTGAGATCCAAAATGAATATTTGGGATTCTAATATAGTAATTGGTACACGAGACAATACAACATGTTGATCAACTAACTAGAGACATGCATACCAAATCCACAACTCACAAAAGCAACATAAAAGCATAAATTTCTTTGCTAGCTAGCTCCTTGAGTTCAAGGAAAATACAAAATGAACAACCAACCAATAGCCTCTGATACCCATTAATTGGGGTCAACCACCACGGTTCTGTTAGTAGAAGCTTGAATACCCTTCAAGTCCTCCAAGACTTCCTTCATGGATGGGCGCATTTTGGGCTCAGGTGCTAGACATTTTGAAGCAAGCTTAGCTACAGGAAGTGCAGCTTTGATTGGATATTTATCTCCCAATTGACGATCCATAACACTCTTCAGTTTTCTTCTATCTTGTAGGTGTGGTTTGATCCAGTCCGTTAGATTGTGAAACCCGGTTGGACGGTTGGTATCCACTGCTCGTAGGCCTGTCAGGATCTCAACCAAAACAACTCCAAACCCATACACGTCACTCTTTACATATAAATGCCCTGCATAGTGCATATAGATTTCAATTTCAATTTGAAAGAGTAGTAGTACTAGTAGTTAATAATGAATTTCATTTTGCACTACATAAAAAATAAAAATAAAATGGAAAAAAGAGGCAATGAATGAATGACCTGTTTGCATGTATTCAGGAGCTGCATAACCAATTGTGCCCATAACCGCTGTTGACAAATGGGATTGACTAGCTGAAGGACCCAGCTTTGCTAGCCCAAAATCTGATATCTTTGCATTGTAGGACTGTAACAGCAAGCAGCAGCCAGCAGAATTTAATCAAAATAATAAAATTGAAGGCAATGAATGAATGAATGAATGTTAAAAAGCATGAAGCGAAGCAAAGCAGTGAGTGAGTGACTGACCGCATCAAGCAATATATTGGAGGCCTTAAAGTCTCTGTAAATAATTTCTCTATCGGATGTATGCAAGAAAGAAAGGCCAGAAGCAGCCCCAATTGCTATCTTAAGCCTGAGGTCCCAAGGAAGTGGTTGAACAGCAGCCCCCCTTCCAAAGAGATGATGTTCCAAACTGCCCTTCTGCATGTATTCATAGACAAGAAGAAGCTCTGTTCCCTCGTAACAGTATCCCAACAGCTTAACGAGGTTAGGATGAGAAAGCCGTCCTAGAAAATGTATTTCAGACTGCAAAAACACAAAAGCTGACTTAGTAATATTCAATAGGATTCATCCATCCATCCAACCAATAAATTGAATTACCTGCCATTCCTCGAGTCCTTGGTAGCCTTCGGAGTTCAACTTTTTGACTGCAATGGTAGTTGAATCAAGCCATCCTCTGAAGACTTTTCCAAAACCTCCCTCACCAAGAAGTGTATCAGCTCTGAAATTCTTCGTAGCAGACTTCAATTCCGCAAAAGTGAAGACCCTCAAATTAGAAGTAGCTAAGATCTGGCCGTATCCAATCGACGACCCCACCGAGAAGCTACTTATGGAGGAATTGATACTGCTTCCACCACTACTTGTAGAAGAACTACTAGTAGTGGTGGTGGTGGTGGTGGTGGTGGTGGTGGTACTACTGTAGCTGCCACTAGTTGTATCGGAATGAGATGTCCCAGGTGTAACTATACATATACATACAAATGAATTAACCTTTCAGACCAAAAACCAAATAAATAACTAACAAGTTGCTTTTCTTACCCGTTGCGGTTGCGGTTGGGGTTGGGTCGTTAGGTTGATCGGAACTCAAGCAAATCCCCATTCAAATCTATCAATTTAATTTCCCACAAATTCGCCGGTTTGTTGCACAATTTCACTCCTCCAATCAATCAAACCATATTTTTCTTCTTCTTGAGCACATGCACGCTTTTTTGCTGTTAGTATTATTGATTTTTATTACGACTTTTGCTTTTGTTTGTTGTCGTCTTCAATAATTGAAGTAAGGTCTTTGTTTGAGAGAGAAGATCTATTAGTAATCTTATGTGAATATGCGTGTACGATGTATTAATTAATTGGTGAATAATAGTAAGTCGCATGTGGACTCGGTCAAATATGAGAAATTGCTACCCCTGCCGCCACCACCACTAGCAGTAAAGTCAACTTTAATTAGTCAGCAGTCAAGTTACACGTTACTACAATCAACAAACTCTATTTTCTTCTGTTCAGATTCAAAACTCATCAGCACCGGACAGGAACATCTCCCCCAATTTAACCACAATTTACAAATTCTTATTTAATATTTCTGCTCCGCCCAATCTAACCCCATCTAAAATATTAGCAAATTATTTAAGATTCTTTTATAATTAATTAATTATTACGGAAACTCAAATCTCATTAATTTATTAATATATGAATTCTTCGACTAATAATATTTTTTTTTAATTTATCTACATCAAATTATTATAATGTTTATTAAAATTTCTAATTCATTTATCTATTTAATCTTAATCACAATAATTAAATAAATTATTTTTATAATTAAAATTTTAATCAAAATTATAATAAAAATATTATTTTAAAATATACTTAAAAGATCAAACTTAAAAATTTAGTTGTATTAAATATAAAATATAATTAAATTTATTCATAAATAATATATTAGTTAACTATTAAGAATTTAATTTAATAATGTCAAAATATTTTAATTTTTAAATATCCGACAGAAGTTTCTATGGTTATTTTTCTTATGATTCATTTTTCTATTCTTTGTGAAAACGTGTGAAGCGTGTGGTATGTATGAAATCGTTTTGCTACTATTTGTTGGAAAAGAAGGTATATTCACTTATTAAATTCAATAAATTCACAGTAATCTAAATGCTAACTCTAAGTCGTAAATAGATTTCATTTCAATTTTAGTTTTGACATGATACTTTTTATCATGAATCACTTTAAAAGTCATTTTAGATTGAAATTTTATATATTAAATCCAAAATCATATATTGTTAAAAAATGTGAAAAATAAATATACGAAATTTTACATCGAATGATTTAAATTAAAGTGAAAAATAATAATTTGATTTAAATTAGATTGTTAAATTATCGAAAACAAACACGTAAAATTTGAGATACGATTGCAAGTTACCGAACACAAAAATTAATAAAAATTTAAGTATTATGATTTAATGTAAAAAAAACTCAAAATAATTATTCAACAAATGAACCATAAATAAAATGGCACCACAATATAAGGCTTTACAATATTATAAATTAATTATAATAATACTTATTTTCCTTTTTAATCAATAAATTCACTTTTATTTTACAATTATTTTCTACAATATCTTTCTTTTTCTTCCAAATTTTTTATTTTTAAATTTAAAATAAAATATAAATCAATTGTATTCGAGTTGGATGTCAACATTCTTTTACCAGTCATTAGACTTCTAACAACTTTATATTTAATAAAATAAAAAATGTGGAATGGTTATGTCTAACGGTCACGTATTTGATAAATATGAACTAATTATATTGTCGTATATATATTAACTTTTTTACATTAATACAGCACGTGTTTTTTTCTTTTTAATAAAAATAAATAAAATATAAGTTTAATTGCACTTTTGATTTCTATTAAAGGTAAAAATTGAAAGTAGTCCCCTCATTTTGTTTGTCTCCAGTTTTAGTCCCCTAAACAGAATTTGAGGCCAAATCACGATGAATTGTCATTTTTTTTAATGACGTGTCAATAAAAAGGTAACGTGATACACGCTTACGTAGAATAAACTTATTATTATATTATTTTTGATTAAAAAATATAATTTATATTTTTAAAAATCATTTTTATAATTGTGACAATATTTTTAAAAATACAATTAAATTGTTAAAATTAAATCAAAAGAAAAAATACCTAAAATCATTCATTCGTGAACAAATCAAACCCTCAAAATCATTCTATCTCTCTCTCTTTCTATTTCTCTTTGCGACTCTTTCTTCTTTTAATTTAATTTTAATAATTTAATTGTATTTTTAAAAATATTGTCACAATTATAAAAATGATTTTTAAAAATATAAATTATATTTTTTAATCAGAAATAATATAATAATGAGTTTATTTCACGTAAGCATCTGTCACGTCACCTTTTTTATTGACACGTCATTAAAAAATGACAACTCATCATGATTTGACCTCAAATTCTGTTTTGGGGACTAAAACTGGAGACAAACAAAATGGGGGACTACTTTCAATTTTCACCTATAATAGGGGGACAAAAAGTGCAATTAAGCTTAAAATATATAAAAGTTGTTTAAATTTGAAACAAATTCTTCAATTCAATTACCTTTATTATTAGAGATAATCATATTCAAGACGTATTAAATATTATATATGGAATTCAAATTCAGGTTTATACTGAAACGCTTATTTTTTTTTTTTAAAAAAAATTAAATTAAATTAAAAATATCTTATTTTTTTAATTCATTTTTCAATTTCTTTTAAAACTTAAAAATCAGTCTAACTATATTGTCCTTCGTTTTTGTTCTCGTTCTCCATCCTCCTTTAATTTGTTATTTGTTTTTCGTTTTCGACGTCGTCATCTTCCATTTCGTTCTCTATCACCATTTTTGACGCTATTCTCAACCTCGCTTTTGTTTTCGTTCTCAACATCGTTGTGAAAGGTACAAAGAAGTGGATTGAAAGAAATAATTTTTTTTATGAAATCTAACTCCTTGCACTAATTATACATGTTCCATTCAAATCTGCAAGGTTGTCTTTGTGTCCGTTTGCACAAGCTATATAAGTTGTTGTTCTACCAAAATAATGTTATGGGCATGGATCGGTAAGTGCTCGTGGTGCTTCTCTAAGAGATAAGAGGGAAGCAATTGTGCGCTCCCTTATTAAGAATTACAACCCTTACATTAAAAAGACTAACATATAATTATTTCCTCAAATAATTGCACTTATTTATCTTGAGATTTTGACTGTTGAAGTCCTCCTACTTGCTACTCTAAGAGTTATTGGAGCACATACTTAAACGATTCTCTATAGAGTGAGTTGACGACCTTTAAAAATTTATTAAAGTATTTATTTAAAAATTTGAGTAGCACAACCTTTGAAATTTATCTCGATTTCATTATTTATTTATTTTAATAGTCTTTGTTATATAATATTATATTAGTTTGATTTATATATAAGTTAAAAGTATTTAAATATTGAATTGTTATGCGATCGAATATGTTTTCTATTAAATTATGATGAAATGAGAAATGATTTTAAATACGCGTTTTGGAAAATCGTTGTTATAATTATTAAATAGTTAACGACGTTAGGTGCACCTAATTACCTCAGTTTTGATTAGGAAGGGTTACTATTAGATGAAGTCGCCTTTATGAGAAATGTCATCTGTATGAGGAGAGGACTATCAACGAGAAGTAAGCTCCCTAATTGAGAGTGTGATGATGCATCGCGGGATTGAGAGGAGAGGGCTACCCGTTAGATGTAGCCACCCCTAAGAGAAATATCACCCTTAGAAGGAAATGACTATCAATGAGATGAAGCCGCCTCTTGGTTATCAAAAAAATTTGTAATTTTACTTGTTTGATTTTCATAATGATTTTAATGTTATTCATTTTGATTTCGCTTCGCTGTAACTGAAATTTTTAATATTTCTACGTGAGCAATTAAATACTAATTTTAATAATTTTATTATATGTGTAACATAATCGTCGCAAGATTGTAAAACATTTTTTTTTGTGCATTTTTATGTTTCTCTTTTAGTTGATGGTGATTGTTGTTTCTTCACTATGTCTTTGTGACTTACCTCTTCATGTTGTTTATTTTTTTTTTTTGTAAAGTCTGATGTCATTTGCAGCTATTTTGGAGTTTAAAAAATCTATTTTTTTTGGGAAATGTATTAAAAAATTAGATTATGTTAATTGGTGGATTATGACTGCATAGAAAGTTAAGCAGGAATTTTATAAATTTGGAAATGTTAAAATTATTAGGATATTTTGTCGAAATTTTGAGAAAAATTATATATATATTTTTAAATGGTTAAAAAACGATTTAGTTGTTTAATTGTTAAATTAATTAAATGACTTGTTAGATTAAGAGTAAAGCTTGTGCGCCGGTCATAACATTTAATTATCGAGTAATGATATATAATGTGAGTTTAACTCCAACTCCCTTTAATACTATACCATTTATCCTTAATTTAAATTTAATTATTGTCCAGGATGTAATAATGTGAATGTTGCTAAATCCATTGTTAAAAACTAGACTGGACAATTCAATTGAGAATTGGGATGTAGTTCGGTTTGGTTCACTTTTTGAACAAAAATATTTGAAAAATGAACACATGGACAACGAGGCATATAACGTAGTTGGTACTCAACATAAAAACTAATAGGAATAATAGAGTGAAGGCAATAGAGAACAATGAAGGTGAGAGAGAACATTGAAGCCAAGAGAGAATAGTGAATGTGATAGATAACGACGAAGGTGAGCGACGGGAGACGAGAGGTTAAGGTATTGTGCGCAATAGAAAAGAGAAGTATACCACAAAACTAAACCCTTCACGGGTATTTAACACTACATAACTTTTTAATTGGTTATTTACAGGACACCGTTTTACAATGCATAATTCGTATTTTCAACTTTATCTTAAAAATATAATCGGCATTTACGTTTTAAATTAATTGTTTAAATAACTAACCAAAAATGGAATTTTTTAATTCCAATTTCACACTAATGGATGAATTGGAATTTGGAGATAACAAAAAAAAAAAATTAAAAATTAACTAAAGTTTCTATGTATCTTTAATTTGTGATAGATTTTTTTAAAATATTTAAATTTAAATAATAATAGTCGATTATATATTTTTATAAGTCATACGAACTTTTAGATTTTAATTTTATCTACTAAGATGGTTCAGTACTTTATCATGTGTTAAATGACAATCGAATGTATTATCAAAATTGATTTTATTTAAATTGGTATATTTTTAATCACAATTTTTAATATATTTAGATTGATAATTTTTAAAGTCTCAATATTTTAATTTGAAACTTCTATACTGATTCTGTTAAAAAGAATATATTTATCGTGATATTGTTATTTTTTAATGCTTGTTTCAATTTTTATACACTCGTATATTTAAAATATTATAAAATTTTATGATGAATATCAATTAAAATTAAAATCAGTTTCAATTTTTATATACTCGTATTTTTAAAATATTATAAAATTTTATGATGAATATCAATTAAAATTAAAATTAAAATCAGTCAAACTTTATTTAGAATTAACATAATAATTTGTCTAATAAATATTAAATTAGTAAAAATATTTGATTTTAATTGTAATTATTTAAAAAATTATACAAATAATTGTTATTCGAATTTGTAAATGAAAGTTAAAGTTTTTAAAAATAAAAATAGGTGAGAATGAATGATTAGGACAAAAGGAAGGGAAAATAGGAGGAGGCAGTGGTATTTTTGAAATATGGTGATGAAAGAGGTCCGTTAAGCGAAAAATGAGAAATGAGGGTTGGGATTATTTTGGTTGTTGATTGGATTCTAGGAGACGGTGACAATCGAAGTGGAAATTATCGATTGAATTAATCAATCAATAATTGTATTAAGTGGAAAATTGGAATCTGAATTGTGTTGTTGGTTTGATGGTCTGATCTGCTGCTGCTGCATCTGCATCTGCATCTAAATCAGCGGGTATGGCAGCACCTAATGTGGATCTCTTCGATGCTTATTTTCGTCGTGCCGATTTGGATCGAGACGGCCGTATCAGCGGTGCCGAAGCCGTCTCTTTCTTCCAAGGCTCCGGTTTGCCCAAAAACGTCCTTGCGCAGGTTTGTCCCTCTTTCTTTCCTTATGATTTTATTTCGTTGGTTCATTCATTCATTCATTCATTAGCACTACTAGTGTAGTCAGTTGCTATTTATTTCCTTTCCTCTAAATCGTAAATCGTAAATCGCAAATCCAATCCTCGCTCTGCAGATTTGGGCATTTGCAAACCAAAGCCAGAGTGGTTTCCTTGGTCGTGAGGAGTTCTACAATGCACTTAAACTTGTCACAGTCGCACAGAGTAAGCGGGAACTCACCCCTGAAATGGTCAAAGCTGCATTATATGGCCCTGCCGCATCTAAGATTCCCGCACCTCAAATCAATTTCAGTGCCACTGCTACACCACCTTCACCATCACCATCACATCCGGCTTCTCAAAATTTGTCTGCCGGTGTTGCCCCTCAAGGAGTGCCTTCTGTTGGTGGAGGACCCCGCCCTTCTGTTGGTGGAGGACCTCGCCCTGCAGGTGCCGGCAGCTTCCCTAGTTATGGCAATATGGGTGGAGCTCCACCACCAACGTCCTCTTCTCAGCAGCTACCAGTCAGAGGAGCTAGTCCTCCTTCAACTCAGGAGGGGTTTGGTCTTGCAATTACAACTACCTCTGGATCAAATGTTGCACCCCCCACACCTACACAGTCACAATATCCTTCCGCTGCCACTAAGCCATCCGATCAACTGGTCAAGGATTCTAGATCCATGGATACTTCTGTGAATGGTATTGCTTCTGATTCATTTTTTGGAGGGGATTTGTTCTCACCTACCTCAACTCAGCCCAAGCAAGATTCTTCTCCACAAGGATTTTCTTCTGCTAATTCTCTGCTTTCATCTGCCATTGTTCCTGTATCTGGAGGAGGGAACCAGAATTCTATCAGGACTAGTACCCCTGATTCTTTGCAGAGTTCACTTGCTACCCAGTCTGTTGCTCCACATCTTCAGCAGGCCCAGCCTGCTGTGAAACAGAACCAGCATGCCTCCGTCCAGATGCCTAATACGCTCAGTTCACCTGGACTTCCAGCAAGATTGCAGGATTCTGCACCAGGTCAGCCTCAATCTCCATGGCCAAGAATGACTCAGACTGATGTTCAGAAATATACGAAAGTATTCATGGAAGTAGACACGGATAGAGATGGGAAAATCACTGGGGAACAGGCGAGGAACTTGTTTCTTAGTTGGAGATTACCAAGAGGTATATTTTCTACTTCCTTTTCATTTGTTTGGACATCAGGGGTAAAATGATTTCCTTATTCTTCTACTTCTCTAGTTCTCTGGTCGCATATGCAACAGAAATCAGCATAAATATGATCGTTTACACTTATTGCATAATCTAGGTTTGCATTTGATGATAATTGCTTTCTGTTTTGGTGTGGATATGTGTATCTTTTCTACGGTTTTAGTTTTCATATCCTTCACTCGTGTAGCTTTTCAATGGCTAGCTAATTCCTGATCATTATTTGCATGCCATGTTTTATATTTTTCAGAGGTTTTAAAGCAGGTCTGGGACTTATCCGATCAAGATAATGATAGCATGCTTTCTCTCAGAGAGTTTTGTATTGCACTGTACCTAATGGAGCGACACAGGGAGGGACATGCTCTTCCGCGTGTACTTCCAAATAACATTGTTCTTGATTTACCTGCTACTGGTCAACCTGCCAATCTCCACAGTCCTGTACCTTGGGGAAATCCGCCAGGTCTGTGCTGAAGAACTAGCATGTTTTATTTGTTTACAATCATTCACATGTCTGGAGAATATTATGCTCTATAATTTATTGTCTCTTCATCCTTTTATCTTGGAAAGGTATTCAACAACAGCCAGGAATTACCGGATCTGGTGCTCGACAAGTTAACCCTACTGCTGGTCGGCCACCAAGGCCAGCTGCCGTCCCTCCATCTGATGAAGGACCTCAGAACAAGGAGCAGAAGTCTAAAATTCCGGTCTTGGAGAAGCATCTCATAAATCAACTGAGTTCAGATGAGCAAAATTCAATTAGCTCAAAGTTTCAAGAAGCAACCGAAGCTTCTAAGAAGGTAACTATTGTATACTTATTTCTTTGCAGCAGTTATGTTGTGCCTTAAATTTTGATGCTTTCAATTACTTTTTATTTTTGGTTGCATCAAGAGGTTCTAGCACGTAAGAAGAGAAGGGGAATAATTGGCCTTTGTTGAGGATTGAACCTATGACATCATCACTGTACCCAATCTTAAAAGACTTGGGACAGTGACAGTCAAGATATAGCCTATCAGTTTTACTCAACAGATGGCATGTTTGTTTGTTTATTTGTTTTCTCACTTACATAGCTGCAGGTTTTTGTTTTATTTTGATTGTAAAGCTTGCACGTTTACCCGTCTTTCATAAACGGTTTGCTTATCTAATATCTATTGATTCTATTGGCCAACTGCCAAATCTGACTTTGATTGGTTTGCAGTTTCATAATAAGCAATTTTTTTGGTTGGGCCATCTATGGAACATGTATGGTTATCTTTTCAGGTTGATTAGTTTGAGGATATGGGGGGAATGTCATTATAAGCTGTATTTGGTTTCAATAGGAAGTATGATTATTCTCTTTAGACATCATGCTGATGATGATTGAAACTTACATATGTTAATTATTAGCTGTTACTTGTACCTATAAAGCTTGCATGGAAAGTTCATATTCTTATTGAAATTTGTGCATTGCATATCATAGCATCCTCACACATGCCTGATGAAACTCTATTATGGTTCAAAATTCAAATTGAACAAAGGCTATGCCCATCTCTTTTGTTAACTGCAGGTAGAAGAACTTGAGAAAGAAATAGTGGAGTCGAGAGAGAAAATAGAATTCTTCCGTGCAAAAATGCAGGAACTTGTGAGTGTTTTTAGTGCTTTATACCTTTGTGCCCTGTTAAAACTCTATTCTGTTTAATCTGTGTTCTATTTGCTTTTTTGGCAGTTTTCTTTTTCTTGATAAATAAACCGGTGATTTGATTACTCTTATAGTGTATCTTGATTTGCGGTCGAAGCCAGAAACCATATAGATGTACTGATAGATAGTAATTTTGAAATATAATTTGGGAGGCAGACTGTTTACAATTGTGATTTATTCTACTTATGAAAGAATGAATCTTGCCAAGAACTTTTCCCATGTGATGGGATTTATTGAGTTTTAAGGATGCAAAATATATGTAGGCGGTTATTATTATTATTGTAAATATCACAGATTCGTTGATCAAACCAACCATTTCTTACTATAGACCTACTAAATACAAAGACGTAGATTCCTATCTGCTTAATGGGTTTCTGTCTCTTGAATAAATTAATTGAAGGAAGTAAAAATGTGCTCCAGGAAAGGTATTTTACTTGGTTATTATCCATCATTAGATGTCACACCCCTTCTTTCAGCTTTGGGCTGCTTCTCTAGATACCTAGGAACTACTGGCCTGGAAGAAAGATGTCTATAAAATACTTTTGTTCTATTCTGAACACAGACTGGACTCTTTTGTGTACTTACATAATAAAATCGTGGATACCCAAAAAGAGAAAACCATATAAAAGCTGCCTTTTATGCGCTGCATATGGTTAACAATGTCGTTTTAATATTCCTCTTTTCATATTTTCTCCCTTTTTAAATGAATTTCTGGTTCTTTTGCCTGCAAAAGGTTCTGTACAAGAGCAGATGCGACAATCGTCTTAACGAGATCATAGAAAGGATATCTGCTGATAAAAATGAGGTATCATTATATAGCAATTCATGTATCCTTTTTAGACCTTTAACGTTAATTAAGTTTAACCGTTAGCTCAATATATTAATTTCAGGTAGAGATTCTAGCAAAGAAATATGAAGATAAATATAAGCAAGTTGGAGATTTATCATCCAAGTTGACTACCGAGGAAGCCACATTCCGTGACATACAGGTTCAATAAAATATGGCCTTTTCTTCAATTCATAGCATATATAGCATGTATGCTAATTGCTAACATACTTGTTATCTCTTTCCATTTTGCATCACTATGTCACATTATTTTATTCTATGTATAGGAGAAAAAAATTGATTTGTATCAGGGGATTGTCAAGTTGGAACAAGATGTAAATACTGATGACACAGTACAGGTATATTTGAATATGACCTGGTCAAAACATCCATCTTGAGATTTTTTTCTTCATATTTAATCTAATCATATGCAACTTTCAGGGTCGTGCTGATCACATCCAATCTGTCCTTGATGAACTGGTGAAATCTCTAAATGAACGGTGCAAGATGTATGGGTTACGTGCAAAGCCCACAACATTAGTGGAGCTACCCTTTGGTAATTTCAAATTTATAGTTGTTATCATATCTTTTTAAGTGTTATCAAGTCTTTTTCATGTCTATAACTTTATTATATGATATTCGTTGCAAGTGCTGTTGGTATTTAGTTTGAGGAAGTAACCTTCAATTGCCGAACTACTGGTTTTAAATCAGTATGAAAACTTTTTGAGCCAGCGCAACTTCATAAAAGTTGCCTGATCAAGTGGCATTTAACACACACGGTCTAATGATTTTATCATGTAACCTTTTAACTATTTTTATGGCGCAGTTCTGTATGTAAAGGCTCTATATAATCTTATATAACTATTATTGCTGCATATCACAATTGTTTTCTCATGCCATTATTTTTTGAAGAATCTATTTAAAACAAAATAGGATAATGGATTGCTATTCACACTAAATTAGCTATATGGTTCTTCGTATTAGGGAATAATGTAATTATTATCAAATGTTGTATAAATGCTTTGGTTATATGAAAAGATGGGAAACTTGAAACTAGCGGATGGTTCTGAGAACTGTGTACTAAACTACACATTTGGTCCAAATAAAAATCCTTCTGTTGCATTTGTCTACTTTTATTAAAATTAATCTGAGAAAACTGTTCATTGCCTGCGAATTGACTCATTTTTCATGGTTCTGAGAACTGTGTACTAAACTACACATTTGGCCTCTTGATTCAGTTATTGTGTTCCCTCATTTTTCATTGTTTTAGTTGTGTCATGCAATTTCTCTTTGTTTTGTTATACTGTGCTCTCCTCTAATATATTTTTACATTGAATAATGAAATCATTACATATATAATATATATATATATATAAATTTTTTTCTTGTGTTATGTGGCCTCACTCAGTTTAATCCTTTAGGCTGGCAACCTGGTATCCAAGAAGGTGCTGCTGACTGGGATGAGGATTGGGATAAGCTTGAAGATAAAGGTATCTGAAATAACACTAGTTATATCTGATATTCTATTAATTACTAAAAATAAAATGCAAATGATATGCACACTGTGTGGCATCGGCCATAAATTGAGGTTTTTTTGCACAAGGTTATGAAAACCACATTGACATGGCTAATTATCGATTAATCTTTGGGATTAGTTGATATCTCACACTCATACTGGATGTCTATTAGTATTGTCTGCATTTTCAAACTCAAATTGATAACATTTGCATTTTTGGTTTTTGAGAAGAATATTCTATCATTATTGTTATAATTTAGACAGCACAATTTATCTTTAGAACAAAACTCCTCTGTGAAGATTAAAGTGTGCATTATTTTCTTTTTTTGTTCTTTTTTTTTTTTAATTCTTCCTAGCTGTATTTACCTCTCTTTGTTAGAATTGAAGGTGCGTGTAGTCATGTACATGTGAGACACAATTTAATGCATTGTCAATTTTCACCTGTCCTCAAGATTAGGGAATAGAATTAACTTTAGAAGAGAAATAGGAAAGAGTCTCATTGAGAAACTAAAAAATGATGGTTAAGAGGATTATGGAATGTTATCTTGCTTGTCCCTCCTTGAAAAAATCTTCCCAAAAGAGTTTTCACTGAAACCTTCCTGTCTTGTATCTCAAATGCACCCTTGTAACTCGATGGTTGAATCAGAATCCCGATAAGAGCTCTGATACCATAATTGAGTGTGATATACAAAACATTCTTCTATATTTAAGATGAATGGATGACTCCCAACTAAGATTGTAAATTCTCACTTAATTGATGATGATTGGCGCATACAAATAAGGAAAGAATATATAGATGCCCATCTCATCAGATCAGAGATGATATTGCAACATTGAGGCAAAAGTTGAATTTCAAGGCATGCTATTCATGACACCAACATTTTTATTAGCTGAATGAAAATGGTAGTAGCAAAAGACTAAGCAAACTGATCAAAGTCCAACCACACACTAAAAATAAATAGCATACACACACTTCATGATATTGATAACTATATAGTTAATGGATGAGACAATGAAGAATTAGTATCCTCATATTTGAATATTGTATTGGGCGCTGCATCAAGAGAATCAAAAAGAGCCGGCCAGTCTTATCTTTAAGTATGTTAATATTCTCATCTATACTTACAGATCCTAGTTTTTGTCACTCTCTCTGCTTGCATATTCATCTATTTTGTTTTGGTATTCTGTATTTCTTTTACACAATACTTCTTCAGCTGATGAATTATAATTCTTTGTACTATATTATGTATTTATTTTCTCAGCTTAACTGTTTTTCAAAATGTGAGAGATCGATCATTTGATTTTGTTGCGATTGAAGTTATGGATAACTGCAATTACTTTATTTTCTGGTCTGCATCTGTTCTAGTTTGGAGAATGTTGGAAAGATGTGGATAATTTCTTATTTACTGTGCGCTTTCTTCTAGCAGAATTTGCTCTCGTCAAAGAATATACCCTTGATGTGCAAAACACCATAGCACCTCCAAAACAAAAGTTACCAAAGGCCGTGAAAACAAAATCTTTGGATGTTGACAGTCCAAAATTTGTAGCTTCACCTAAGAGTGATGATAAGTCAGAAAAACCTCAGACTACCAATGAACAGGGAGTAGGCAAAGGATCTGTTTATAATAAAAGTGAAGACGGGTCTGCAAAAAGTGCTCCTAATAGTCCATTTGCAAGTAGTACTATCGGAAGTCCACATAGGGACTTTGTTGATTCTGACATTAGAAAGACTGCTGGTGAAGATAGCTCACCCCGTGATCAAGATGCCACGCAAGACATCCAAAGGTATGTTTTTTAAGATCTGCACATTAGTTTTCCAAATCATGGTCAAGTTGCTCATTTGGTCATAAATTAGTGGAGGGAATTCTCATATGTTACTGATCATGTATATTCTGTGCCTTTTTTAAGGCTATGATCATAATAATACTATAATTGTTATATTAATGTAAATGATAATTGTTAGTATTATACTCCCCGGCTTCCTCCTAGCAAGTTTTTCTTTTTTGTGCAATTTATCCTTGACATGTTTTTAGAGCCCCTGTGAACAATAGGATAGGAGTTTGATCCTTTCTGCCCCATTTTTCTCATTGTATAATGTTAGTTCAAGGTAAAGTGTTCATGTGCGTTGTACATTTTTCAACTCAAAGGACTTTTGTCTTTACACGCGCACACATATGTTAGAGACCTGCTAACAGCTTAGGCTTATAAGAGATTCCGTGATAATTGTCATCTGTAATATTTTGTGCATCAAGGGAGAGTCACAATTAAGTTATCACTTGGGCGATTTCGGGTCTTCATTTCCCCCCTTATAAGTCATATAGCTGCATAATTATCACTTGCATCTGAACCCATACCCCTCCTCACATTTGTGTCCAGGCTACCATCCTCCACTTTTGGCTTGGGCAAAAAACTTGTTTGTCCAACTTGACAAAAAACCCATTTGTCAAAACCCTAAGTAAAACATGAGGATGCTATCCTCCTCACGTTTGAGTTGAATCAAGCATCTTAGCATCCTCCACATAATCATTCTACCATTCACCAAATATATAATTTGATTTTCATATCTTTACCCATTGGATGCTTTTAAGACATCTTTGCTTTCTCTCTAGTCTCTACTTAATTTGTAATAAAAGAAAACCAATCGTGGATATGCAAGAACAGGAACTAGAACACAATGAGGACTGGGTAATACCTCACATTGAAGGATCAAAGAGGGGGGATCTGTTGAAAATTTACACTGACAAATATATCATGGAATCATCGAACGTAAATTTTTTGATTTGATGATATTCACATTCTTATTAAGTTACATGTTACTTAGTTGCACTTAGCTTTTGAATACTTGCTTTTGGCCATATTCATCAATGTTTAAACTTTAAATGGTCCTTTGGAATACTTGTATGATTGATTTAACATCAAACCTTCAGATGATTTTTGGTGTTGCTGTCTAAACCTGCATTTCACCTCGTCACAACAATGCTAATTGCCGTATAGTTCTTACTTACCGAATGTTTGAAAATTTAAATAGCCAAGTGTTCTATGAACTGGTTATAGTACGCCTTCTAAAACTTCGACGGATTATAAAAGTGTTAGATTGATGTGACCTTTACAAGCATGTGCAAAATATGGAGCTGAACCCAATTAGTGGGATAGGATTTGGTTGTTGTTGTTATGCATGATAAGGATGTACATTCCCAACTGTGATTTGAAAGTTTATTTATTTATTTAAAATTGGTGTTGGTTAGTGTCAGTGTCCACAGATACTGATATTCACTTCATTTTGTTTTTTTAAATTATTTAGATGTTTTGATCTTGGAAAATAATTGTTTGTATATAATCTTGCATATTCAGTGATCATGGTGGTGAGAAGTCTGTGTTCTCTGAAGACAAAGTTTTTGATGAACCTAATTGGGGAACCTTCGACACAAATGATGATATTGATTCAGTTTGGGGATTCAATGCCAGTAGCACCACAAAGGAGGTATGGAAGTTCTCGCCTGTAAAGTATAATCTCAGCAAATTCCTTTCTTCTTTTGAAGGATGCGTGTGTCTAAATTTCTCCCGCTATATTCTAACTTGTCATCACCAGTTCCGGTGGTTTAATTACTGCATTTCTCCTGCTTTATTCTAACTTGATAATGACGTTATTGTAATATTTTGGAAACACTAACCGGATAGTCTAATACACCTATTCATACCAATAGTATAGGAAATGTCGCAAAACTAGTACCATTACTCAACATACCTTTCCCCAAATTCAAGATCACTAAACGTTCAGCTTGTTACAATTTTTTGTCAAAAAAAAAGCTTGTTACAGATAAACCCACCAAAACAATTTAAAAACATAATAACTCTAAGATTACGAAACATAAAATTTTAATAGGCTTCCCAAAAAAGGGTTCTCAAATAAAATTTGCAAAAAAGAGCACTACTAGAGACAACATTGTCTTAGATGGTTGGGACGATGCACATGTAGAGGAGTTAGTCAAACGTTCCATAACTACGGGTAAAAAGACTATGCTGTTCTGATGCTTACTAGGAATAGGTCACCATTCAGGACAGTCAACACCGTGGTTGTTTAACTATCGTGTTGATTAACACATTCATGGAGTTTACGGTCTAGTTATCAAAGTTTAGTTAACTCACGTACAATATTGTTTGTATAAACTTGGGTAGATTCACATTATCACATAGACTCGCAGGTTTGAGGACTGTTGAACAAGTCTACATCATAAGGACTATTTTTCCCAAAATGCCTAAACAGAAAATGGTGGTGTTTTTTATTTATTTTTTATATTCAAAATGCAATAGCTAAATGATAAGGATCTGTACTGCACAAAATGTTAACCTCGCAGCGATAGAACACGACTCCACATATGCACCTAATTTCTCAACATGAGCTCATCTGTAAAGGAGGTGATCGATGGTGTATTGAGTCTCAACCCCATAGCTACCAGAGGGAAAGCAGAAAGTCATAACCAGAAAACACGTAAAACCTGTCATTGCAAGTTAGTGATGAACTTGGCAGGCCAATGAGGTGAATGTACCCAACTTTGATGAGCTGAAAGCTAGCTCTGTCGAGCTGAATCCAGCCCCAAGGAAGGAAGCAGTCCCACAATCCTTCATTTTTTATCAAGTAAACTCAATTGCCGAGACAACGGATATTTCGCAAGTTTATATTAACTCTCTAGTTTGACAACCTCTGTCAACACAGCAATACAAAACTCCCTATCAAAAGTATGCATATTGGGATAAAGATATTATTGGTGCAAAATATACACAGAAAGGCTCAGCGAAACTAAAATTGTCCTAATAAACATTATTGTGAAGCATGAAACTGAAATAGTTACCTCAAAATTTGAGTTCTGGATTTGCAAAAACATTGATCATATTTCATTACATAGTTGTTTCCACAGTTCAACTTTACAATTTATAATTCCTTCTCTTGAATCATCAACTAGGACTATATCACAGTAGATAGTATTCATTGTGGGATTGGCCTGTGGTCTTTGGTGCAAATCTGTTTATATATTACTATTACATCTCCAATAGTTGGCACTATTCACTAACTAAGATAAAAAGGTGAGCTCAAAATTGAGCATGATGCAAACCTATTATTATAGTGTCGATACCTTGATTAGTATAAACACTATCTTCTTCCCTTTTCTACATCTCCTTTGTAGTTTTTTTTTTATATCATATGCAATATCTACTTAATCACTGGAGCCCTTCTGACTTCATGTGACACCCTATAATAGGCTTTTTCTGGATAGGTGAAGATGGTGCAGGTCTTTTGCTTCCTTTTGTAAATTACAATGTAGCCCAGCAATAGATATGTAGCTTACTAGCTTCTGTATGGCTATGGATAGTATGACTTGGAAGGTTCAGGAAATCTCATAGTTACACTATACTTATGACTGATACAAATTCATGGTTTTTTGGTTATTAGGAATTTATAGTTTTTATAAGATTTTATGTGTCTTAGTATCAACGGATGAGATGTCATTCTCTTATACTCTTAGCAGTATACTGATTGCTTTTAGACATTTGTTTTTACTTTTTACAGGAGAGAGATCTTGATGGAGCTGGAGACAATTATTTCTTTAGTTCTGGGGACCTGGGCCTCAACCCCATTAAAACAGCTTCACCACAGGCTAGCGATCTCTTCCAGAAGACCGGTGGATTCAGTTTTGATGATTCTGTTCCAAGCACCCCACTTTTCAGCTCAAGTACCTCACCACAAAGGCCCAAAGACTGGTTGGAAAACGCTTTTGACTTCTCAAGATTTGATTCGTTTGGCACACATGATAGCATATCTTTACCTGCTCGGGAAACGTCAAGATTTGATTCATTTGGCACACATGATAGTGCTCCGGAAGCACCAGTACGATTTGATTCTGTCCGCAGCAGTGTGGATTTTGATCATGGTTTTCCTGCTTTTGATGACTCGGATCCCTTTGGCTCTGGTCCTTTTAGAACTTCATCAGAAAGTCAAACTCCTAGAAGAGGATCTGATAATTGGAGTGCTTTTTAGTTTTGCAATTCAACCATACATACATACATGTGTTATTTCTATCAGACCTTAGGAGATTTGCCTTTGGTGAAGCGAGTTGTTCATCTTTCTCTTTGGAACCTCTTATCTGTAATGTATTCTTTGTATTTAATCCTGTGTATTCCTTATCCCCCAGTTTTTCTTTGGGTTGGGGCATGGGATGTGTCAAACCCAGCAATCCCACTTGTTTGCTTAAATTGGAAGTAAAGGTCTGTTCATATTTTTGGCTTGTTGGTTGATGGTTTTTCCAGAGTCCCGTTGAAAAGATCTATACCTGAAGGGATTGTAGTATTGATGACTATTTGATTTTAGTTTTGTTTGAACTTTAACAAGAGGAACTTTATTATATTTCTTAGTGAATTATAACTTGAACTTAATTTGTCTAACATAACCTCTTCTCAACAAGGGTTGGGTTTTTTGGGGGATTTATTTTTTGAATGAGATTTAAATTTCATCAAGTGAGGTGATTATATTATATTACATTGAAATTGTATAGAATTTATATCTGTTTGGGTAAGTATATATTTAAATTGAAATGCGATTGCTAGAATATGCGAAAATAAATATTATGACAAGTATTGAGAAAGTTTGGATTATTTTACAATTGATTTCGCTCTTTTGAGGAGAATATCCATTAGTCCTCTCTTTCTTGGTGTACCATAAGAGATTAGTCATTTGACTAATGAAGAGAGTAGCCGTCCGGCGTAGAAAGTCAATTGTATTTGGTCTATTTTAATCAGATATGTCATATCTAGTAAGAAATGACATTTTTATGTGATGCATTTCGTCTTTTCGCTTTTATTTTTTATTTCCATCTTCTTGGCACCAACCAGTTTATTGTTTCTTCTTCAATAGCTTTCTTTTGCATGTTTTATTCCCAATTTTCCCTCCTTTAATATAACTATAAATTACCATGGAAAGGCCAATTAATTACTAAGGAAAGGCCAATTTATAAATTAATAGATAAAAGACATTAAAAAAAAGATCTTAAATCGAACACCACTATGCAATTGTTCTTCACACGGTGATGAATTTTAACTAAAGCCATTCATTTTAATTAAAAAGTTGATAGAATATCATCTCATTCTTGTATAAGAATATCTTTGTCATTATATATATATATATATATTAGTGTAAATAATCCGAGCAATATATGGATTAATATTTACCCAAAAAAAGATTGTAGTTTTAGTGCATATAATTAGAAGAATTTTTTAGATAAATTTATAAAACTTCATATTTATTATAATCAAAATTCATAAAATCGTCATATTAATTATTTTCATATTATATTTCTTTTTAGTGGGTCACTCTGGCATATACATGAAAATGAAAATATATGCATAGTTAAATCCTTCGTACCAAACATAGATAGACATGTCAAAATGAGACACTTTTTTATTAAAAAAAATTGTTATATTGAGAATTCCTTAAGTATATAGATAGAATTATATTTAAAAAAAATATGCAATTGAAAACAAATAAGTATTATATTATTTTAATAATTCTCTTTTACTTTTTCTTCAAATTTAATAAATAATAATAATTATAATAATAATAATAAATATATTAACAAAATCAAATAAAATACATTAAATCAAAGAAAAAAAATACATCAAATTTAAATTTAAATTAATCATGTTTGCTTAAATGACATCCAGTTTTACATTTAGGATGTGATCAAACTCATCTATATAACAAGTTGACGTTGTTTCAGTTGATCTTTATTTTGATCATTATTATCCTCTTCATTGTATACGTGGATTAGAACCCCTCTTAACTATAGTAAATTGTTAATTTATCTTTAAAATATGAGATAATTATTAAAATAATATATATTTATCTATGTATTATTAAGATAATATATCACATTATTTATTTTGAGACATCTATTCAATTATACTAACTTTGATGCAATTTTTTTTTCTATTAGATGTATTTTATTAATATAATTTTATTATTTAAAATATTTTTATTATTTTTTATTTATTAAATTAATAATTATTAAAATTAAAACATTATAGAAGGTCACGTTACTAAAATGTGACCTCTTATTATATATATATCTATATATATATAT
>JBBPBS010001169.1:109894-136390 GCA_037974835.1 Cicer judaicum | reverse complement strand
ACAAAATAATATTTTTGTTTTTATTATTTACTACTTAATCATAAAAACAATTTTAAATTAAGAGAATTTTTTTAATTAACAACTCATAAATCTTTTTTGTAAAATCTAAAAGTATATTAAAATAAAGTAATAACAAAACTCTGAGAATATAGACCAAATTCATTAAATTAATAACTTATAAACACAAATTCTTATACTTAATAAAAATGTGCATGTAATTTCAAAAAATTAAATGTAAATTGATTATGAAAATATATAGAGCACAATCAAATATTTTTATAAAAATGTACAAAAAAAATAAATAATCCAATAAATCTGTTTCTTTAAATAGCCGCCAAATCCGAAGATCTAAAAACTTTTTTAATAATTTTCTTCAACCAATAATGTTATATATTAACAAGAAAAGTAAACCAACATTTAGGATAAGGTTTTTGTTAGCATATTCCGCTGAAATTTTGTTTATAAAAAAGACTACATATTTCGTATAAGATTTAATACATTCGGATGAAAATAAAATTGATTAGAACTTCATTTAATTTAGAAAAGAAAAAAATTATCTTGGAAACAATTTATCGTTAACTTAATTTTATTATCCGCGTGAGTCTAATCTCTTAGTTTAAAAATAATACACAGTAGATCAATTTTCATGAGATCGATGTGATAGATACAGAAAATAAAAACACAATAGATAGTGTTCCGATAACAAATTTTCTCGGTAAACTACCATGAGAGGACTAAAGTTGCCATATCTAAAACAAAAAATAATTCTATATTCAGCGAAAAAATACCTATTTTGAATTGGATGCAAGTATGGAAAAAAAAACTCCAAAAACTTAAACACAATAATCAATGCAAATAATATTTTAAATTATACAAAAAATGACTATGTTATTTTTTATTAAAAAAATGCTATTTTTATTTCGTAAGAAAACAAACTTTATTCATTTTGTATTTGTAATTAGGGACGAGAATAGATTAAGCAGTTCGTTATAGGCCTACCGCCTAACCTATTTATCCCTGATTTGACTGAATTAATAAAAATATTAACTTCAAACTATTTTTAAAGTCTATTTATTTAAATAGATCAGACTCAGACTTATAAAAAGGTTAGTAGGTCTCACATACCGACCTATATATTTAATTATTTATTAATATTATTTTTTATTATTATATTAATAATATTATTTCTTATTTTAAATTCTATCAATTAGGTAATCACTCTATAATCCTTCCATATTTAATAGTTGTTCTATTAGTTAATCACTTAGTAGTTGTTCTTTATTTGTTTAAGAAGAAATAATTAGTGCGTTTGTTTTAGAAAAAAAATTATTATTTAAAATCAAAAATTATTTTTAAGAGTTTAAAAGATGTTTGTTTTAGATTTTTTAAAAATTATTTCGTTAAAAAAATTATTTTTTGTTTAATATATATATATATATATATATATATATATATATATTGATATATAGAGAGCATCAAGTGACCGTATGAGTAGAACATTTAAATATTTTAATGTGAATAAGGCTTTTAAAAAAGTTTTCAAACCAGACCAAACTATTAAAAAGTCCAAATTATGACGAAAAAATAAATCGTTGGTCAAACTCAAGTCTTTCAAAGCTTAGTTTGATCTGACTTATTCTCATCTCTGTAATTAACCAACAACAAAAAAACTCATTTCAATTCGAAATTGTAATTAATATATCCTTATTAATTAATGTAATATATTGAGTTGAGGAGTAATTCTCGTTTAGTTACATTGACAAATCTAAATCGTATAGACACATTTGTATGAGATCATCGACAATTTCAAGTTATCTTACTATATTTTAAAATTTGGTGTATGACAATTTCCCTAAGTTGTGTATGTATTGTTGTAAGTGATTTAATGAACATGTTGAACAGTTACATCAATCTATTAGATGAAAGTCAAATAGGGATAATGGGTTGGTACTTCCATTCACATGAGCGGTTGATGAGCTAAGTGTATACGAGGTTTGCTAGACTTCTTATAATACACAGAGACACGATAATTTCATCATGCATATTTATATAGGGGTGTATTAGGTGAAGCTGGAAGAAGCATGCACGCCTTCTGATTATTCCTTCATCGATGAGGAAGATTGTTGGTCATGCAACCATTCCCAAGAAAATAGAATTATGTTCACTCAATATTTTATTCATTAGGTTGATCTTGGTACATATGTAATTAACCCCATAATCTATGTTGATGGATATATGAAGTGATTTGATATGATATATAATCTTTACCTCATGAAAATCCACAAATTGATTATAAATATTGTAAATAGCATAAAATTAAATATTATTGAATGTATTTGAATTATTATTTTTTTATGAAAATAACTTGAGTGCTATTAAATTTTAAATTCATTTTTTAAAATTAAATTGAACTATTTTATAAAGTTTAATACATTTGTATTGACATGAGATATTGCATTCATATATATATTTTAAAAAATTCATTAATACTTATTTGTTTAAATATATTTCATACGTAATGGATCTATATAATTATGTAATGTAAATTTATACTATACTATTTTTTATTTTATTTAAAACTTATTAATTTAACATAACTTTATAGTATTAGTATTAATTTGAAATGTATTATCTAATTCGAATGGAATTACAAGATTTTAATGTTTGAAGAAGATGATATTTTTGTTTCATAATCACTGAAAATTAAAGTGAAACAGTGACCCAAAGATAGTGTAAAAAAAAAAAAAAAGATGAGTTATGAGGACATTTGAAGGAAAATGTATTGAATAAAAGGGATGGTAAAGAAGAGGGTGGAGCGAGGGCAATAACAGAAAGGCAAAAATAGAAGATGGAATGTGGAAGGGAAGAGAAAAAGAAAAAGAAAAAGAAAGGCGCGTGATTGACAATTCTATTTTATATATTTGAAGAGAGAGAGAGAGAGAAGTGTGTGTAGCTGGTCAGCACTGACTTCCGATGTTTCTCGGTAGGAACCACAAATACAAATAATAATAATAATAATAATAATAATAATTTCTATTACCATCCTAAATTTAACAAATAAATTATTTTTATTTCATCGAAGCTAACTTTGTGGAGATCTGTTGGAGAAGAAAGCAAGTATCCTCTCATCCTTCTCCTTTGCTTCTTTCTTTCTTTCTTTCTTTCTTTCTTTCTGGTAAGCTTTAATTATTCATTTGGTTTTCGTTTTATGATATGATGATGATGATGATAGGTTATATGATTTGATTTATTTGTTAGTGAGGTCGGCAAAGCAAAGCATATCATAATATATAGCAAGCAAACAAGCAAGAGCCAAGAGCCAAGAGGAAAGGAAAAGTGTTCGATGAAAAGATATTTAATAATAATAATAATTAGATAATAATAATTGTTTGATGGGCAATACATGCCGTGGATCTTTGAAAGGAAAATATATTGAGGGCATTAGCCAGCAGCAGCCCCACTCAGAATCAGAGAATTCAAAACGCAGCAGCAGGAGCAGTTGTGATCCCCCGGACTCATACCACCACCAAATCAAGAAACATTCCAATTCCAATTCTCCTCATTCTTCTTCTTCACATAATCATCACCATCCTTCCAACTTCAAGAAAGACTCCATCATCATGCGCCGTGGCCCTGATACCCAGTCTTATTATGTCTTGGGTCATAAGACTCCCAACATTCGTGATCTCTACACTCTTGGCCGTAAACTTGGACAGGGTCAATTTGGTACCACTTATTTATGCACTGACAATTCCACCTCCATTGAATATGCTTGCAAATCCATCTCCAAGAGGAAGCTCATTTCCCGTGAGGACGTCGAGGATGTTAGGAGGGAAATTCAGATTATGCATCATTTGGCTGGTCACAAAAACATTGTCACCATCAAGGGTGCCTATGAGGATCCTCTCTATGTCCATATTGTTATGGAGCTTTGTTCTGGTGGTGAGTTGTTTGATCGCATCATTCAGAGGGGCCACTATACCGAGAGGAAGGCTGCTGACTTGACCAAAATTATTGTTGGTGTTGTTGAAGCCTGTCATTCCCTTGGTGTTATGCATAGAGATCTCAAGCCTGAAAACTTTTTGTTGGTCAACAAAGATGATGATTTCTCTCTTAAAGCTATTGACTTTGGCCTCTCTGTTTTCTTTAAACCAGGTATTCTCTTTCTGCATTGCTTACACTCTTTCAAACATCCAACTTTACTTTTATTAGCACCTTTGTATTCTATGCCATAAATGCGCACTTTCTTTTTATCTTTATTTTAATGCTTCCAAATTTGACAGATTCCTACTAGTAGTAGTATTAATTAGACAAGTACAGAACACCATTCCATACTAATTAGTTTCTTTATATCTTCATTTAATCATCCCTGTTTCAGGTCAAGTTTTCACTGACGTAGTTGGCAGCCCATACTATGTTGCTCCCGAGGTTCTCCTCAAGCATTATGGGCCTGAAGCAGATGTTTGGACCGCCGGTGTCATACTTTATATATTGCTCAGTGGCGTACCACCGTTTTGGGCAGGTATATTTCACTGCTAACACTCTTTTGATCTTTTTCCCTGCATCTGCAGCATTACTAAAAGTTTTTCCGTTTTGGAGCTCAGAGACCCAGCAGGGTATATTTGATGCTGTATTGAAGGGACATATAGATTTTGACTCAGATCCATGGCCTCTAATATCTGATAGCGGAAAAGATCTGATTAGAAAGATGCTGTGTTCTCAGCCTTCAGATCGGTTGACTGCTCATCAAGTCTTATGTATGTTTGTTCTTTTTTATAATACACTTTCTATGTAAAGAAGGACCATCCCTATATGAATAAAAGATGCTGTTTCCTTTTGGATTGGTCACTATTGTGGCTATTTATTAGGTGTTATTATACTTTCAGAGTAGATGTAACAGTTGAGTAAAGTCCCACCGACATTCCCATATCTATGGCAGACTCACCTAGGAAGAACCGTGCTCTTTTCTAAACTATTAAAGTAGTAGATACATGATCTTTGATGTTTCCTCAAAAGAAAATCCAGTTTTTAATGAGCTTAATAATTTTGTCATCTTTATGAAACGGCGGAGTGGATTAAATTTTGCAAATATTCAGAATATCGTGTTTCAGTATGATTGTGTGTGTTATTATACATATTGTAATCTACTTTGTAGGTCAAAGGACATAACTTGTTTTGTTTGTTTAGGTCATCCTTGGATATGTGAAAATGGAGTTGCCCCTGACAGATCATTGGACCCTGCTGTTCTTTCTCGTCTCAAACAGTTTTCTGCAATGAATAAGCTAAAGAAGATGGCATTACGGGTAAATAAAGCTAATTAATGCATGGATATTAATTTATGTATGAATGTGGATCATACATTGTTATGAAATAGGCGATGCATTTTCATACATAATATATGACGTTCCATTGTTGCCTTTGTGGATTATATTAATGTGCACTTCTTGATTTCCAAATTAAGTAACCTTATTGGGCTTATGCACTTGCTCTTCACTTTCAATTGTATTTAATCTGTTATATTTTTGTTTGATTGAAACTAAGTAACTTTGTTGTTTGCACTCACTCTTCACTTTCAAGTGGATTTAATATGTTATCTATTATATTTTTGTTTGATTGAGACTAAGTTCCTATAGTTATAGTTGTTTGTAATCGTTGCTTGTTATGCTATTTTCTTAGGTAATTGCCGAAAGTCTATCTGAAGAGGAAATTGCTGGTTTGAGAGAAATGTTCCAGACTATGGATACTGATAACAGTGGTGCAATCACTTTTGATGAACTCAAAGCTGGTCTAAGAAGATACGGGTCTACCCTTAAGGATACAGAAATACGCGATCTTATGGAAGCGGTAGGATGTTAATGACTTAGTTTTGTTAAAAATATATTTTTCTCTGTGTTTTGTGTATGTACTCTCATAGTCCCATTCTTTTATTCTTTTTGGAAATAATATTTTAATTTTGTTATGTATAATCTTACGTAGCTAACAAGGTTCTGTGTTTGCTGGTAATTTGTCATTTTGACAGTGGAGTTGATATTGGACATTAGTGAAACGTGTCTAAATGTGATATTACTATAGAGAACCAGGGACTAATCAACCATCCTTTACATTGATTCAATTTTTCTTTCTTGACTGCAACTCCAATTCATGCCAAATAATCTCTGATTGTCTTTCATTTAGCTGAAACGTTTGAGCTTTTTCAGGCTGATGTGGACAACAGTGGAACTATAGATTATGGGGAGTTTATTGCTGCAACAGTTCATCTCAACAAACTGGAGCGTGAGGAACATCTTATTGCAGCATTCCAATATTTTGACAAGGATGGAAGTGGTTATATTACAGTTGATGAGCTTCAACAAGCTTGTGCTGAACATAACATGACTGATGTTTTTCTTGAAGATATTATCAGGGAAGTTGATCAAGATAATGTAAGTTATTTACACCTGTGCCATACATTGACATAGGAAATTCCAGTATACTGTTAGATGACCTTACAATTTATATATACACACACACATATACTCTTGAAAAGACTGAGCTTTTAGTTTCACATTTCTCTACGTGATTAACCTTGTATTGGCTTTTTATTTTTAATCTAACTGCAATGTTTTGTGGAGAAAGCATGCATGTGTGCTATAAGCAATATTAATTTGGTTTTATCCTACAATTACTAGAGTTTCACTTTCAAAGCTGTTAGCTTATAAGAATTTGTTATCTAACATCTCAATACATCAAGAAGCTTAAATCCTAAAACTACTCCTGGTCAATAAAAAAATATTACATCTAATTTGGTTTTGTAGCAATTAAAATAATAATATATTTTGATTTTTTTTGCATACCAAGGGAAGCTGTATTGACCTTTCTGAAATGAATGTGCAGTATCCTAGATAAATTATAATAAATACCATAAAAACTATATAGTTTCGTAAAATACATAGTTTATATTCAAAACATGAAGGATATATTAGTTGTTTATGATATGTTGTGAGAGTCAAAGAGATGGTAAAATGACTTGATGGTAACTAGTTCTGATTATTATTGCCAAAATCGCTTAGCTTTTATTATTGAATGACCTTGCAAATATAACTTTCTAGGTATGCTAATTAATTAACAATTGTACAAATTTGTTATATTAATTACTACAGGAGTGTCTAACCTCAAATTGAGATGTAAATTAGGGCAATTTCATGAGATTTTATAATGCCAATTTGGTTCTTTGCTGTAGTAGCAATTTGGTGCTTAACGGGATACATGGTAGTGTGTTTTTCACACATGGCCATGTATAAGAAACAGAAACAGCTTGAAAGTGTAACAAATAACTATGTAGTGATACTAATTGATTATCATAATAATTGCATTTTATGAAAATTATTAGTTCTAATGAGAAATGGAACGCAAGCAACATAATCTTTTCAACACACTCTCTATTGGGTCAATTTCACGTGGATTCCACTAGATAACCTAGAACCACTCTCTCTTTTGTGATCTATATAAGTGAGACCCCCGTGAAATTATTCAAGAATAGACAGTGCAGTGAAAACTATATGCCAAAGAGTGTACTGCTAATTGTTAATATTCTTCTATTACTGATTAAAAGTACTTGTGGTAACATCAAGTTCACCGTACTTTTAGACATCCGACTAGATATGAATGTTAAGTAACCGCCTATAGCAAGGGAGGGAATAGGAGCTGGGAATAAGAGGTTGTTGAGAGTAGTCTGTGAGGGAATTGTCCTCAACGCATGGCGAAGATGCATTCTAACAACCTGCACATGTGCCCAGCAGGTAAAGGCAAGAGACAGATTTGGGTAGTGAGAACAGGGTGAAAAGAGAACAGAGGAAAGGGGAAGGGTAGGAAAATTGTGAGCGAGGTTAGGGAAGGTAGGTAGCAACCCCCTCAATGTGCTTACAGTGTCTCTGCATTTTTTTTCTGTTTCCCGAGAGTTCTAGGGGCTGTTTACTTGTGAAAATATTTCCTGTTTTCATTTCCTGGAATTTGTATTAGTTTTACTCGTTAATAGAGACGTAAAAGACTTTTGAAGAGAACAATTGTCTAAGAAAACGGCTCGTTCTTGTATGAATTCCCATCTGAATTTTAAGTAACCAATACACAATTCCCATATGAGAGTGATATCTTGATATCAAAAATGGAGATGGGATTTTTAGCTGTTTTCCTTCAACTATAGAGCTTTTCTTCAGGTTCCTAGGGACAATAGGGTTGGTCAATATGACGTATGTAATATGCACTATGCAGTTAGGACCTATGCTTGATCTATCCATTAAATTTTTATGACCAAAGATGTATTTGTGAAAAAAAATTAATTGAGCAAAACAATATCATGCCTTAAATAAACTATAAATATCAAATCCCCGAGTTCTAATGATTTGACAATTATGTTTATTTTTTGAATATCAATATTTCATTAAATTTAGTTCCTTCACCCTCTTCTTGTGCAGTTATGCTTCATGGTTTTGTTTATATCTTTTGTTTCAGGATGGAAGGATTGATTATGGTGAATTTGCTGCTATGATGCAAAAAGGAAATGTTGGAATTGGTAGGAGGACTATGCGCAACAGTTTAAATTTGAGCATGAGGGACGCACCAAGTGCTCATTAGCTTTTAATTGTGTTCATTATGTGCAGGTACTTTTTTGGCTTTTGACAAACTTTTCCCAGTATAATATATTGTGTCTTCTGTGTATATAATCAATAGATGTTAGTCATTAAGAAGTTAAATAAAGTGCCGAGTCTCTGAGACATACTTTTAAGAATTGAAACAATTATGCAGTGGATCAACTCTTAATGGCTGAAATAAACATATAGACAATAGATGTTAGTCACTTGGAAGTTATTATGAAGTTATGAGTTGTATCTTCTTATTTGTTAGCAGATAATTCTTAATTGACACTGAAGTTCTTATTTATTAGAAGATACATACTTCTTTTACTTGGTTTTTTCTTCTGATTAAGGCCCATCAAAATCTATTAAAAAGAATGAGTCATTATTGGATTCATGCACCTAAAATAGAATGAAAGGAGGGTAGTACAATTAGCTCAAAGAACATCAGCGTCATTTATGGAATTGGAAACAGTGGGTTTAGATGACGGTTGATGCCCAAAGAGTGCCGTGCGTTTGTATGCTTCTTAACGTGGATCGAAACATGTACTTAGTGAATAAAAGCTCCTCCAATCATATATCTTGGTTCTGCTTCTCATGGAAGTTATAGAATCATTTTTTGTTGTTGAATGATAACTCCAAATGTAATCTACAACATGTATGAGCCGTTGACAATGTGTTACTCTTCAGATGTTGCATGGCCCGTCCTGTATTATGAATCTGATATGCAATTTTTGCAGGTTGTATACAACAAAGCCAGAGAGGGAACAATAAAGCATAAATATTTACCAAAAGTTGTTTCTTATCCTGCTGCTGCTGACGGATCCTATATATCGCATGAAGAAAACTCGAGACTGTGGATGCTCTTGCGCGAGCACTCGTCAAGTGTTTTACATTTGTGTGTTGTATGACTGCAAAATTTGTTTGTGAGTGTGTAAACTAAGTGTTGCAGCTATTTTGAGTTGGTCTGTTATATTTCGGTGCTTTCTTGTTAGGGGCATTCTGTTTATAGTTGAAGTAGAAGGATTTTGATAATTCAGGTTCTGATTTTACGCATGTAAAGTTTCACGACGCAAGGCATGATAATGTATTGTCTGAACTGAGAAGCGTATTTGGATTATGTAGGAGGAGCACATGAAATGGCAACATTTTATATCCTCGTACTTTTTTCTTTTTGTATTAATTTTATACTTCTTATAACAGTGATATTTCCTTTTGAAAACTTATAGTAACATTTTGTAATTAATAAACATAAAATAAGTAATTATGTACCATAATAATAATAATAATAATAAATAACTAAGATGAAAGTAGCATATCTATAACCCGAGTTCTAGAAATGCACGTCTTTATTATACCCAAAACTACATTAACATATAATAAAGTGAAAGAGATCAAGATTCATTATTGTTACTCAATACATTTGTTATGAATGTCTATTTGTATATCTAACCATAAATATATTTTATTAAAAGAATAAACAAATTTTAAAATAAAGCTATTATTTTTAGTTCTACACATTCATTAATATATAATAAAGTGAAAGAGATCAAGATTCATTATTGTTACTCAATACATTTGTTATGAATGTCTATTTTTATATCTAACCATAAATACATTTTATTAAAAGAATAAACAAATTTTAAAATAAAGCTATTATTTTTAGTTCTACACGTTCAATTATTATTATTTTAGATTCAGATTAGAATGTTCATGTCCAACACTGGCGGACCAATCCAAAAGATAAGGGTATGGAAAGTTTTTGAATTAGAGCATCTAATAGCTTGTAGATATAACTTGAAGTGGAGTACTATAGACTTTTTTAATAAATTAATTTTTATTTAAATACTATTAACTTTTTATACAATTAAAATAAGTACATCAGATATAATGAAAAAATAATATATAATTATAAAAAAATTACATGAATATAACATTTTTTTTAAAATAAATACAAATATAATATGAAATAAAAAATATAATAATCAGTATAATAAATTAGTTTGGGTGATGAATTCTGAATTATGTAAAATTGATCTCCAAATCAATTTAATTGGTTTGGTTTGGATTATCAGAACATTGATTTGATTTTTAAATCATTATTAACAGTGGCGGAATTTGCACAAAATATTTGGGAGAGTTGGAGATTGACAAATATTAACTGAAATATTATCATTGAAATTTAAATATTATAATTGAAATTTTTAAAAGTCATATAATTTTTTTTAGAGTATCACACAATTCATACATAGTAGACAAGTTGAAAAAAAATTAGAATTTCCATTTTCACAAGTTACATAACAAGTCACACAATTTTCACAAATCACACAATTCACACAATTCAATCAAAAAATTTCTTCTTGAAAAAATACATCAATTTTTTTATATTTAAATATCGTGTAACTCCTAAAAATTATACATATTAATTAAAACAATTCACAATAAATACACATATTAATTAAAATAATTCGGTTCAGATAGAAAAGAGAAAGACAAAAATTACTTAAGTTTAATGATATTTTAATAATTTATCATTATTTTGATAATATATCGTTATTATATATATATATATATATATAAAAGAAATTATAAAATATAGAGTTGCACTGACTATTGATATATGCGCCAAATATTTCATGAATGCCCTTATGGCTATGGAAGAGGAAAAGGGAGATCACAAAGAGAAGAGGAAGGTAATGAAGAAATTCAGCCATCAGATTAAAGAAATAATAACAAGTATGAATGGTTGTCCTTTAGAAGAAGCACATACTCACATTATTCTCTTCTTTGGATCTTATCAAGGTATATTTTGATCATGATTTAATTCATTCATGGAACTCAAAATTCTCCTTTTTATGTCCTTAAAATCATTTTTTATATGAACAAATCTCTTTGATTGTTTTTGATAAATACAAACTTTTTTTAGCATAAAAATGTTTTGTAAAGAGAGAAATTATACTTGACATGATATCACATTCATTTTGTTTCCCTTGCACTCATTATCATGTTCAAATTAAAATATTGTATGTTGTCAAAGAAGGCAAAAGAGCAAAGAGACATCTTGCTTGGGTTTTGGAATTTTGAAATTTTAAAGGATATCAATTTTAAAATATTAAGGGGGAGTTTTTTAGAAAATGTTACTTTTCTTAAAACTAGAATCTACTCATTGTTTACTATGTGTAGTATACATCTCCTTTGTATTCCCCAATCTTTTTGTGTTGACAAAGGGGGAGAATTATTTTAGATTTTATGTTGGCTCAAAAACATGAAGCATATTCTGAGGGGGAGCGTTTAAGCTCTCTTTGATTAAAATTAGAATCAAAATTAAAATCTAAATTAACATGTTTGTCATCATCAAAAAGGGGGAGATTGTTGAGACAAAATATCAATTTAATGTTGTGATGAAAACAAACAAAAAGTTAATTAAAAATGTTAATTATGATTCTAAATGTTATGTTAATTTAACTTGTACTTTTGAGTGAATTTAATAAAAGCAAAGCAAAGAAAACAGCAACAACAACACTAAAACAGAGAAAGAGCTCCAACTTCAAAAAAAGTTCATCACAGCATGTTGGTCAAACTTTTTCTACATCTTTAACAAAGAATCTGCCCAGGAAATTTATTGATATCTAATCAGTACATGGCAAGGAACAAGTAAGACTCATTCAAGCTCAAATAGGCTATTTGATCACAAAATTAAAAGGGCCCAAAGATGGACAAAAGTCATGATGAGTGTGTAAACTCCAAAAAATCAAATGTCAAGAAAGCTCAATCAATCTTGACATATGACAAGGAAATCACAAAAGAAATCCAGGTTGATCAAAACGGGAGCTCTAGAATGATTATTTAAGCTCCAGTTCACTCAAAAAACCAGAACGTTATCCGTTTTCTGCACAATAACAGCAGACTTGCATCAGCTCTGTTTCAGCCTGCAATTCGTTTCTAATCTTCTCCAGATGCACTCAAGACTCAAGATAGAGAATATATCATCCAAGATCAATGAAGAAGCATCAAGGACACTGTCAGAAAAGTACATGAGTGCTTTAAATGCTAAATCCAAAAGTGAAAAAAGGCTATGTCATAGCATGATTACTTTATTCAAAGTACTGCCTTAAAACCAGGGAAAAACATGGTCTCTCCAACAGCTATTTTGTACTTATCCAGTGTTTCACAGCTTATAAATAGAAGGACTCAATCAAGTATGAAGTAAGAAATTCAAGTGCTAAGAAATCCATAAATCAATCATCACATACACTTGAAATTCTGCAAAACAGAGAATCATACATTCTGCTTTCGCAAAACAGCAGCTGCTATATATTCATATATTAGATTGCGAAATCAGCACTAAATCATTTGTAAAGAATCACTTCTCAAACAAGAGTTGAGAAATCTTAGATTCTGTCAAAACAATCAAATTGTAAAAACTCAAACTATAAGAGTTTCTTTATAGTTTGTTTAAAGATTACATCCTATCAAGGTTAGATAGGTATTGTTATTGCTTTCTAGGTGGAAAGTAATAGAGATTGAATTAGATCAAGGTGGATCTAGAATAGGTGTTGTAAGATCAAGAAGGTTACTTGCTTTTAAACACTTAGTGGAAAATCTCACAGTGTGAGGACTAGACGTAACCCACGTTGAGTGAACCAGGATAAATCTTTGTGTGGTATTCTCTTTCATATCTCTCTCTTTATTATAGTGATTTGATTAACTGAGATAACATAAACTGATTTTCTGCTAATCCAGAAACGTTCTCCGTTTTTAAACAAAAACCAAGAACGTTCTCCGTTTTCTATTTTCATAACCAAGATCATTCTTGAGTTATTTTCTTAAGTTTTAACAGGAATTTTTAAAAGGCACATTTACAATTCAAACCCCCATTTCTTGTAAATCGACATTGTTACTTCACCTACAACAAACTATCCCCTCTATATATAACGAATTTTTATAAAAAAAATCCTAAAAGATATCATATAAAAGACAATTGGTGGAAAAAATGGTATACTAGTTTGCAAGTACTGCAATGAATTTATAATCGGTTTTGCCACTAACAAAATCCCATTGATCATCACTAAACTCGATTCAAAACATAAAGAGGTCTGAAACAAATTTAGTTACAAGGTCTTCTGAATTTTATGATAGTATTTTAATAAAATTATTAAAAAAATATGAAAAATATTTTAAATACTTAAAAAAATCATTTACCATAATTAACTTTAAATGATATTTATTTTTTTAATTATTAATTAAATTAATTAATTTAATATTTATTAATACAATATTAATTTTAAAGAAGATTTTATTTGGTTTAGATTTAAAATATCAAAATATAATTTTTTTTATTCAGAACAACACATTTTAGAAGGTCTTTTTATTATATAAAAAACTAATTTTTTTTTTAAGTTAACGCTATTGTCTTCGGTGTCTTTACTTTTAAGCAGTCCTATATACACTAATAAAAGTGCATACACTTTAAAAAATAAAAAATATAAATTACATATATAACATATTAATGATATAATTTAAATAAGTCAGTGCAACAAGTCAACAACTGTCGGTGACGGTATTGCGATTCATAATTCATTCAATTCAATCTTTTTGGCCAAGCATATCACATGATTGGATGTCCCTCTCTATCAGCTACCCCGTGAAAAGGAAAATAATAGAATTATTATTTGATTTTCTCGGCATGGCAAAGGAAAATGTAGTACTCCTTCCCTTCCATAATTCTGACAAAAATTATCTCAACTCTTTTCATTTTTAATACGCTTTATGCTACCTGTATATTTTTTTTATAGAAAATTATATATTTAATTAGTATTATTAATATGTATTTATGATATTAATAATATTTAACAAAATTGATTTGATAAAAATATTATATATCTTATATTTACTTAATTTTTTTCAATACGCAATAAATAATCAATTAAATTCAGTAAATTATATTCAATTTTTTCATTAAAATCGAATGGGGTCACTTGATTATCCTTATTCTCATTACTATACAGAAGTACTAATAGTATTTCATTACATTTGAATAAAAATATGAATATACTTAAATATAGGACCTTTGGACCAAATTGCATGAATTAAAAAAGGTGAATCTATTATTAATTTAATTAAGAATTAATATTATTTTTATTTATTTACTTATAAAAAGAATAGTATTGTTTACATAATTATATTTATTGTTGGCGGTAAAAGAAAAATAAAAAAATAAAAAAATATTAATAAAAAATAATTAACGTAATTAAAAATAAGAAAAAAGAAAAAACTTAAAAAAAGCGACATATTTTTTTTTCATTTAAGATATTTATATTATTATTATTATATAATATATAATATATATTTATGACAGCTGGAAAAAAGAAGTAATGCACCGACACAGACAATTAAATAAAGTAAAACATGTGGTAATGATAGTTTTAACTTAATTAATGGTGTGCGGTGGAGCAATATCACACAGCGGGTTAACCTCTTAGCTACTTCATTTCCTTAATGAAAGTTAAGTTCTTTCAAGAATTAAACAAGGAGAAACTTCAATCTCATGCATGGCAATTATGGTATTAGAACTAATTAATTCCAAGAGATCTAGCTAAAACAATTAGGAAATTAAATAATTAATAATATAAAAACTGACAATCTAAATTAGATGATAGAAACAATATCATTAATTCATTCATTGATTAACTAATGTAATGTAAGGTAGCGTTGGTGAGAAGGCAACAATAACAATGAATGAATAAACATGAAGAATGAAATAATTAATTGTACACGAAAATACAAGAGAATTTGAAGGATTGCAGAAGCAATGAACAAAAGATTGCAAGGGAATCGACTATAAAGAAATTATTGGAAGGATTGTATATACTATTATATATTGAACGATGGATCTAAGATGTGGATTGTGGAGTGTAGGTTTGAGGAAGAGGAGTGCAATGATGAGAATTAGTGATTCTTCTGATCTCAGAGCGCATCCTGTAGAAAACATGTTTCCAACTGCCTCTGTCGCGTGAAGCAAGCAGTTTGATTTCCAATTCGTTCATTTCCAGATCTGTGGCAAAAATGGGCTTCCTTGACAGGATCCAGGCCCAGCTCCAGGCCCACCATTTCCTGGCAGATTCACACATGGATGAGAATGAGAACGAGAATGAGGAGTTGGATCTGGGAAAAGTGGACCAATTATTTATGAAATGAGAGACATCTGTGGTGTTGATGTTGAAGGAGGAGTTTGATAGGCGTCGGCGGATAAGACCTCCTCCTTTTGCTGCGACTGCATCATCTGAGGACACAGGGAGTGACCCATTTCCACTTCTGTTTCTGCTTCTGCTCATGATCTCTTTCTCTGCTAATATTAACCAACAAAAGTACACAACGCAACAATATGTAATGTCTCTTCTGCTTCGACGACCTTGCTAATGCTAGCTAGCTACCTTTCTTTCTAATCATAATTATAATAACATCAAGGTGCTCAAATGTATCCTTCACAGCTCTAACACACCCTGTTTTATTCCTTCTGTGGGGTCAATCTCAATCTCTTTACTATTTTCCACCCCTCTTGCTTTTATTTTATTTTATTCATTCCTACCCCTAACTAACTATAATAATAATAATAATAATAATAATAATAATAATAATAATAATAATAATTATTATTATTATTATTATTAAAATAATATAATTAAAGATTGTATGTTAAAGATTGATGTAACTTAATATAATTAAAATAAATAAAATTTATGATTCTCCAAAATTTAATATAACAATATTAATAATAATTTATTTATATTTAATTAAGTAAACCAAAATGATAGATTTAAAAATATTTTTCTATTGCATATAGTCCGTCTCTTTTTGTTGAATATATTTTTAAAAAAATCTCACATAGTTTGAATTTATGGTGAACTATATATACCATATAATTTACACGTCGATTTAACCTAATCTGATCTGGATTAGTCTCTTTCTACTAAGTTACATGCTTGACTTTTATTAAAAATGATTTATAATCTTTTTAAATGTGTCGTATGAATTTTTTTTTCTCTCTTTGAAATCCAATTTTTTTTATCTAAATACAATATATTTTATATATTGAATAACCACCATTTAAAATAGTATTTTTGGTCTTAATCATTTAGTTCACCAAAGAAAGGTCTAAAATAGAATGTTGATGCACCAAATAATTTAAATAAAAAAAATATACTTAATAATCAATTACAAAAATCAAAATTAGGATGAATAAGTTATTAGCAATTAGTGATTTATCTTTAAATACAACTAACAAATGAGTGAATACCACCCATATTAAAGTGTATCCACAAAATAATCATTTTGTTAATTTTTTTTAGTGCCACACACTAGCTATACATGTAATAGTTTATGTAGATTACATGTGAAAGCCATATAATTGCGAATGTGTTACATGAAATAATGTAATTATTTTTAGAAATTATTTCGACGTTCAATAACCATTCTAAATAATATTATAATTTATGGATTTTTATCTTTCTCTCACTCCTCTTTGTTTCTTTTGACTCTTAAATATGTAAAATAACAAAAAAGTATCTTTAGAGTTATCAAAATAGCATATACATAATGTATTTGATTTGCAAAACAATAGACATTAGACATAAAAATATAAAACAATACACGATCACTTTTTTGTACTCCATTATATTGAAAGAAATGGAGAGAAGAAAGTGGAATAGAGTATAAAGAGAGAGAAAGACACGATAGAGTAAATAGAGAGATGAAAAAAAGAGAGACAATAGAGAGGAAAGAATAATAGTTTTTTTAAGTAAAAAATAAAATAATATTTTAATATTTTGGATAGCTTATTTTTGGAAGAAATATTTGAAACATGATTTAAGATTTAGTAAGAGGAAAAAAAATTTGTTTTTAATTGAGTCTCTTGGCCATTGTTTTGTTTTGTCTAAGGTATAAAAACAAGTTGTGATGTATGGTCCCCTATTCTTTAGCAAGTTAAACGTACATTATATTGCAATGTTCGATTGAGAGTATTGGGGTGCAAAAAGTAAAACACCGAGAAATAATTCGTTGAAATGGGTCCATTAATGTTGATGATGGCCCAAACGTTGTGATGAGTTGTGTAAGGCAATTTTGTAATTGAACATTTGTATCTTTTGTATGTAGAGTAACGCGAAAAAGGAATAGTGAGAGTGAGAGGAATGAGATCTGTTTATTGTAATTGAAATTGGAGAAAGGAAAAGAAGTGTGAAGTGAATGTCCAATTCATGCTTACTCGGAGTAAAGTGTAGATCTGCTCCTAGAAAGGAAGTGTGTGTTGTGTGATATTATTATAATTTATAATAATAATAATAATAAGAATACAAATGGAGTACAGGAAGATCAAAGACGAGGTGGGTGTTTTGATTTGTTGATGATTGATTTATTGAATTTATGATATTAAAGTAATTTTTGCATTGTTTATTTAGGATATAGATAGGGATGTGGAGGTTGAGGACGTTGAGAAATCATTTTTGCTTACAGGTGCCGCTGGTATGTATAGTATTATTATGTTCTCCAAGGTTAGTTCCACTATCATTTTCTTCTCTTATTTTGCTTGCTATGTACTTGTAGTCCCTTTGGCCTCTTCCGTAGGAGACAGTCACAGGACGAAAGCACAGTGGAAGCGCAAGTAATTGTCTTGACTATCTATTTATCTATCTATCTTTCTATCTATATAGTAACAGTAACACTAACAGCAGGAGAGGAGAGGAGAGGACGATTTGTAGTTTGATTTCTTTATTAATTAATTAATTAATTTCCCTGTTGATTCAATTAAATGATGATATAGGTCAGTGGTTACATGTGCACTGACTATTCTTACAAGTTCGCAAGCCATTCTAATCGTTTGGTCCAAGAGAGCTGGCAAGTATGAGTATAGTGTCACTACTGCTAACTTTTTGGTATGTTTTTTCAACTTTCTCCTTTCAAACCTGCTTTTCTTTATTCATTCATTCATTTATTTTTATGCTTATGCTTATAGGTCGAGACCTTAAAATGTGCTATATCCCTGCTCGCCTTGGCAAGAATATGGAGGACAGAAGGCGTCACCGAGGATAACAGGTTGTCATATTGCATCTTTGTTTATTCTTTATGCTTATCATCTTTTATCACTTTCATTCTTCTCTCTCTTCAGGTATTTGCAACTTCATTTTATTATTCAACTCTTATCTTTTTCCTTGTATGTTGTGCATGGAAAATGACTTTAAATAACTTGATGTTGATTCTGCCTTTAACCTAGATTAACTACAACATTGGACGAAGTTATAGTGTATCCTATCCCAGCAGCACTTTACCTTGTCAAAAATTTGCTTCAGGTTGGTTATGTTTGTTATGATCACAATGGGATTATTTTACAACATTTTTGTTGTAATGCTTTCTGAAATATGATTGTATTTACTTTTCAATTTTATGGCAGTATTACATCTTTGCATACGTAGATGCTCCAGGCTATCAGATATTAAAGAACTTCAATATTATCAGTACAGGTGTGCTCTACAGAATTATACTTAAGAGAAGGTTAGGTCCTTATAGTTTTTGTTTCTTAAACTAGTAAAAAGTAATTTTCAATTCACCTTTCTTCATTGTAATTCAATGTGGACTAAGTCTTGATGTGGACCACAGACGAACATGAATGCCCCCTCTCCATCCTTCTTAGTGTCATTCAATTTTTTGTTCATCGTGTTATGGAATGTTATTTGAAAATAACTAATGCTAATATTCTTTATTCTGAGGAAATTAATGTAATCCTAAAGACTGAGAAATTATTGATACTGTTGACTACATCATCAAAATTCATGGTTCGGGAGGCTGTTTATCATTGTGTTCTTATTACACTTCAGGTTAAGTGAGATTCAGTGGGCTGCTTTTGTTCTACTAACTGCTGGGTGCACTACAGCTCAGTTGAATTCAAAGTAAGACTACTAAAAAACATGCCTTGTAGCCATCACTTTTTTATTAGTATATTATTGATCTGATTAGGCTCCTGATCCTGTTCTATAGATGATATCTATCTATTAATATACATGCCGATGAAATTTTTCAGCGCAAACTGTGATGTAACAAACAAACGAATCATAAATAATAGGTTTGTTATTGAGTCGGCATCATCATCACTAGAAAATATATGATATTCAATTAACAGATCCTTGCATGTACCATAGATAATATTGGGGATCAAAGCATTCTCCTGGCCCTTTTCTTATATATTTTTTTCTGAAAATTTATGGTTCTTCTATTTGGTTTTGGGAAGACTGTTACATAGGGGCATTTTTTCTCTGATATTTCCTCCTTGTTTCTATCATCCTTTCACTTGGGCCCCTATATCTGATTTTGATCTAGGGAATTTGTAATTCTTTTTCGCACTTTGACTTTGCCAGATAGAAGGATGCAATGTTTATGCTTGCAAGTCTATTCCCCAGTTTCTGATTTTGGATCCTACTGTCTGTCCTTTATCAATTTCACTGTCTGTTTGGAAGATTACTTGTGAAACTATAGGGAAAAAGTGGAGATGAGCGAAAGGTAGAAAAAGAATTTTGAACGATATCATGGCTCTGATGGTGCGGTGTGTACATAATGCTAATCTATTTCTTATTTCTGCCAATATTCTAGGTCAAGTACTAATAAATTATTACTAGTTTAACCCTAGCACATTTATTTAAGTGTATTGTGCATAAGGCTTCTAAAGAGTTAAGAATCCTAATATTATAACGGTTACAGCTTCCAGGAAGGTGAAAGTTTTTTAGTGGACCTTGGTACTAGATAAAATTAATATAAGCAATCTGTTTATGTACCTATAACTTATAAGTAGTAGCTCTTTGGCTTCAGAAGATTATTTCTATTATTTTATATGTAATGTGTTCTTGTACTATAAGCAATCTGTTTATGTACCTGTAGGCTGTAGCTCTTTGGCTTCAGAAGACTATTTCTATTAGTTTATATGTATGTGCTTTTGTACTAGAGATTAATTGTCACCCTAGAATATTATGCACTGTCAAAATAAGGGATTAACAGTCATCCTTGTATAACATCATGATACACCATATTAATTTGGTATTCTATACGTCTAAGTATCTATTATTTCGTCTCTCTTTTTTTCTTTCCTGTTTAAGCGCTTCTTTTAGCAACATAAAAATATGGTACAAGTTCAATGTTTTATTGATAATTTGTTAAATTTGTCTAAATTGATTTTTCAGTTCTGATCACGTTCTTCAAACTCCCGTTCAAGGTTGGGTGATGGCAATCGTGAGTTGCTTATATTTGTGGTACTCTGGCATTAAAAATGTAAAGCAGTGAAGACTAATATTTGGTTGAAATGATCACGACGAGCTTTTGCTTTTCAGGTCATGGCTCTCTTAAGTGGTTTTGCAGGAGTATATACTGAGGTGACTTTAATTAAGAGCAGTTGCATTAATCCCCTGAGGTTTCTTTAATGATTGCTGACTTCAATCCACTGCCAAATTTGTACTCTGTACTGTTGACTTCTTTTGACTCATGGACTATGTTAAAACTGTATGGAATATTTGGCTTTTGAATTGTTCAAAATTCAAACCCCTTTTGTATCAAGTTCAAATTATTGAATTTGTTTATCTGAGTTTCTTAATGCTATATGACATAACATTATATCGTCGTTTAATCCTTGTAGCCGACCCTACTTAGAGGGATAAGGCTTGTTTGTTGTTGTTGATATGAACTTATTAATGCTTGAGTTATATTTGATTAGTCTGCTTAGAATACGGTTTTTGAGCTCTCTTATTATTTACTATAGTACTGAATAAGAACTCTTATTGTACAATCATGGCTTAGTATCTTTTTTTTTTTTTTTTAATATTGGCAGGCTATTATCAAAAAGCGTCCTTCACGGAACATAAATGTTCAAAACTTCTGGTTGTATGTCTTTGGGATGGGCTTCAATGCTGTTGCAATATTGGTTCAAGATTTTGATGCAGTGATGAACAAGTAATTTGAGCTCTTCTTTCAGATTTTAGTTTTGTAGTATATTTTGGTCTTTTCTAACTATTTAGTTCCTATGTTGTCAATATATATATATATATATATATTATTCCTTCTCATTGAACTTGGATAACACAAAGTCAGGCGCCAAGAATTATCTAAAGAACAGACTTTTTGCCATTGTAACTATAAGGCGTAATATGTCCTGCCAATAATATGTTCCTTATTTCCTATATTATGATGTATATGCAGGGGATTCTTTCATGGATATTCATTCATTACCTTTCTCATGATTTTCAACCATGCTCTCAGGTAAATGTCAACTGATGAGGTTTAAAATATTTCTTGAACGCTGGGAGATTTTCCTTGATTACTATTCATAATTGCATATCTAGTTTTTAGACTGAGATTGAGTCCGCTGACATGGGATAATGAAGCAGGGAATTTTGACATGTGATAGAGAAGTTGTAATGTGATTTAGTCATTTATTTCCTCACTTTTTGGCTGCTTCTTCTGTTTGTTCCTGAAATGATGGTTACTTGTGATGTGAAGTATGGGAAGCAAAAGGGATGAGACAACATTAAGTTTTGATATGGTTGATGAAACAGTGAATATGCAAATCTTAGAAGGACCAAGTGCCAAATACACGACAAAGCACTTATTTCAATTTTCAACTACTTTCTCTCGTCTTTGCCTCTCCACTGCACAGGAAAAAAAATATTTTATCTGAATTTTCTGATCTCTTCTTGTTTTTGACAGTGGAATTGCTGTATCAATGGTAATGAAGTATGCTGACAACATTGTGAAGGTAAGACTGAGATTATGACTTTGTATTATGATATTTCTATTTTCTACGACTGAATATTTACACACGTCTGGAATTTGAAACATCCAATAGTATAATTAAGATTATGGCATTTCTTATGTTGGAGTAGTTCATATGATAATCATAGGAGAATTGTGAAAATTATGATTGGATTTTGTGATTTTATTATATTTTATTCTCTCTATTTTTAGTATCTATTTAGTATATTTGATCTCTAATTATTAGTCCTAATTAATGGGGCAACTACTATTGTAATTTCTTTTTCTATATAAACAATCTACGACTGTAGTAATAAGACATGAAAGTATTATTCTATTACTTTCTATAATAATACATGCTAGATCCAAAATAACCTTTTTGTAGGTTGTCTCTATTTTAGTGTGATGCTTGTTGATCTTATAATTAGTCAAATGATTAGCTGCTATTTTTTATCCCTTCTTTATTTAGTTGTATGGAGCTGCATTATGATGAACGTTTAGCATCAAATGCAATCTATATGTGTGCTTATAATTGTTTTTCATAGTTTATTAGCACAAGAAAAAGCCTCTGAAAATTGAAATAAAATTCAAATTTATGATTAACTTTGCAATTTATGCAGGTGTATTCTACTTCAGTGGCAATGCTTCTTACAGCAGTTGTTTCTGTATTCCTTTTTGGCTTCCATCTCTCCCTAGCCTTCTTCCTTGGAACAATGTAAGTTGTTAATCATATCATGAACTGGCTTGCATGTCCTATGGTTGTGTTTTTCTTCCAATGACCAAGCATTTCACATGCATCAAATAGGGATTAACAGCGACAATCAATTTATCACAGTATATCATCTGAAATTAAAATGTTAAAAACTATTGAGTGTTTCGTTGGCTCCTTTTTTATTCTTCTTTTATGATTAGGGTTTTGTTGGCTCTTAATGCTAACTTGCGTAAGATTTTGAAACACTTCAATTTCCTGTGCATGACACAGGGCAATAGCTTTCAATGCTTCATTTTCTAATCTTGCATGAAATAATATAACCCTTTGTTCTCTTGAATGAATATTTGTTAAATATGTTTACAGTGTTGTCTCTGTTGCAATTTATCTTCATTCTGCTGGGAAGATGCAAAGATGACTATGACTTCTGCCCTTTATTTTTCGGACACTAGATTTTTTTTTTATCCATTGTTGATTAGGCTCATTTCAAATGTTATTTTGAAACTGTTAGTTATGTCAGTGTATACTTTGAAATCCATATTCGGTGTATCTCAACAATGATGGAACCTGGTTCTTGAAAGGTGATATGCAGTCCCTACTAGAAGCTCTTATCAGAGCTTATTCATTGCCTTTAAAACGAAATAAACCCCCTTCTCCCATATATTTTTGTTAAAAAGGTTTAAGCTATGCTATTATTAAGTAATATGCTTGTGCATGTGTGACTGTGTATTTATATATTGTTTCCATTAACAATAGACGACTTTTAGTATTGAATGTTTTCTGTATATTCAATAAACTTGTCTAGAATCAAGATTAAAAGTTACGGTTCAAAGTGACTTTTGGTTTCCCACCAATATGATTTTTAAATATGTTATGAGAGCAATCTAATTATTTATGCAAGTCTAACCATCAATTAAATGTTAATGACAGTAGATCTCACTTGCATGATCTTTTATGGATAATGACTTATTCTTAAACATTGATATTCTATATGAATGAAACATGATGAGTTCATATTTCAACCCACTTAACTCTATCATAAATATATAAGTCTGGAAGACTTCAACTACAAATATTTGATGCTTCTTGTCTTCAAGAGTTTTATTGATTTTTGTATTCCTTTTTTGATCAAATTGAATTTTGTATTTTATCACTTTGAGTTGAATAGTGATCTTGTCATTTTGTTGTTTTCATCAAAATTAAAATCTCTATAAACACATTACGTGGAAGGAAATGCTTACACGATATTCTTCCTATAGTATAGAGGCGATTGAGATAAGGGGATTAGATTGGAATCGTCATGTTGGCAATTTATTTATATAATTTAAAAAAACCAAATGAAGAATGAAAAGGGGTAAATTCTTCAATTGTGGTTAGATATGTTATTTTGGGATCAATCTATTATTAGGAATTGAACAATGGAAAAAAAAAAAAATATATATAAATGAATTAAAATGCAAATAAAGAACCTAACAAATCAAATACCTTTATTAAACAAAAAAAGTTTCCTTTGTAGATGTGAAATTTGTGGTCATCCAAATATATATTTTAATTTGATATTGTAAATCACATTATTTTGGGACAAGAATCTATTTTATGATTAAATTTTGGATCATCTAAGCATACATTTTAATTTCATATTGTAAGCGATATTTTTAGGGTCAATAATTCATCTCATAATAAATTTATGATCATTCAAACGTTACATTTCAATTTCATATGAAAAAAAAATTATATTGCAACCACATTTTTGATCAATAATTCATCTCGTGATTAAATTTAGGATAATCTATTTATAATCATTCAAACATACATCCCAATTTCATATTGCACGTCACAGTTTTTGGGACAGGAACTCATCTCGTGATTAAATTTTAGGTTATCCAAACATACATCATAATTTCATATGAATAAAAAATTCATATTGTAAGCAGCATTTTAGGTCAAATATCAATTTCGTTATTAAATTTAAGGTCATCCAAACATACATCGCAATTTCATATGAAATCAATTTCATATTAAATTTAAGGTCATCCAAACATACAAGTCCAATTTTGGATCAAGGATCAATCATGTCATTAAATTTAGAAAAACACGTTTTTTGTCAAGAATCCATCACTTATAAAATTTAGGATCATCTAAGCATACTACATCAATTTTCATATGTATAATGTTGGGTCATCCTATCATAGCAACTGACTTATTTGAAACTTTTAAATTTTATCAAATTTCTTAAACATGAATAATCAACAATCATCAAGATTATACATTTCTAGATAATCAATAATTATTCATTAAAATTGCAAGCAAAACTCTCCCAAAATATTAGTGCCAAACACAATTTTGGAAACGAAAAAATTGTTTGCTCAACAGAAGAAAAAATCGATACATCAAAAATCGAAATAACAAAGCTTGTGACTGGTCATATTTTCCGGCACCAATTTAAATAAGATTTCTAGGGTTTTAATAATCAAGGTTCATGGATAAGATGTCTAGAGTTTAAAAATCCAAGATTCATGTATAAAATTTTTAGGGTTTGAATAATCAAAATTCATGGAATCGAACGATCTTGGTTGAGTTTCAAGAACGGGATGTCACCATTGCAAGGAAAAGAAAAACATTGACGCCAAATACGAAGATACCACGAGTCGAAACAATTGTAAAAAATTCAAATCAAAATTCGAAAAGATTGAAACCTGGATGCGAATATAGAATTCAAAAAAAAAAAAAAAAAAGATACAGATTCATCCGAATCTTGAATTCATAGGAAAATATGCATGCGCAGGTAAAGAAGATAAATCTTTATTTCGGTTTTGAGACACACCAGTATATCTCTTTTTCGCTACTCATATGTCATACTCAAAATTATCTTCTTTATTTGCTGCATTTATCTCTAAGTTGTCTGCTATAGAAATTCCAAAAAATATATAATAGGCTCTTAAAATTTCAAAGTGGAAAAAAGTTGTTCTTGAAGAGATAAGAACTTTTGAGAAGAATCAAATTTGAAGAGTCATGATATTACCTACAAGAACATATCCATATATATAGAATAAATCATAATATACAAAAACATCACGCTAAGTTTATCAAATTTCACGGTCAATTCAAACATATCAAATAAATTTAGTGAGAATAAAAAAGAGAGACATCAACATTAGATACACAAAAGTCGCAAATAATAATAAAATAAAAATTAACTTAAGGACTACATTCTTTTTTATTTATATTTACGAGAATCAAAGAGGAAATTTTTTCTTAAAAAAAAAGCTTTTTGTTTGTATTTTTTTTAATTTAAGAACTTGATTACAATTTTTTTTTTTAGTTTAAGAATATATTTAAAAAATTTCAAATAGTTTTGGAAATATAAGTACATTTATAAAGGATTTAAAAAAAATA
>JBBPBS010001169.1:55293-109381 GCA_037974835.1 Cicer judaicum | reverse complement strand
GATATTTACGGAGTGTATTTTATGTGATTACACGTGTTAAAATGTTATATATATATATATATATATATATATATAAAATTGAATTAGAGTTTTATAAATGTACTAATTTATTTTTGTGAAATATTTAAAATTGTATATAAATATAAATTTTAATTCAATTAAAAGCATCAATTGTATTAAGTTGAATATTATATTAAGATTGGAATTGAAATAAGTTGTAGGAGTTAACTATATTTCTTTTAATGCCAATAAAAGAAATAATAAATAAAAAAATTTGGAGCATAAATGAGAATGAGATTTGAGTGATAATGATGTTGTATGTTATAGTGGAATGGCGGGGGAAGATGATGAAATATTACTATACGTGTCAGTGAGAAATGGTTGGTTTAGGATGCGCGGTTAGTTGGCAGCTGCATCAAGCTGCATTAGTAACACTGACACGTTCTTCCTCTTCTTATTCTTTCTCCACAAACTGCAACTTTACTATTACTAATGGCGGAACCAGGCGGCGTAGCTTTTCTGTTGCTAAAAATTCTTTTTCTCCTCCTCCTCCTCCTCCTCCTACTCCTCCTACTCCTCCTCCAGAACAACAACCACAACAACAAGTTGAATGGACTAAAAATTCTGGAATAATATCTTCATGCTTGGTTGGTCTACTAACAGGCGTTGCTGTAGTGCTGTTCAACAATGTTGTAAGTTGTTTTGTTAATTGATTTGATTGATTTGATTCCATTTTGAAAATTGAATTGGATTTCAGGTTCATGAAATTCGTGATTTGTTGTGGGATGGGATCCCCAATCGAGGCGCATCATGGTTGAGAGAATCGCCTATTAATTGGAAAAGGGTAATACTTGTTCCAGCATTTGGAGGTGTTGTTGTCTCTCTTCTCAAACTCATTTCCATCTCCAATCCATTCTTAAAGGCTATTGCAGCTTCTGTTACTTTAGGAACCGGTAATTCCTTAGGTCCTGAGGGTCCCAGCGTTGATATTGGAAACTCCATTGCCAAATGGATTGCATCAACTCCTTTCTTCACTTCTTCCACAATCATTCCCCTTCTCGCTGCTGGTTCTGCTGCCGGCCTCTCTGCCGGTTTCAATGCTGCCGTTGCTGGTTCTTTTTTTGCTGTAGAGTCTATCTTGTGGCCATCCAATTCAAATTCAAATTCATCTTTATCACTTACCAATACTACTTCCACCGTCATTCTTAGTGCTGTCATCGCTTCTGTTATTTCTGAGATTGGCCTTGGCTCTCAACCAGCCTTTAAAGTTCCAGACTATGACTTTCGTTCTCCTGCTGGTAACCTCAACATTAATAATTTTCTTTTCTTTTCTTTTACATCATTTTTTTTTCTTATTCATTTCCCTATTAGTAATTCACCCAGCCATTATTATATGTATAAAACAAATTTACACTTACGCTTGCTTTACAGTAGTAAGTGCGTATCTGTGAATCACAAACTGGGTAAACTATTCTTCTATTGATATGTTGATTCTAAATTTCCAGAAAACGAAAGCTGATTTGATTTCTTTGTACATTTTTCAATTTGATACTGTGGGATGAGATTGATTATTCAATTTGATTTCAGAGCTCCCTCTGTATTTATTGCTGGGTATTTTATGTGGCCTGGTATCATTGACCCTATCTTGGTGCACATCATATATGTTGACCATATTTGACAATCTTCACAAGGCCACTGGCGTGCCAACGGCTTCATTCCCCATATTGGGAGGCTTATCAGTTGGATTGATAGCATTGGTATATCCTGAAATCCTCTACTGGGGTTTTGAGAATGTGGACATTTTGTTAGAATCTCGGCCATTTGTTAAAGGCCTCTCTACTGACCTATTGCTTCAGCTAATAGCTGCCAAGATAGTTGCAACTTCTCTGTGTCGGGCTTCAGGATTTGTGGGAGGCTATTATGCTCCATCTCTCTTTATTGGTGGTGCAACTGGGATGGCTTATGGAAAATTAATTGCTTTGACTGTGGCTCACTCCAATTCTGTGATTAACCTCTCTGTGTTGGAAGTGGCATCACCACAAGCTTATGGCCTGGTACTATTCTTTCCTATTTGGCTATATAATTTTTAGGCATTTCATTATCTTTTTTTTCTTCTCTTTGGGATGGGAGATCAAATTTGATCTTTCCAATATGACTTCCATGGATGTACAAATGAGCCTTTTCCTAGAGGACCATAAGGTTTACTCATTTGACATTTAAGCACTTTCTCTTTAGTTCTTTCCTGGACAACTATTGTGGGACGGAGGGAGTAATAGTGTAGGACAAATCATAGAAGATGATACTACTCTAATACCTTGTTGAAATCTTTGGGTTTTAAAACATTATTTTGGTATAATCTGATAGGTCGTTTGATGATACAACATTGTTTTGTATGGTTCAAGTAGCTTCCTGGTTCAGTTGTGACATCAAAACAAATTTTGGAAATTCTTTGGTCTTTAAGGTTGCAGTGTATGGTTGTCTATGTTGGAATACTACTACACTTTAATTTGTTGGGTCGGAATAAGTCTTGTAAGAATAGGTATCAGCTTAAAAGATGTAGAAGGGGTTAGGGACTGAAAGTTTGAGTATATTATTTCATCTGTTCTTCGCAAATGTTCAGGAAAAGAAGCTGGTGTGGCATGGATGATCATATTACAGTTCGTTTTGCAGGTTGGAATGGCTGCGACTCTTGCAGGAGTTTGCCAAGTACCACTTACTGCAGTTCTGCTTCTGTTTGAATTGACACAGGACTATCGGATTGTTCTACCACTACTTGGAGCAGTAGGCTTGTCTTCATGGATTTCATCTGTACAGACAAAGAAAGGTGATGAAAGGGATAGAGAAAAGTTGAAGATACAAAACTCAAATTCTTCTTCACTTCCTGAAATATCTGCTTCAATTGAGTCATCTACTGGTAATACCGTTGCTGAAGGTGTGTCATATTTGAGTAATTTGTGTCAAGGGGAAAGTTCACTTAGTATAGAGGATAATAATGATGAAACTGCACACTATGTAAGGAGAACATTTGTTTCGGAAGCCATGAAGACAAGATATGTGATGGTTTCAATGTGCACACTGCTTACGAAAGTAATAGATCTCATGCTTGTAGAGAAACAGTCTTGTGCTGTAATTGTTGATACTGATGATACTTTGATTGGTTTATTGACACTAAGAGACATTAAAAAGTATGGAAAATCTGTGAAAGTTGGAAGCCAAAATCCAAAGGTACATGAGAGTTTAATCTCAATTGGATGTGATATTATTATAGTTTTGCAACCTTTTCGGCAACCTAGATTATTCACAAGTGCAAGCTAAATTTATACATCAATTGCGGTTGATAGACACTTTTGATGATATTTATAACAGGGGAACTAAGTTCTGAAGATATTGCACATTTAACCTCTTATGATTGAAAATCAGCATTCATTACATTTCATCCAAATGTACATATAATAAACGTCAATTCTTTATACATGTAATGTAACCTGGAAAGCACAAGCACATGCTTAAAATGGGCCTTGTGGATTTATTTCTTGAAGATAATATAAATTTGTAGCATCGTATTGAAGGATTTCATGCATAAACATTAGGTACCATTGTACAAGTAAATTTCAAAGGAAAAAATGGTTACCTATCTGGTCTCTATGAAATGAGAATTTGGCCACTGTGATTGCTTGAATAAGCTCAAATGAGTCAGAAATATGGCTCATGGTATAGCTCGGTGGGGCCTTTAACTATATCAATATACTGCTGAAAAAAGAGCTGAACTAAACTACTTCACTGTAGCTTTACAAATCTGACTATTTGGTTCTTTCCCTTACAGGAAATTTTAGTTTCTGAATTATGCATTTTAAATGGTGGAATATGTACTGTACCATGTACAGTTTCTCCTGATATGGAACTTCCTCATGCTCAAATGATTATGAAGGAACACGGAGTCAATCAAGTTCCAGTTGTGAAGAATATCTATGAAAGAACTTATCCAGTTGGCGTATTAGACCTGGATAGTATCAGTCTAACATACAGGTATTGTTTCATTTTTCCCCCCATGATTTATATCTATGGAGATTATGCTGTCTTTGATAAAACTTGTTTAGTAATCCAGGAAATACATCTTTCCCCAAACATATTTATTTTGCACATTTATTTATGAAGAAAGTAAAAGGCAAAATACTTTCATATTTTATTACTACATCCCTAAATTGTTTATATAGGGGAAAAAAATTACAATAGCAATATTGAGTAATAATGATAGAATTATAAAATAAAAATAAACAGAATAATATAAAATAAAAGAATCAAATATGATTTTTTTTGATTCTTCAACACTCTCTCTCAAGTTGGTGCATATATACGTGTCATGCCCAACTTGGCTATAAGTCGCTCAAAATTGGATCTTGCCAAACTTTTTGTCAAGATATCAGCAGTTTGTTGATTGGAAGTCACAAATAGCAGACATATTTCAGCATCAATTCTTCTTTTATGAAATGGCGGTCAATCTAAATGTGTTTGGTTTTATCATATTGTATAGGGTAGTGAGCTATACTTATTGCTGCTTTGCTCTTGCATAAATTTTTTAAGGTTGAGTCTATTTTCATTTTCAATTCGTCGAAGAGTTTACAAATCCACAAAAGTTCACAGATTCCATGAGCCATTGCTTTGAATTCGGCTTCTGCACTGCTTCGAGCAACAACCCCTTGTTTCTTACTTCTCCAAGTGACTAAATTTCCCCAAACATAGGCCCAATATCTATTAATGGATTTTCTATCAGTAGCTGATTATGCCCAATCAACATATGTAAATATAGAGACTTCTATGTCATTAGTTTTCTTGAAGTACAAATCTTTTCCATGATTAGATTTCAAGTACCTTAAGATCCGATAAACTGCATCCAAGTGTTCTTTGTTGGATCTCTGTTGGTTACAATTGTTGTAAGACTTTAATAGTGAAGTTGTTGATGAAGATTATATGTAGCAAATTCTAAAGCGTGTTGTTACACTGACCTTTAGCTTCGATTCGCCCCCACCTATCGGATGCAAATTAACCAACAAATCCGCTTCAAGGTACTTTGGAAAACCTTGATATAATTTACACTATTACACCAAAAGTATCTTTCAATAATATGTTACAAAAAAATATTTCATATTCTTCACTCATGCATTAAAAAATAGTAAGATGAGTTAAAATAATGTCACTTGAGAAAGAGTTACAATTCTTGGTTTTGCTATTCTGTTACGCGAAGGGATATATGCACATAACGTTCAGTAATTGATTAAAGCATTGCAATGGTTTGGTGGTCAATCATGTCAATTACCACCGATTGTACATACATATACTCATCAATATTTTGAAAATATATCACAATCTCCAACCATTTTCAAAATATACTTAATCCTATAATTTTGGAAATTCATGGTTTCAGATAATGGTATTTTATGATTTGAACTACTACTTAGTAAGCTATGGGTTCCACTTATCCCGAATAGATTGGTAGACAAGTTTTGAAACAATTATTCATTAGAACAAGTGTGTATAACTTACACATGAATTCTCAGTACTATCGAAAAAAATTATAAAGATGACACATTTGTTAAGGCCTTGTGTTATGTACACTTTTGATGAGAATTTAAGAGTCAAACCCTTTAACTCTTTGAAGCGGCCTCACTTCATCTTCACATAGGTAGACTATATCAGAAATACACTCATAATATGTATTTCAGCAAATTTATGCTATATGTCTATTAAGAGTAAAACTCAACCTTCCAACTTTATACTTATGATCCAAGTACTTTCAATATTTGGGATGTATTTATATCCAAATACTTACAATCACTCTAATAGTGTAATTTTATCATTGAACTAAAGACTTGATGTTACTCAAGTGTGAGTCGATTTTCCACCATTGATTATTAATTAGATATGGACTTGAGTGCCATCCCCAATGATGTCTTCAACACCATATCCTTGTCAGACCTTTCGTCAAATGATCTGCAATATTCTTTTCAGTTCTCACAAACACTATGGATATTACTCAATTTAAAATTAAATCCTTTACATAGCTATATCTTTAACCAATATGTCTAAATTTTTCATTATATATTTGGCTATATGCTTTAGATAGTGTGGATTGACTATCACAATGTATGAATATCAGTGCCATTGGCTTTGGCCAAATTGGTATCTCATACAACAAATATCTTAGCCACTCGGCCTCTTTACTACTTGCAGCTAGGGCGATGAACTCTACAACCATGGTGGAGTCGGCAATGCAAGTTTGTTTCTTCGATCCCTAAGAAACTGCACATCCACCAAAGTTAAAGATCCATCGACTTGGGGAAGCATGATCCTCAACATAAGTTACCCAAGAGACATCTGTATATCCTTCCAAAATTAAAGGATATCCACTATAGACTAAACTATAGTTAATTGTTCCTTTAAAATATTTTAATACTCTATTAACAGCTTGCCAATGTTTTTTACTTGAATTGCTAGTATATCAACTTAATTTACCTACAACATATGCTATATTAGGTCTAGTACATGTCATGACATACATTAAATATCTGATTACCTTTGAATAATCTAGTTGTGCCACGTGACTTCCTTGATATGGTTGTAAACTAATATTTTGATCAAATGAGGTAGAAAGAGGTTTGCAATTAAATTGATCAAATTTCTTTAGCATTTTCTCAATATAGTGAGATTGGGATAAACAAATTTTTACTCCATCTCTAATGATTTTAATTCCTAAAGTCATATCTGCTTCACCTAAATATTTCATATTAAAATTTTTTTGATAAGAAAGTTTTAGTTTTTTCTACCTCATCTAAATTTGTGCTAAAGATTAACATATCATCCACATACAAACAAATCATAACACCATTTCCATTATGAAATTTATTATAAATACACTTATCAGATTCATTTATTTTGTATCCATTAGAAAGAAAAACTTTATCAAATTTTTGATGTCATTGTTTGGGTTCTTGTTTTAACACGTATAAAGATTTAGTCAATTCATACACTTTATGTTCTTGCCCTTTGATAACAAATCATTCGGGTTGTTTCATATACACATCTTCATCTAACTCTCTGTTTAGGAAAACAGTTTTAATATTCATTTGATGGATTACAAACTTATAGATAGAAGCTAGTGCCAAAAGCACTCTTATAGATGCAATTCTTGCAACATGTGCATAAGTATTAAAGTAGTCGATACCTTCTTTTTGTATAAACCCTTTGGCAACAAGTCTAGCTTTGAATTTATCAATGGTACCATTAACTTTCATTTTCTTCTTAAAGATCCATTTACAACTTATTGATTTGGATCCTGGTGGGAGGTCTACTAATTGCCAAATTTTATTCTCCATAATTGAGTCAATTTCCTCTTGGATGACTTCTTTCCAAAAGAAAGAGTCTTGAGATTTTATTGTCTCTTCATATGAGTTTGGGTCACTCTAAATTGTAGCAAATTGGTCCATAACTGTTAATGGAATCATTTGTACCTTCTACAAGGAATATAAAGAATTTTAGGCTATAATATTTCTTTTTTCGGGCTCTTTTACTTCTTCTCGATTTTGAACATGTCAAAGTATCATTATTAAATACATTATTTTCTAAACTTTGTACACTAGAACATACAGTTTCCTTGGAATGTGGAATTGAATAAAATCTGTTTTCTTGAAAAATTGCATCTCTTGGCTCAATCACTGTGTTAATGGGATATGAGTCATTAGATTTAACAACCATGAATCTATAGGCCTTGCTATTTTCAGCATAGCTCAGAAATGCACTTTCAATTTCTCTCCCTCCCAATTTCTTTCTTTTTGGTTCAAAAACCTTAACAATTGCTCTACAGTCCCAAACTCTTATATAATTAAGATTGAGTTTTCTTTTCTTTCAGAGTTCATATGGGGTTATCTTGTTCCTTTTATTGGGAACTCTATTTAGCAAATAACATGAAGTTAGCATGACCTCAAACTCTATTTAGCAAATAACATGCAGTTAGCATGACTTCACCCCAACAACCTTTAGATAAACTAGAATATATAACATGACATTCACCATTTCTTCTAATACCCTATTTTTCCTTTCTGCAATTCCATTTTGTTGTGGGGAATATGATGCAGTTGTTTGATGCACAATACCAGTGGATTCAAAATACTCAGGACAATAGAACTCTCATCCCCTAACACTTCTAAAACATATAATAAAAGTTTCATGTTGAAGTTCTACTTGTGCTTTAAATATTTCAAATTTGTCTAAAACTTCATTCTTAGAGTGCATTAAATAAACATAACAAAATATAGAGTAATCATCAATAAAAGTGACAAAATACTTTTTACCACAAATTGTAGGCCAACCATTTAAATCACATACATCAGAGTGAATTAAATCTAATACCTTAGAAATTTTTCAACATTTTTAAAAGGTTGTCTTGTGATTTTAGTTAGCATATAAGTAGTACATGAATTTGAATTTTTATCAAAAGTCGGAATTAAATTTAATCTCATCATATCATTAATTTTCTAAAGTTAATATATCGTAGTCACATAGGCCATAAATCACAAAACTCAACAATATAAGAAAAATCTTTTATATTTACTAACAACATTACATTTGAATATATTCTCACAAAGGTAAATCTTCCCTACAAACATACCACCTTTAGAGAGAATAAGTTTATCTCCTCAAATTCACATTTGAAACCAAACTTATTAAGTAAAGGTACAAAAATTAAGTTCTTCCTAACATCAAGAACATAAAATACATCTTTAAAAGTAAGTGTTTTTCCAGAAGTGAATTCAATCTTTACTGTTTCTTTTCCTTTGACTTGGATAGTAGAGACATTTCCCATGTACATAATACTTCCATCTTCTTCATCAATGGTCTTAAAGTTCTTTATTTTGCACACATGGCGGGTAGCTCACGAGTCTATACACCAAGATTCAATATCTTGAATCATGTTGAGTTCAAAAATGACAGCAACATGATTATCTTTTGTTGCACTAGAATTCTTCTCTTTGTTCTTCCTTTTCAAGAACATGCCCTCATTTTTAAAGTGTCATGGTTTTCCACAATGATAACAACTTCTTTTCTTTTCTTTCATTGTTCATCATTACTATTGTGTTTTTCATGAGATTTATCAAAATCTCGATTTCTTTTCTTAAAAGATTTGCTTAAATTTCCTTCCCCCATATTACATAGACATTTTCATGAGAAAATTGGTTTTTAGTATCCTCTTGCTTACGGTATTATTCTTCTAAACGAATGTGATTATGCAATTGCTCAAGAGATATGTCCTCTTTCTTATATTTCATGGATATTTTGAAATCTTTCCACGAATGTGTAAGTTTGTCTATTATGAAGGATACAATAATAGTTTCATCCATGTGTATCTGATGTTGTTTGTAGTTATTACGAATACGTTCAATCTCATGCATTTGTTTCATTACTGATTTATTATTAACCATTTTATAATTATTAAATTGAGAAACAAGAAACTTCTTACTTGTAGTGTCTTATTGCATGTATCTTGACTCTGATTTCTCCGATAATTTCTTTACAGAGATGCTACTTTGATATATATCGAACAAGGCATCAGACATTCCGTTGAGAATATAGCCCGTGCAAATATAGTTATCATTGTCCCACTTTTGCCTTTCTCTTGTTTCTACTAATATTTTCACTTCCTTCTCTAGTGGTCTTTTGGTGTTCAGAACATACACCACGTTCAAAGTTGTTAGAATGAATTTCATCTTTTTCTGCCAACGAATAAAGTTTCCTCCATCAAATTTCTCTAACTTCACAAAATTAGAAGTTATTTCTTTAAGTGACGCAACCATTGATTGAAAATAAAATCGAACCTAAAGATTGTTGGATCTGTGTTGGTGATAATTGCTGCAAGACTTTAATAGTGAAGTTGTTGATGAATATTATATGTAGCAAATTCCAAAGCGTGTTGTTACACTAGCCTTTATGTTCGATTCGCCCCCACCAATCGGATGCAAATGAGAAAATTTTGATATGATTTGCACTACCACACTAAGAGTATCTTTCAATAATATGTTACAACAAAATGTCTCCTATTCTTCACTCATGCATTAGAAAAGAATAAGATGACTTAGAATATAAGAATGAGTGAAAAAAGTGAATGGTTAATTTCTAAAATTTCGTGTTTTCATTATGTCCAAAGTGACACTATTTATAGAAAAATAATGTCACTTGAGAAATAGTTACAATTCTTGGTTCTGCCATTCTGTTTCGCGAAGGGATATATGCATAGAACTTAGTTTCACATCTAGAACACAACCAATTGAACCAACCACTAAATCATGAATTGGCTTACAACACTCACAGAGAAAACAATGTCAGTTCTAGTGTGGGCTAGATAAATAAGTTTGCCAACTAACCTATGTTATTTTCCAACTTTAACAGGAACATTGCCTTTCTCTCAAAGTTTAGCATTTAATTTCATAGGAGTATCAGATAGTCTACACCCACCCATCCTAGTTTCTTCCAAGAGATCTAGGATGTATTTCCTTTGAGAAACAATAATTTCCTTCTTTGAGCGAGCAACTTCCATACCAAGAAAATATTTAAACGCGTCTAAATCTTTGATCTCAAATTCTTTTGTCAATTTTTTTCTCTATTTTTCCATCTCAACAATGTCATCTCCTGTGAGAACAATATCATCTACAATTAGAATTGCAATTTTACCAACATTAAATAACTTCACGAACAACATATGGTCTGATTGTCCCTGCATATATCATTTCCTTTTGATAGACCGAGTGAATTTTTCAAACCAAGCCCTTGGGGATTGCTTGAGACTATAAAGGAATTTTTGTATTTTGCACACATTTGAACAAAATTTATCTTCAAAGCCAGGTGGACTATCCATGTATACTTCCTCCTCTAAATCATCATTCAGGAAATCATTTTTTATATCAAGGTTGTTAAGAGACCAATCTAATTTCACCGTCAAGGACAAGAGAACTCTAATAGTGTTTAATTGGCAACAGGAGCAAAAGTCTCTAAGTAATCAATGTCATATGTTTGAGTAAACCCATTAGCAACCAAGTTTGCCTTGTATATTTCAACTGTGTTTTCAAAATTATATTTTCTAGTAAATACCAATTTACAGCCAACGATATTCTTTCCTATAGGTAACGTCATAACTCTCCAAGTTTGATTCTTCTCAAGAGCTTTAATCTCCTCAAGAACAACTTCCTTCCACTTTGGATTTTTTAGAGCCTCTTGTATATTTTTTGGAATTTCTATAGCAAACAACTTAAAGTTAAATGCAATAAATGAAGAAGACAATTTTGAGTCTGACACATAATTAGATAAAGAATATTTAGTGCATGGTCTAACAGGTTTTTTAATTGCAATAGGAAGGTCTATATCAGAATACTCGACATGACTCTTAAGAACATAAGAATATTACCTGTATCAAGATGATATGTTGGATTACCTATTGGATCGAAATCTTGGAAAGGTCAGAGAATAAGTCATTCATTTATTTGTTTATGGTTTCTTCTTTCAAAGACTTTCCCTTCCAAGTAGGGTCAATGGCAGTAAACCTGCTTTATGTCTCTTTATCTAAGTCATTACGTTGTGGCATTTCAGGTGGTCCTTCATTATTATTGAGATCAAGAATTTGATCATTGTGATTTTGATTTAAAATTGTTGCCTTCGAATCTATTGAAACCTCATTCATACGTGGATTGAGTTATGATATTAATTATTGGGCATTTTCTTTTGTTGCATTAATATAAGTCTCAAAATTTTGTAACAACACTATATCACTTAAAGTAATGATGTTTTCAAAAGTAAATAATGAATTTTCCTTAAAATTTCCTCCTAAAGATGAATGTCAGTAAAAAATGATTGATTTTCAACAAAAGTAACATCCATAGTTATAAAAATTCTTTTTTATTTAGGTTCAAAACACTGATACCCCTTCTGAGTTGGAGAGTAACCGATAAACACACATTTTCTTACCCGTGGCTCAAGTTTGTCAAGTTGTTTATGTTCATGCATAAAAGCAGTGCAACCAAAAACTTTTAGTGGCAAATCAGCAAAGACACTAGTCAAAGGAAAACAATTTTGAAAAACATCAAGAGGGATATGAAAATATATAACTTTAGATGACATTCAATTAATTAAATATGATGCAGTTAAAACAACTTCACTCCACAAATATTTTAAAACTTTATTTGCAAATAGTAAAGCTCTAGCAACCTCAAGAAGATGCTTATTCTTTCTCTATTGCAATTACATTTTGTTGGGGTGTATTAATACAAGAACTTTGATGAACAACCCCATTTGCAAGAAAAAAATCGAACAAAAGTATATTAAAATATTCTTTACCATTGTCATTTCTGAAGATTTGAATATTTAGTTGGTATTGAGTGTCTACCATTTTAAAGAAATTTTTTACTACCTTTCCAACTTATGATTTTTCTTTCAATAGATAAACCTAAAAAATTATAGTATGATCATCAATAAAAGTTATAAACTATTTTTTATTAGAAATAGTGTTTATTCTATTATGACCCCAAACGTCATTATGAATAACTGCAAACGGTTTTGATTGTTTTTATGGTTGTGTTGAAAAAGAAGAATTGTGATGTTTAGCAAATTCACAAGTTTAACAATGAAATAAAGACAGATCTTAGAAAATTATTTAGGAAACAAATGTTTCAAATACGGAAAACTAGAATGTTCTAACCGTAAAGGTCATAACATAATATTATTATTATTAGAATAAAAAAAATAGATTCAAAGTAGATACTCGTTTGAGGTTGGTCTTTGAAGTCGAGTTCATTGTCAAGATAATAGAGTCCTCCATTATCCTTAGCATTGTCAATCATCTTCCCCGTGCTTAAATCCTTGAAAGTTCAAAGAGAATGAAAGAAGTTAGCTTCACAATTTATATCATTTGTTAATTTAGTAATGAATAATAGATTACATATTGGGAACGTGTAAGACATCTTTTAAGGTTAACACATGTGACAAAATAACATAACCTTTTCCAGCAATGGCTGAAAGAGAGCCATCTGCAATTTTAATTGTGGTTACCTGCACAAGGACTATAAGAAGAAAATAGACTCGACTCCTCAGTCATATGATTAGTAGCACCAGAATTGATAATTCAAGTACGGTTGGGAGTGACACTAAGTAAAGTGGTATTTGGAAAATTACCTTTCTAAACTATAAAGCAAGAAGGAGTTTGCGACTCAAGGAGTTTGTACAGTTGATCTAATTGTTCCTTGGTGAAAAGAGATGAAGGACTTAAAGGAGACTACTTCTCTTGATCAGATGTACCAGCTTGGAGGCATGACCTTCATTTCCTCCCTTTTTCTTCTAATTTACAGGTTTTCCATGGAGCTTCCAACATGTATCACGTGTGTGCCATGGACGTCTGCAATGTTTGCACCATGGTTTCTTGCCATCTCTATTCCTATCTTCATTCTTAGTGATTAGGGCAGAGCTTTCAACCTCAACAATAGAAGGTGACTTACACCTAAACCATCGTCGTTGTTGCCGGCGCCGCTACCCGTAAGGGCTGCCTTCCTTGATGTATTGTGTGTCATTAGGTAGATAAAAAAGAGGTAAGGTCGGAGGTTCAACCATTTTAATTTTGGATCCCCAAACCCCACTAGTTGTGTAAAACTTTACAAAACCCTAACCAAAAGAAAATAATTACAATAGGAATACCGAGTAATAATGACACAATCATAAAATTAAAATAAATAGAATAAACAGAATAAAAATTACAAATATGATTTTCCTTGATTCTTCAACAATTTCTTATTTCTAAAGGATTAACTTTATAGCAGTCAAAGATACACCATTTTGGAGTGCATTTAGAATCGTAATTTGAATATGTTGGAGAGGTTGAAGGGCCAAATTCTTTCCATTTTCTGAACTAAGCTTCATGACATGGAACACGGGTAAGAAGAAACCAAATGCACAACAGAATAATGCTAAACATGTGGTATGCAGGTTAAAAAAATCTTGAACTCAGGATGTGAATTGCAGAAATGCAAATTTCGTAAAGGGAAATATATACTCTAAAATGGGTGGATCTGAAAGGAAAATCTAGGATGAGGTGGGTGGAAATGAAAATGCTGTTAGTTGAACAAGAAAAATAGACAAAGAACAAAGAGACAATAATGAAAAAGAATATACATATGCATATGTTACTTAAATGAAAACCAGCAAAACTGTGTAATATTTATGCAGTTTCTTTTTGCAATCCATATAGAAACTACCTTTTCTAATAGCTACCACAAACATAAACTGCCTCGTTTAATAATCATTACTAAATTAAAAATAACTACCACTCAATATAATTGGACTACACATCAGCCATATTAAACACAATATTCAACAGAAAAGGACGTAAAAGTATGTATAAGTTATTCAATAATTTTGGAGCAACTTTATGTTGGAAATGTAGTAAGAAGTTAGGAGGGTCGTTCTGAATTTCAGACTTTCACTTAAGATGCTTTTCTGTTAGTACGGTATACCTCTACTTAATTACTACTTTTTGCTGTTAAATGCAGTGCTTTGGCCACAAGACAGTCCCTCAACTGATATTCCACGCTAGCACTTGATCCTCCCTAACTTCCTTTTGATAAATTTCTATTATCTGCCTTAAACACGATGCCATTTAGTTCTGTGGTTGGATCGTGGAAAAGGTCAAAATATTGCTCATATGCCACCAATGGAGACTGATTGTAATGATAAAGTAAATTTGTTGTCCTGTATTTATTTCACATTGGTTTGTAACTCTTGATAATACGACTTTTGAATTTGTAAATACTAATATAAATTTTGTAAATTTGCTTCATGAATTTGTATTTTGTTAACAAGTTTTTTATCCTTTTCCATTAGTTAAATAATTTTTCAATTAACTTTGTAGAAGGAAAATAAGTTTCAAAATTTTAATTAGAAGGTATAATTCCTGAAAAAGGTTATGAAATCAATTTTAAACTCAAGTTTGTGCTTCTAAGTCCTGCAAATTGTGAAATTGGATAAAACTAACCTGGGATATAGCCTTAAGATTACATAAAGGTCGTTATTTTGAAGACCAGCATCATACAAACGAATTAGTTCACTCTACGAATAGAGATGATATTTTAGTAACCAATTATTGGACTTAAAAAAAGTATTAATTACATATTGAAGCACTACTGCTATAAAAGATAATAATTTATAAACACCGAAAATCATCTCATATTTATAAAATATAAGGGAGTACGAGAAGGCAAAAGATGAAATGACTATCAATTCTACAAAAGCTAAACATAATGGTTATTCATGGGAGCATTAACTAGATTGCCAAAAAAGAAAAAAATTAATATCTTTTCCATTTGTTTTCCTATCTGTTTCTATGTACTTCACAATCCTCAATCCTCAGAAGTCGTTTTTCATGCTTATCTTAATGTTTTCCACCTTTACCGACAACTCTAACTTGTGATCCTCAACAGCTTTCAAAACAGAGAGCAGGTTGGACCGGTAAATTTCACACTTTCGATTTGCACACGCAAGCTCATTCATAAGTTTTGTGATATGCTTATCCATATCATCCTGCAAGATATTAAGCAATGACGATAAACAAAAGCATATTTGAGTATGAATTATCATAAATATAAAACTTATGATACAGTACAATCTATTAGGTAAAAAATTAATTTATGAAAATAACATTAAAAAAAAAAAGAGACAAAGCATATCGAAGGGAAGAGTAACAAATCCTCCTAAATAGGGAAATGAAAGACAAGCAAAATATACAAGAAAGTAGTTCCATATCATTATTATTCAACCTTCCTCGACCAAATGCATGCAAGAACAAAATAGATTTGCAGAGCTGAGAGGACTTTTAGGCAAATTGAAATTCACATGGAAGTACACCAATATCAAATGCTTCTGTTCCAACAACTGTCAGACGATATCCAGTCAATCGGTATGAAATTATGAGATGTACATCATGATGGAAAGAATAACCATGTAAAGCAAGAAAAATAGATGATCCTGAAAATCTTCGTGTAATTTTGTAAATGTATGAGTTGGCTTGCTTAATCAAGTCCAAATGCTTATTACAAATGTTTGTTAATGTTGCTTTTAAACGATTATTGAATTTATAACAGTTACAAAGATAAAAATATTACGATAGATGAGTGGTCATACAAGACAGTGTGATTAGGAATGAAATCATTAGAGAAAGAAAAAAAGTAGGGATAGTTCCTGTTGTAGAAAGAATATAGTGTCTCGTCTTAAGTGGTTTGGGTATGTGTTGGAAAATCCAATAAGGAGGATAAATCAAGTTGAGGATAGTCCAATAGTTAAAGGTAGGAATAGATTCACTCAATATTGGAGAGACCCAAATGTATGTTTATCCAAGTGTACTGCCAAAATCTTGTGCATGTGCAGCAAACATAACTTCACTAATACCAAAATCCACAATGCATTAGACAATTCAGTCTACAATATACCACATCTACAGAACAATTCAGTCCTTCAAACCAAGAATTAGAACCACAAAATGTCTTCAGAAAAGACTATAATGAAGACAAAAATCTTAAAAGGTTGAGATGATATGTGATGCCCTGAGGGAAAAACATCGCAAACAAAAACTAGATTCAACATAATATGCATACTTGATTAATTCAAAACCATGATTAAGATTAACTCTTAATAATTTAGGGGGAAAAGAATGAAACATCAGACAACTCATAATATGTGAATGCATTTATCAGACTGACAAAATACAAAACTCTAAGACTGTTTGGGAGTTTGAAGGGAAAAGGAGAAGACTTTGCAGGAAATGGGAGGAATGGAAAGTTAGAGGCATCCCACACTTCTTTTTTGGGAGAGTATTTTTTAAGGGAGTGAGATGAAAATACTAATGAGTAATATTTTTATATTTTGAGAGTAATATATAGAGAAGTATTGAAAGTGAAAATTTATTTGAAACCCTCGAAAGCCCTTCTCCGATACAATTTTTTTAGTTCCGCCATATTGGAGGTTTTTAGTCTAATGAAGAAAAATAAAATTTCATGCAAGGTAGGGTTTTTAGTCTAATGAAATTCATAAAAGTCATCTAGTATTTTTTAAAATTTCACACAATTCATACATAGTCGACAAGTTGAAAAAGTTAAAATTTCAATTCTCACAAGAACTGACAATTTTCACACGTCATACAATTCACACAAGTTTTTAGAACTTCACACAATTCAATCAAATAAAATATATCCACTTTACGATATTCATCTTACTGATGTATTTTTCATGTTTAAAACATTGTGTCACTCCTAAAAAAGTACACAAATTAATTTAAAACAATTCACAATTAACAAATAGTATCACATTATATCATATGTCAACGGTTAACCTGCAAAAATTTGTTAATAGATAGTAGTTGAGTTGTTAACTAGGGTGTAAGAGTTTGTTTGTTCCAGATTATTTAGTTTATCATTCGATATTAAGTAGTTAATTTATATATAGAGTTTTTATTAATTTTATTATATTTGCACAATTTCTAATATAATTAGCAATTTATGTTGTGATTAAATAACAATTGAATAATTTCTTTAGATTGAGATAAAGATAAGAATATTATTGCTGACAAGAACCTTTGATTTTTTTACTGTATTTATCGAGCAAAATTATTTAAGTAGAAGAGAAAAAAAGTAAGAATCTGAAGGCGGATCTTCTCGGGAGTAGGCAGGGGTCACACCATCTCCCTTCAGCAAAGAACAATTGGAAGCTCTCCAGAAAATGCTCCAAGAGGCCATGCTTACTACAATGAAAATGGTACTGTTGCAGAAGCTCAACAAGGTAATTTTTTGCATGCTTTACACACTAGCACAGGAAAATCAAAATCATGGATCAAAGGCTCAAGAGCCTCATATCACGTGATTGGAGATATAATTGTATTTGACACTTATTCTCCTTCTCATAATGACTCCACCATTCGAATTGCCGATGGTACCCTATCAAAAGTTATTGGTACAGGCTCAGTTGTGATTTCAAAAAATATTATTCTAGATTATGTATTGTATGTGCCCAAACTTGATTGCAATTTGTTGTCCATTAACAAATTTACCAAAGATTTGAAATATGTCACTAAATTTTCCTCTGATCAATACGAATTTCATATTTTGGAGTCAGGGAAGACAATTGACAATGATAAAGAATGGGTTGGACTCTACTATCTGCAAGTTGAAGATTATTCTAAAGGACTTAAAGCAAATTCTTGTGTAGTAGCTTCTCCTAATAATGAGAAGTCTATAATGTTGTGGCATTATCGATTAGGTCACCCAAATTTCATGTACTTAGAGAAAATGTTCCCCACATTATTCAATAAAAATCTAAGGAATTTTCAATGTAAAGTTTGTCAATTATCCAAACATACCGGAAGCACATACTCACCTCAACCATATAAATCCTCTCAACTTTTCTCCTTCATTCACAGTGATGTATTGGGGCCATCTCGAGTCAACAACATTAATGATGCTAGATGGTTTGTTACATTTATTGATGACCACACAAGAGTCACATAGGTATTTCTTACGAAAAAGAAATTAGAAGTTGGGAAACTATTTGAGTTTTTTTACAATATTATGCAAACACAATTCCAAACAAAAATTAAATTGCTCAGAAATGACAATTTTCACGAATATTTTAATTCAGCATTAGAGTCCTACCTTAAAACCCATGGAATTATTCACCAGAGTTCATGTGTAGATAACCCAACAAAATGGGGTCGCAGAGAGGAAAAATAAGCACTTTTGGAAGTAACAAGATTTCTCATGCTAGCCACCAATGTACCAAAGCATTTTTAGGGAGAAGTTGTCCTTTCAACCACCTATCTCATAATAGGATGCCTTCACGTATCCTTAACTTTGACACCCCTTATTCCACTCTCCAAACTCTCTTTTCATTAAGCAAAATTCTCACCTCAATTCCCTTGAAAATATTCGGATGTTTAGCCTTTGTTCACAACCTAAACCCTTATTGCAACAAACTTGACCCAAAATCAATAAAATGTGTTTTTCTTTGCTATTCACCTCACCAAAAAGGGTATAGGTGCTACTCCCCCACAACTAAAAGATTTTACCACACGTGATTTTCTTTGAGAATCAATTTTATCACTCAAAAGTAGGGATTCATGGGGAGAATCCATTAAACCTGAACGAAAATGCAGAATTCCAATGTTGGGGATTTGAGATGACCGAACCTGTCTAAGAAATTACACCAGCAGCACTAGAAAAGTCCATACCAACAGAACCAGAAAATTCCACACTAGCAGAACTAGTCCTTGAAACTGCACCTGTAGAAATTTTTGCACAAGAAGCTGACTGGGATGTTTACACTAGGAGGAGGAAAAGCAAACAGGTGGTAGAGTCAAACACAACTCCAATGCAAAGCCATGAATCCAACCAGGCTCTAGAAAATGGGATCTCATCAGGTAATACTATTCCCAACTCATAACTTGTCAATATGAGTTTAACTGACAGTGATATTTCTATTGCGCTAAGAAAAGGGACGAGAACTTGTACTCAACACCCCTTGAAAGATACAAGTCATAACTTGTCAATATGAGTTTCACTGACAGTGATATTTCTATTGCACTAAGAAAAGGGACAAGAACTTGTACTCAACGCCCCATTGAAAGATACATGTCATATGGGAAATTACTTTTCTACCAGAGGGGAAGAAATAGGTTGGCTGTAAGTGGATATTCTCTATCAAATACAATGTCGATGGGAGCATAAATCGATACAAGACGCGATTAAAGGGATTCACCCAATCATATGGCATAGACTATGACGAGATATTTGCTCCAGTGACCAAACTTAACTCAGTACGAGTCATATTATCCTGGACTGCAAACTTGGATTGGCCACTACACCAGCTAGACATTAAAAATGTCTTCCTAAATGGAGAGTTAGAAAAGGAAGTATACATGCAAATTCCCAAGGACTTGAATCATCCAGCACTTTGAACAAGGTGTGCAAGCTACGAAAATCTGTGTATGGCCTCAAGCAATCCCCTAGAGCATGGTTTGATAGATTGACGAGAGTTGACAAATATGATGGATTCATACAAGGCCAATATGGTCACACTATGTTTGTCAGACACTCATTGGAAGGAAAGGTAATGTTATTCATTGTGTATGTTGATAATATAATTATCATAAGAGATGATCATAATCAAATCAGACACTTGAAAGAACTCTTGGCTAGGGAGTTTGAAGTTAAAGACTTAGGAAAACTTAAGTATTTCTTAGGGATGGAAGTAGCTCGAACAAAAGAGGGAATATATGTCTCTCGAAGGAAATACATCCTAGACTTACTCTAAGAAACTAGAATGCTCGGGTGTAAGACTGCCAATACACCTATGGAATCAGTAAGCAAAAGCATCCCCAAAGAAAGTCCACTAGCTGAAAAAGAGAGGTACCAAAGTCTAGTTGAAAAATTGTTCTACCTAACACATACTCGGCCTGTTATTGGATTTTCCGTAAGCATGGCAAGTCGCCACATGTCAAGTCCTACCGAAGCTCACATGAAAGTTGTGAACAGAACCTTAAAAGGTACACCAGGTAGAGGTCTTCATTTCAGAAAAAACACAAATAAGGGTATCAAAGTATACACTGACTCAGATTGGGCTGGACGTACATCAGACAGAAAGTCAACTACTGGTTATTGCTCATTCGTGTAAGGAAACATGGTTACTTGGAAAAGCAAGAAACAACATGTGGTAGCTAGAAGCAGTGCAGAAGCTAAATTCAAAGCCATGGCACAAGGCATTTGTGAAAGAATTTAGCTAAAGAAAATACTTGATGAAATCATAATTCAAACCAATTACACCATGAGAATCTTGTGACAACAAAGCTGCCATCATCATTGCAAAGAACCCTGCTCACCATGATAGAACAAAACATGTGGAAATTGACTAACATTTTATAAAAGAGAAGATTGAGCGTGGTATTATAAGTATTGATCATGTACCATCGTGCAACCAAACAGCTGACATCCTGACTAAAGCTCTTCTAAGAAACACATATGAGAATATCATATCCAATTTGGGCATAATAGACATCTACCACCCAGATTGAGAGAGAGTGTTGATTATGAGACCTAATTTATTAAGGATTAAAACACCAAAATGTAAAGTTCTTGGTCAGAAGAGAGACCTAGGGAGAACACAAGGAATTTATCTTTTTAAAGGCCAATTTTGTTCAATCAATAAAATAAATTGATGTAAATATATTATTTTTTATAACAAAAATTGTCTCAAAATCAATTTTTTTAGAAGCAAATAGGTAGCTAGGTTACTGTAAAAAAATATATCATAATTCATAAGTGTTTAACTTTAGCTTCCACTGAATATGTATAAATAAAATGAAGAACTAGCTTACCATTTAGATTTTAGACCATAAATTGCATACATCCTGACAAGCTTAAGTTGTATAACTGAAAGTTCAAGATTGGTCTAACATCTCTAGCACATCCCCTCATTCACAAATCCTTTTGGACTTGACGTGTGGCCAATGCACAAGTCAAACCTACCTTGTGCTGGAGTTCTACTTTATTTAGGAGAATGATAGTGACAAGTATCAAACTGCTAACCACTTTTATCATAGAGGCTCTACAACCATCTTAAGATTCAATTATTCTATAAGACCTTAAGCTATTGGGTGATGATTCAATATTAGTTTTATATCTCTAACATGGTGGATCATGGATGAAATAGTAAAATACATTTAACACGCCACGTAGAATAAGTAAAAACAGCCATGAATTGGAATTCTGACCTTGTTCGAATGCTGGCCCAAGCTTTGTTCTTGACAGCCACTTGTGCAATTAGCGCGACTTTCATCATTCAGCAAGTGACTCCTAACCTTTCCATTGCTGATGGGAATTCTCCCCTCATTTCGCATTACCTGTGCAACTCTTTTAGCAGCTTCTTGTAAAGCATCCTTTGCAACATCATAAGTTTCAGGGGAGCTTGCACCTTTATCAACAAATTTAAAGGCCTCGTGTCGGAGAGTATTATATCTAACTGTGTGAGATTCCAAATAGTAAGTATGTACATCACAAGAATGTTCTTCCAATATTACATTGCTCTTGGCGTTTCTTGTCCAACGTTTGAGTATATAATGAGATGGAAGAGTGAGGACATTGGTAACTCTAAAGACTGCCAGAATATGTCTGCAAAGAAGGCCTGAAAACTCAAACATTTGGCAACTGCAAGTCGCTTTCATCTCCAAAACATTGAATTTAACATTGTATATTTTATGATCTTCTCCAAATTTAGCTACATGATAAGTAATGACCTCGCCATCATCTTCGGCTTTAGATGCCATGAATGTTAGTGTGCCAACCAACTCCTCTTGGAACCTCATGAAAATTTTTCTTGTGTAAAGCCTGGACGCTTGCTTCTCCATAGGAGATGGGGTCCTCAATACTGGCGAAGTATTCATTGTGTCATAATCTGCTCTTACTTCTTTCTCATTGCGACTTTCAAGCGCTTTCTCATATAGCTTTAAGAACTGATTTAAACTGGTTGAAGCATTCACATAGCCATCAAAGTAAGAGTTCATGCTATCACTTCGCTGAGTGATGGACATTTCTGCAAAGAATGTGTCTCGCAAATATACAGGTACCCACTGTCTGGAAGCAGAATGTATTGCTTGAAGCCATTCGTTGTCCCTGAGATCATATTTATCTACAAGTGTGGACCAGGAAGACTCAAACTCGTCAATTGATTCAGTCAAGTTAACACATTTGTGAAACTCAGCTTCAAAATTAGGAAACTTGAGGAAAATGTGAGACAACTTCTCCTGGCATTGCTTGAAGATGTGCCACTTGCAGTAACGGTGGCGAGTCTCGGGGAATACTTGTATTATGGCGGACTGAATTACAGAATCATGGTCGGTTGTTATTGAGAGAGGTGGGCGTCCAGACATGGCCATGAGCCATGTCTTGAAAAGCCAGACAAATGAAGCTTGGGATTCATTGATTAGAAAAGCACAACCAAAGAGAACAGGTTGACCATGATGGTTAACACCGGTAAAGGGAGCAAAGGGCAGTCGATACCTATTAGAGCGGTAAGTAGTGTCAAAAGTGACGGTATCTCCAAAGAAAGTGTAATTCAACCTTGCTTTGGGGTCAGCCCAGAAAAGATTGGTGATGTCATCATGGTCGTGATCACCTTGAACAGCATAGAAGAAATTAGGGTTTTGGGCATGCATTTGTCTCAAATAGTCAAGAACAAGTTGAATGTCACCGTGTAAACTACTTCTGTGGCGATTATTCCTCATGTAATTCCTACAGTCAACCTCGGTAAAGCCAACTTTGCTGATACCACCATACTCTTTGATGAGTGCAGACATAATTCGACGAGGACCCATACCAGCTGCCTGTAGAGTGTCGATGAGGGTCTTTGCAGATCCAGAAATTTGCCTGTGGGAGCGAAGACAGTGAACTTGATCGGGTGGAACAAGTTCGTGATTGTGTTCTCTGACGAAACCAGAGACGATCCATTTGCCAGAAGAATCTTGCATTTTGACAGATAAGGAGGCCTTGCATCCAACTCTGGTAACTATACGTGGACGCTTGATCTCTCTATCTTTGGTTCTTTTCTCATTCAAGTTGCGAAACCCTTCCTTTGCACAAACGAATTGCCTCTGAATGATAGCTCCGTCTCTTCTTGAACGACGAGATGAACTCACGCGAGTACTAAACCCAACACGACGAGCATATGAATTATAGAAACCCTTTGCAGCCTCTTCAGACTCGAATTCCATTCCCTCCGAAGGTTCCAGATCCCCCGCCTCTGGGAAATACACTGCACCGCTGCTTTCTCCCAAATCCATATCCAAATCCAATTCCAATTCATCATCGTCCTCTTCCTCTTCCTCCTCGTCAATCTCAATATCAAATTCTACAACATCGTTATCGTTATCCATCCACAAATCATACAATCAATCAAAATAACTTCACCTTTGCTGCTCTCCACTTCAAAATTTAGTTATTATTCAACACTTCACTTCGTAAAGTTACCTAGCTCCTACCTAGGTCATTTATTAAAAATAATTACTTTACATTTTATAATCACTTTGCTTACAAAATTAAAGTAACTCTAATTTTTTTTTTTTTTTAATATACTATCTTCTTTTTAAAATGACTAAATTGACTTTATAATTATATAAAATTTACAAAGAATATGAATAAATTTTTTTCTTCTAATTTTTTCATCACAACCATCTTTTTATTGATATTTTTTCTCTCATGTCATTTATTTTTTCTCTCTTTTCATAATTTTTGCTATTATTCACTCATTCACCATTAGTTCATTGCCATTTTTAAAGGTTCGAAAACTCAATTAAAATTACTTAAACAAATTAAATTTGCTTATGCATTAATTATACAACCTTTTAATCTATCTTGGCCTAGCCTTCCTTTCCACTACTCAAGAAGATATTATTGAATGACATGTTACGCAAAGAGTGAAGGCCAAGAAAAAGGGAGGAGACAATTAAGGACTTGATAGTAGGGGTTGGAATGGGTCAGGCTAGACTTTGAAAGTTTCGAGTCTGGCCTACAATTAATTTGTTATACCTAAACTTGGAATGTTAGCTTATGTACCCCCAATTAAACTTGTACCCCCAATTTGTTAAAAACTCAATTTTATCCTTAATAAATTCATTCACGTGAGTGGTAAAAAAAAAATTACTCCAAAATCTCACCCCTTCAACGAAATTTCTGGTAAATAAATTTTGGCAACTTAATTTTCAGTAGTTATTTGTAATACTGAAAATTTAGTCAATGAAATTTTTTATAGTTACATTTTCAATACTGGAAACTTCAAATTTCCGGAAGCTACTGATAATTTCAAAAATTTTGAAAAATTCGGTAGTTATTTTTCTTCACCGGAAATTTCAGAAATCCAGTAGTTAATAATTTTTTTATTTTTTATTTTGAAATAGGGATAGAAAACACACAACCAGTATTTATAGATTTAACTTAAACATTTAAAACTGATCAAATTTTTGAGTCACGAGAAGCTGTCATATCATGAGCAAGAGAGATTGGTCGACAAAATCGAGTAGCAGTTATCATTATTCGATCAGACGTAGAGATTGAAAAGATAGGGAAAAAGTCAAAATTAATTCTTGATTGTGATAGAGGTGGACAATATAAGTCAATTAAAAATAACACAGGTACTTCAACTAAAAAGTGTGGATGTCCGTTTAAACTTAGATCGAGACCATTGAAACATGATGAAGGATGGATTATTAGTTTAATCTATGGACTTCACAACCATAAGTTAGTAGCTACTTTTGAGAATAATGCATTTATGGGACGCTTAACAGAAGAATATAAGAAACATGTTGACGAGTTGACAAAATATCACGTTGCACCGAGACACATTTTGTCATCTTTGAGAGATCGAGATACGGAGAATGTGACTAATATCTATTAACTTTACAAGCGACGAAGTACATACAGGAAGAATTTCAAAGGACCTAGAACTGATATGCAACATTTGTTGAAGTTACTTGAAGCTGTGAAATATACTTGTTGGAGTAGGACTCATGAGGACTCCAACATTGTGAGGAATATGTTTTGGACGCACCCAGATTTCATAACTTTGTTGAACATGTTCCCTCTTGTATTGATCATGGATAGCACCTACAAAACCAACAAGTATAGGTTACCATTGTTTGAAATTGTTGGTGTAACTTCAACTGGATTGACATTTAATATTGCATTTGCTTATATGGATTATGAACGTCAAGACAACTTTTGGTCGGCATTGGAGAAGTTAAAAGAGTTGTTTGTTTCAAACACGTCATTTTCTCAAGTGATTGTGACTAACAGAGAACTTGCTTTAATGAATGCAATTGAAGTTGTGTTTCCATCTTCAACAAATTTACTTTGCCAACTTCATATTAACAAAAATATTGGAGCTAAATGCAAACAATTATATATATTAAAGAAAGACATGCAAGAACCCATTCTTGAGTTGTGGAGGGAAATTGTTTATTATTCTGAAGGGAAGGAGAACGATGAACTTTTGCAAATATTTGAGCAAACATGTGTCGATAATATTATTTTCTTTGACTACGTTAGAGACACATGGTTGAATCCTCATAAAGAAAGATTTGTTGAAGTTTGGATCAATCGAGTATTGCATCTAGGAAATACTACGACTAATAGGTATGTCATTAAAACTTCACATTTTGTATTTTATTTTATGCGTGATATATGATTAAAACTTCACATTTTGTATTTTTTTTTTTTTGTTTAAATATTAAGGTTGAGTCTGCTCATTGGTCATTGAAGAGATTTTTGGAACACAGTAAAGGAGATTTTCGTAAGGCATGGAATGGTATGAATGACATGTTGAAGTTTCAAATTATTAAGATAAAAGGTTCATTTGAGATAAGTAAGGGTCGCAAAGTGCATATACACAACAATCAATTCTTTGAGAAATTGACTTGGGTTGTATCCAAGAAAGCCTTAAGTGATATTGTTCATGAGTACAAGAGAGCCAGCTATGTCGGTAACAATAAAGATGTGTGTTGTTGTGTACTTAGGAACACTCATGGATTACCTTGTGCATGTGAGTTAGCACGATACAAGCTGGAAGGTGTTCCAATCCCATTAGATGTTGTTCATATACATTGGAGGAAATTAACCATGAATAGTGATCAAGAGGAAGAACAGTTGACAAATGATTCAGAGTTGGACATTACATCGGAGATGAATATAATTTGGAAAACATGGAAAACACTTAATGTTGCTGGAAGAATGTCATTAAAGAGCAAGTTGCGTGAAATAACATATCCGAAGACAACATCAATGTGTGTATGTATATCGCGACCCATCATACTTTGAGCATGTTGACACTCAAGTCTCCGAGCAAGCATCTAAACAAGTCTTCCATCAAGCATCCAAACAAGTCTCCCATGAGATTAAAAAATATTTCCACGAGTTTTCTTCTTTAATTTATCCATATATTGAAGACATAGTTAATGTTAAAGCAGATGGAAATTGTGGATATTGTGTTATTGTTGCTTTACTTGGTCATGGTGAAGAGTATTGGAGCATTGTACGTCGACAGTTGTATACAGAGATTAAGTCCAAACCTAATTTATATGTTGCATTATTCAAAGAACATTTGCAACAAGTGACAGAGTCTTTACTTGTAACTGAGTTGGAAAACAAAGCCAATGAGAAGTGGATGACTATTCCTGATATGGGTTACGTGATAGTAACAAAATATAATCTCGTTCTTGTTACATTGACAAAAACTTTTTGATTGACTTTTTTCCCATTGAGAGGTGCACATAATGGAGATTTGTCACGTGATCGTGTTATCAGCAATGATTTTGTTAACGAAAATCATTGGGTTCAAGTTAAATTGAAATTTGCATGTTCGTTACCTCCACTTGCATGACATTGGAAGAAACATCGTAGTGATGAGTCTACATCATGGGTTATCGCTTATGCAGGACGTCTACAATATTAGGGTTCTTTATATTTAGAAAATAATTTAGATTATATGTCTTTGGCAGATGATTGACACTTTTGATTTGTATGTTGCTTTAAATGATAGGATTGACGCTTTAAATGTTGTTTTCAATTTAGATGATTGCCGCTTTTGATTTGTATGTTGCTTTAAATAATAGAATTGACACTTTAAATGTTGTTTTCAATTTAGATGATTGCCACTTTTAATTTCTATGATGTTTTAAATGATATAATTGACACTTTAAATGGTATGTTTGAAATCTAGATAATTGACACCTTAAATAAGTCACAAATAATAACTCTAAATAATAAAATAAATAAGTCACAAATAATAAAATAACTCTGAATAATAAATAAGGCGCGAATAATAACTCTGAATAATAAATAAGTCGCGAATAATAAAATAAGTCTAAATAATAAATAAGTTACGAATAATACAATTAAATAAGTCACTAATTAAATAAGTCTAAATAATAAATAAATCGCGAATAATAAAATAAGTCTGAATAATACAACTATAATACTACTGATAATCTCCTCCTCTAGAAATGTGTAAAGCTCTCTCTAATAAGACACACATCCGAGGATGAGATATCCTATAATACTATTGGATGTATCCCTCAACACACTCATGTGGATATGCAACTGGGTGCAATTTAACTCGAAGTGATCGTACAGAGTTCCGGTACATACTTCGTTCAATGTCGACATCACGTACAACAAACATCAGTGGTGTAGGAGGAATGTGTTGAGTATAACCAAATTGTCGTATGCACCTCTCTGGTAAATACGGAACCATCATGGAACACCAACGAATGTATCCTGTAAACAATGACACGGACTAAAATCGTGTGATAGCGTTCTCATCGTAATTCGACGTCCAGATAATATCAGTATCCCTCAAAGCATCCAACTTTGCCCTGTAAAATGCAACGTTCTCAAATGTTTGTTTTGCAGTCCAACAAAACATTTGTGGCATCGAGGAAATATGCTCATCCATATCCTGTTTACAAATATCAGGAAAATGTTCATAAATCCAAATCTGTAAATAACTGAAATATAGTAAAATTATTAAGGTAATGAAATAATTAAAAAAAATAATAAGTATAATAAATATAATAGTACCTAAAATAAAGATAAATATCCTCCAATATGTTTGGTTACAGGCAATGTACTATCTCTAAGATAGTCATATAACACAACAAGTGCAGCTGGTCCCTCATGCCCATTTACCACAAGTATCAAGGTCTTGAAACAGAAACATATATTTTGCAGATACAAGTGTAAAACTTTTATCAGTCAAAATGGTACACTCTACCAAATGAAGTAGGTATACCATCGTTGCACAGTCATATTATCCTTCATGATGTTTCTTGAAAAAGACATCTTTCAACCACTCAAAACTATAAGAGGCGCCTCTATTGGTCCTAGTTTCAGTGACAGCTTCATCATATGCAACTCCCAAGAACTCAATAGCAGCAACAATTGCCAAATCTTCATTGACATTTGCAGGAGGTGTGGAAAACTCTCCAGTATAGGGGATGCTCAAAAGACCCCTGACGTCGTCAAGAGTATTTCAGCAAGAGCAAATACCATATTATCATCAATCATATGCAAACTACATCTTCTCAGAGGACGTAATCCAAATATATTAATCCAGTGATCTATTTGAGCAGGTAATTGATATCTGATATCAATGAATTTGTCTTACTTTTTGCCATTTGAAACAACTTTCAAGGCACGTCTATCCTGTTTAATTAAAAATAACCCACAATTACAAATATATTATAATCTTATACTACAAATATATTATAATGTGTAATAAAATAATCTATACTAAAAATATATTATAATATGTAATAAAATAAATTATTTACTAACCTGTCTATTTCACACATTAATTGCAATATGATGCTCATAATCTTTAAGGACAGAAAGATCATAAGGACCTCTAGGAAACATGGGTTCTTCAGGTTGGTGTTGTTGACCATGTTCATCATCAAATCGTTGTTGTTGCTGTTGTTGATCATGTTCATCATCAAACACATGATCTTGTTGGGGTTGGTCATCCTGTTCTTCATCAAACACAGGATTTTGCTGGGACGGCTCATCTTGGGGCGCCTGCCTTTCTTCATTTCTTTCTTCTTTTTTCAACTGCAGCTCTCCTATTTGATTGTGTAGGAGGTCGAACTCGAGAATGATCAACGTCAGTTTTTGCTCCACTAGTCCTCACTAACAAAATTCAATAAAAAAATAAAAAAATTATATAAAACAAAAAAAAATAAAAAAAAATATACATTATACTGGAAATTTCAAAGAAGAATGAAATTTCAGGTGAATATACCGGAAAATTAAAATTTCCGATAGTTATAAATGCATACCGGAAATTTCAAAAGTAAAATTTCCGGAAATGCATCCGGAAATTTTAAATTTCCGGTACTGAAAACGTATACCGGATTTTTCAAATTTCCGGTGAACTTTCCCGGAAATTTCAAAAATGAAATTTTCGGTATGAATTTATAACTACTGAAAATTTCATTCCTCTTGAAATTTCTGGTAAAATCTTTTTTTCGTCAATACTCACTTTTCCGGATTTTTCAATGGTGGGGGTACAACTTTTTTGATTTTTCGTTTTTTTGACTTTTATTGATTTTGTAAAGGTTATTTTGGGTATTTTAATCGCACAAAAATTAATAAGGGGTACAAGTTTAATTGGGGTACAAAAGCTAACATTCTTAAACTTGTTCTACGGTCTATCATATGTTTTTTTTTTCGGCATGATATTAAAATGTATAATTTTGCTACCAACACCCCTAATTTACTACCCTCACCCCTCAAATGTTTAAAAAAAATCAAAACGCCCAAATTAACTTTCTTTTTTTTCTCTTCATTAACCTAACTCATCTTCTTTATTCTATCTTCATCATCTTCATTCAACACATTTTTCATGCTCTTTATTTTCTTCAACATTAGCCATCATCATCATTAACCATCTTCAGGATTTTGCTAACATTTACGTGACTGAGTTCACGTACGTTTACATAAACTGAATTCTAGTAAATGTATGTGAACTCAGTTCACGTAAACGTACGTGAAATTGAGTTCACGTAAATAGTTTAATTTTCAATCTTTAATGATTTTGCAATCTTAATTCACGTACATGAATTATGATTACATACATATTGAGATGTTAAATTTTCAAAATCCATTGATTAAGCAATCTTAATTTACGTACGTGTACGTAAATAAATTCTAATATTTTTACCTTTTTTTAACGTACGTGAATTTAGTTCACGTAACAATACAACGTACGTGAACTGAGTTCACGTACAATTCCCATATTTAGAAAGAAAAAAAATCGAACTCAGAAACATACCAACAAACATACATTTTTAAGTCACTTTAACTACAATGTGATGAAGAAACTGATGGTGTATATTATGATTGAGTTATGTGAGTTTTAAATGATTACGAAGTAGGGTTGGTGAAGTATGGTGATTTTTTGATATGTGGATCTTGAGATGTGATAAATGTTGATGAAAGTGAGTTATGAGTTAGTAAAATTGTAAAACATATTATAAATATAAAAGGATATTTTGGATATTTTAGTTTTTTTTACAAATTTGAGGGGTGTGGCTAACAACATTGTAAAATGTATCCTTTAAGGTATAAGTTAGTATTTGCTTATTTTATTTTGAAAAAAACATTTGCCTATTTATAAATAAATAACGACATATCAAGTGAAAATAAATATTTATTTGTCAAAAAGAAAACCGAATAAAATTACTTAAAGCCACCCTCCACCTTTCAATCTCGACCCAAGTGGATCTTGGTAGAATAACAGTATCCGATTATCCGTGATCACTCAGAGTGCTGCTTCAAATAATAACAAAAATCCAAGAGTAGCACCCACAGCTGCAATGGATAGTAAAATAAGATATGCCTATACATTGGCCTGTGCTTCAACTTATAAAGCAATAGCTGACTAAAACGCAATGTCGTCCTCAAAAAAAGAAATTCCACAACTGTCATTCCATTATAATGGGGCCTACAGATGAACGGAAAATATTACTCAGGGCAAGCTGAACTTCTCCAGAGGTGTGTTCACTCCTCACTAGATCTACCAATAACTGAAAGAACTGTGGAATATACCGTCTGAATGAATCTTTTTCCAGACCAGCCAACCCTTGCAGTGCTGAGATGACTAGAGATGTCCTAGCAGCTATCTCTTCTTTCTTGGCTGAACTCAGAGGCAGTTGTCGACGTGGCACTGGCTGAGTATCAGACTTGTGAATTGCAGATGCAGAACCAGCACAAGTTAGATATATGTCCAGTACATTTTCACATACAGTTACTAATTCTTGTTCTAGATCTATCTCATCATGCACAAAATGATGACTGTCATGTAAGTTTTGTAGAAAGTTGAGGTGATTCTGGAAAGACTCATTTTCAAAATGAACCACAGGCGGGGCAGATAATTCCAAGATCGAGCAAGCTTTCTGCAACTTTTTCAGCAGGACTGACTCTCTATTTAGTTGTCGAGCATGCAAAGCAATAGATGAATATAATTCAATAAGGACTTTGATGTTGAGTGGTGATAAGGATTGCTGGTGTTTTCTGTACAGATCAGTTGTAACCTGTGATAAGAACACGAAACGCTATTGTCAAGATGAACTCACTCAGACAAAACTCAAAAAGATTGAATAATTTGCATTATGAACTTCATTTATGAGAAAGATAGGTGCACATGAATCAAGAGCAACCACCACAAGAATGGTGGCATCAATCTCCCTTTTTTACCCACGATAAAGTGTGCAACCAGCCATTACCAATGTGTGATCCAAGAAGATAAGGATGGAGCTGTGTAGGGAAGGGGATGAGCTGAATGGTGGTGGTGACAATAAAGGAGAGAGATAGCGACAATGGTCAAATGGAAAATTAGGGTTTGGTGGAGAGAATTTTTAATGCAAATAAGAATAAAAAAGGGTGAAACAAAGTATAGAAACTAAAAGATAAATAAGGACCAAAAAGGAGAACAAAATAATTAAATTGGTGGGGATACATATAGAATCAATTATAGGAAATTTGGCGGTCATGTTTAAAATGTTAAAAATCTTGTCATGCTTTTATCTTTTATGTTTAGTACAGAAGGAGCAACAAGTAAACCTGTATAATAAGTAGCTGCATGGCAATATGATTCTTTGTTCTTGACACAACATATGTGGCTGTTTGCAGATTGTCATCATCAAACTCATCATTTGTCAAATCATGATCAGAAGACTGTGAAATTTGAAGCACCTCAATATTACTCATGGTTCTCAAGACCTTTATGAATCCAGGCACTGATGATGTAGCTGCCTCTTTCAAACACAGAAAAACCTCTTTCCATTCTTCTTCTGAAAGCCTATTACCAAGGTCACCTGTGAGACGCACTAATCCAGCAACTCCAGTACTAGCTGGACCCTGAACAGGACTTCTAATGAAACCTGTCAGTACAGACACCACACCTGGTAGCTGAGACCTCACCATATCAAAGAAGGTGACAAATAAATCTATTAAACATTCTGCTGCTACCGAAGAAGTCTCAGAATCCCATGTGCTTCCTTCAGTATGCACAAATACTGAAGAAGATGAACAATGACTGTCTAGGATACTCATGTCTCGCTTTCCAGATACTGAGTTATATACAGGGAAAATAACAGAACAGAAAATGCTATTCCAAAATGTGCGTGAGAATAGATGCCCATGATCCTTCAAAATATTAAAAAGAACCTCCAATGAACTCTTTCTGATAGCTGATCTTGGATCAGAAGTTAATTTTGACAGCCCTGCAAAAAAATATTAATTTTAAAACAGAAAGCAGAGACAAGGTTTACAAAAAACGGCCTTAAATATCCTAATGCAGAAGGTTATCCGATGCTTGCACAAAGTTGGTGAAATCACTTCATGTTTGCTTTTCTGACATTAACTAGGAACTAAGGATACACTCATATTTACCTTCTTTAATAAGGTAAATTCATTGACCAACTGCAGAAATCATCACTCGATTTTAACACAAAAACTAAATGTAAAGCTTACAGATACATTAGTTAATGGACAGAATCAATATTGTGGCAAGAAATAGACATCTCAGATTTAAGCAATCATTCACTGAAACAGAATACACAATTTAGTGGGGCAAGAATATGCTTTACAGTCCACCATGTGTAGCGGTGTGGCAAATGTACAAAATATCTGACCATCTAGCAATTAATAGCATCTGAAGGCATCTTACCTGATAGCAAAAGAAACCAAAAGGACATGTGATCATCGTTATCAGTAAGATCTTGTACATCCAAAACACCATTTGCTACTACAACTGATGAGCCATCGGCATTTCTCTTCTTATTGCAAACAAGTCCTCCATCAGCAAGTCTGACTGCACAGAAACGAAGAAATGCAATTGCATTGAGGCTAACATCACTATTGAATCGGCTATTTGTAAATGTCAAAAGGCATCCAACACAGTCAGTGAAGGTCGTTGTTTCCGTCTCAGTAATATAAGGGAAAAATTCACGCACTATTTTCTCCATGGTCTCAAATGCCAACAATACTATATTCTTCCGCTCGTCAGCCGCAGCAGCTGTAAAAACCTGAGAGCCAAGAACATTGCATGATAAGTCCAGATATTTTGACGCTTTAAATTATCATATCCTAACAATAAGACATGCATATGCTCACGGTTTTGGTTTTTGTTGAAGAATAAAAAAGAAATTAAATTTTATTCTCTTTTATTTTATATTATTATATTTATTTTTATCCTGTCACTATTACTCAGTATTACTATTGTTATTTCTTTTCCTATATAAACAGCTTAGGGTTGTAGTAATAAAACATAAAAGTATTTTGTCTTTTACTTTTTTCATGGTATCAGAGCTCTGGTTAGGGTTCTGTAAACCTTTCCACAGCCCATTAGGGTTTGGCGCTCCAACCATTCCACAATCAGGGTTTGGCGCTCCAACCAACTGAGCTATGGCACATAGTACCCCATGGAAGGTAGCCCTCATGGGTAGCGGCGACGACGACGGTTTGGGTAAAAACTCAGAAGTAGTCAACAACGCCGACAATTTAGGCAACACCCCAGACGGCAAAAGCAATGGCACGGATGGCAGCGGCCCAAGCGGCAATGGCAGCGGTACAGTCGGCAATGGCAGCGGCCCAGGCAGCCAGAATGTTTTTTCCAACAACTTTTTTGGCCATGAGGGAACTTCGAATGCCCTCAAGGTTGAAATCCAGCAACTAAACGGAAAAAATTATGTTGAATGGTCCCAAACCGCAAAATTGATTTTAGATGGTAAGGGCAGATTTGGCTTCCTAACAGGAGAGGTACAAATGCCTGCCACAACTGATCCGAATTACAGGTTTTGGAAATCTGAGAACTCTGTTATTATTGCTTGGCTGCTTAGTAATATGGAATCAACAATCAAAAAACCTTTTATGTTTTTGCCTACTGCGAAGGAAGTTTGGGAGGCTGTCAAAGAAACATATTCTGATGTTCATAATTCTTCTCAAATTTTCGATCTCAAATCACGATTGTGGCATGCCAAACAAGGAGATAGAGATGTCACTACCTATTATAATGAGTTGATAACACTATGGCAAGAATTGGATCTATGCTATGATGATCATTGGAAGTGCTGTGAGGATAGTGTTTTGTTTCTTAAGAGACAGGAGAACGACCGTGTATTCATGTTCTTGGTTGGGCATAATAAGCGGTTTGATGAAGTCCGAGGCAGAATATTGGGAAAGATCCCATTGCCATCACTTCGGGAAGCGTTCTCAGAAGTTAGAAGAGAAGAGGCGAGACAAGGTGTTATGATGGGTAAGTTACCTTCTGTTGGTGAGGTTGAAAGTTCTGCCCTAGTCACTAAGAATGAAGACGGGAAGAGTGTTGGCACGAAACCATGGTGCGAACATTGCAAACGTCCAGGGCACACACGTGATACATGTTGGAAGCTCCATGGAAAGCCTCTAAATTGGAAGAAAAAAGAAAGAAATGAAGGTCATGCGCTCCAAGCTGGTACATCTGATCAAGAGAAGCAGTCTCCTTCAAGCCCATCTCCTTTCACCAAGGAACAATTAGATCAATTGTACAAACTTCTTGAGTCTCAAACTTCTTCTTGCTCTATAGCTCAAAGAGGTAATTTTCCAAATACTGCTCTACTTAGTGTCACTCCCAGCCATACTTGGATTATCAATTTTGGTGCTACTGATCATATGACTGGGGATTCGAGTCTATTTTCTTCTTATAGTCCTTGTGCAGGTAACCACAAAATTAAAATTGCAGATGGCTCTCTTTCAGCCATTGCAGGGAAAGGTTCTGTTATTTTGTCACCTAAGTTAACCTTAAAAGATGTCTTACATGTTCCTAATTTATCATGTAATCTGTTATCCATTACTAAATTAACAAAGGATATAAATTGTCAAGCTAACTTCTTTCATTCTCATTGCACCTTTAAGGATTTGAGCACGGGGAAGATGATTGGCAATGCTAAGGAGAGTGGAGGACTCTATTATCTTGACAATGGACTCGATTTCAAAGACCAACAAAAAACAAGTACATGCTTTGAATCTATTTTTGTTTCTTCTAATAATGATGATATTATGTTATGGCATTTACGGTTAGGACATCCTAGTTTTCCGTATTTGAAACATTTATTTCCTAAATTATTTTCTAAGAAGGATCCGTCTTTATTTCATTGTGAAACTTGTGAATTTGCTAAACATCACCGTTCTTCTTTTCCTACACAACCATATAAACAATCAAAACCGTTTGCAGTTATTCATAGTGATGTTTGGGGTCCTAATAGAATAAACACCTTTTCTAATAAAAAATGGTTTATAACTTTTATTGATGATCATACTAGAATTTGTTGGGTTTATTTATTGAAAGAAAAATCGAAAGTTGGACAGGTTGTCAAAAATTTCTTTAAAATGGTGCACACTCAATACCAAACAAATATTCAAGTCTTCAGAAGTGACAATGGTAAAGAATATTTTAATATACTTTTGTCAGATTTTTTTCTTGCAAATGGGGTTATTCATCAAAGTTCTTGTGTTAATTCACCCCAACAAAATGGAATTGCAGAGAGAAAGAATAGGCATCTTCTTGAGGTTGCTAGAGCTTTACTATTTGCAAATAAGGTTCCAAAATATTTGTCGGGTGAAGCTGTTTTAACTGCATCATATTTAATTAATCGAATGCCATCTAAAGTTTTAGATTTTCGTACACCTCTTGATGTTTTTCGAAATTATTTTCCTTTGACTAATGTCTCTGCTGATTTGCCACTAAAAGTTTTTGGTTGCACTGCTTTTGTTCATGAACATAAACACCTTGACAAACTCGATCCACGAGCAATAAAATGTGTGTTTACCGGTTACTCTCCAACTCAGAAGGGGTATCGGTGTTTTGAACCAAAATCAAAAAGAATTTTTGTAACCATGGATGTTACTTTTGTTGAAAATCAACCATTTTTTACTGACATTCATCTTCAGGGGGGAAATTTTAAGGAAGATTCATCTTTTACTTTTGAAAACATCATTACTTTAAGTGATATAGTGTTGTCACAAAATTCTGAGACTTATATTGATACACCAAAAGAAAATGCCCAAGAATCTATATTGGAACTCAATCCACTTATGAATGAGGTTTCGACAGATTCGGGGGCGACAATTTCAAATCAAAATCACAATGATAAAATTCTTGATCTCAATAATAATGAAGGACCATCTGAAATGCCACAACATAATGATTTAGATAAAGAGACACAAAGCAGGTGTACTACAATTGGCCCTACTTGGAAGGGAAATGTCTTTGAAAGAAGAAACCATAAACAGAGAAATGAAGGACCCATTCTCCGACCCTTCCAAGATTCTGAACCTATAGATAATCCAACACGTCATTTTGATACAGGTAAGTCTTCTCCTATTCTTAAGAGTCATGTCGAGTATTCTGATATAGACCTTCCTATTGCAATTAGAAAACCTGTTAGATCATGCACTAAATATCCTTTGTCTAATTATGTGTCATACTCAAAATTGTCTTCTTCATTTGCTGCATTTACCTCTAAGTTGTCTATTGTAGAAATTTCAAAAAATATACAGGAGGCTCTAAAAATTCCAAAGTGGAAGGAAGCTGTTCTTGAGAAGATGAGAGCTCTTGAGAAGAATCAAACTTGGAGAGTCATGACGTTACCTACAGGAAAGAATACTGTTGGCTGTAAATAGGTATTTACTGTGAAATATAATTCTGATAACACAATTGAAAGATACAAGGCACGCTTGGTTGCTAAAGGGTTTACTCAGACATATGGCATTGATTATTCAGAGACTTTTGCTCTCGTTGCCAAATTAAACACTATTAGAGTTCTCTTGTCCTTGGCATTGAATTTAGATTGGTCTCTTAACCAACTTGATGTAAAGAATGCTTTTCTGAATGGTGATTTGGAGGAGGAAGTATACATGGATAGCCTACCTGGCTTTGAAGATAAATTTGGTTCAAACGTGTGCAAACTACAAAAATCCCTTTATGGTCTCAAGCAATCTCCAAGGGCTTGGTTTAAGAAATTCACTCAGTCGGTTAAAAGGCAAGGATATATACAGGGACAATCAGACCATACTCTGTTCATGAAGTTCTCTAATGTTGGCAAAATTGCAATTCTAATTGTATATGTAGATGATATTATTCTCACAGGAGATGACATTGTTGAGATGGAGAGATTGAAGAAAAATTTGAAAAAAGAATTTGAGATCAAAGATTTAGGTGCGCTTAAATACTTTCTTGGTATGGAAGTTGCTCGTTCAAAGAAGGGAATTGTTGTTTCTCAAAGAAAATACATCTTAGATCTCTTGGAAGAAACTGGGATGAGTGGGTGGAGACCAGCAGATACTCCTATGGATTTAAATGCTAAACTTTGGGAGAAAGGCAGTGTTCCTGTAGAGATTGGAAGATACCAGAGGTTAGTCGGCAAACTTATTTATCTAGCCCACACTAGACCTGACATCGCTTTCTCTGTGAGTGTTGTAAGTCAATTCATGCATTCTCCCTATGAAGAACACTTGGAGGCAGTTTATCGAATCTTAAGGTACTTGAAATCCAATCCTGGAAAGGGTTTGTACTTCAAGAAAACTAATGACAGAGAAGTCTCTATATTTACAGATGCTGATTGGGCAGGATCAATTACTGATAGAAAATCCACTACCGGATATTGTGCCTATGTTTGGGGAAAGATAGTTACTTGGAGAAGTAAGAAACAAGGGGTTGTTGGTCGAAACAGTGCAGAAGCTGAATTCAGAGCAATGGCTCAAGGAATTTGTGAACTTTTATGGATTCGTAAACTCTTGGGCGAACTGAAAATGAAAGTTGACTCACCCTTAAAATTGTTCTGTGATAGCAAAGCAGCAATAAGCATTGCTCACAACCCTGTACAACATGATAGAACCAAGCATATTGAGATTGACCGCCATTTCATAAAAGACAAAATTGATGCTGGAGTTATATGACTACCATTTGTGACTTCCAATCAGCAAACTGCTGATATCTTGACAAAAAGTTTGGCAAGACCCAATTTTGAGCGACTGATAGCCAAGTTGGGCATGACAGATATCTATGCACCAACTTGAGGGGGGGTGTTGAAGAATAAAAAAGAAATTAGATTTTATTCTCTTTTATTTTATATTATTATATTTATTTTTATCCTGTCACTATTACTCAGTATTACTATTGTTATTTTTTTTCCTATATAAACAGCTTAGGGCTGTAGTAATAAAACATGAAAGTATTTTGTCTTTTACTTTCTTCAGTTTTCTTTAGAGGAAGGAATGGGGCACACTTATGAAGCCCATATCTGAACATGATTAATAGGTGAACTTACTACATGTCATTATATCAACAATTTGCTGGGATATTAACTTTTGTATTGTCATAGATCATTGAAAAACATTAAAAGTTTTACTGGATAAGTGCCCTTGATGTCTTTTTTCTATTTTATTGTATTCATTTCCTTTTTAACAAGTTTAAAGAGTAAAGCACTTGTATTAATAATTTTAGTGCTAAGATTATGAGAACGTGCTATTGCCTTTCTAAGTTACCAATAAGAGAGAGAGAAAGAGATCTTCCAATATTTATAGACAAGTATTTTTCATTTTGTTGGACAGAATCTCAGTGTAAGAATTAGCATTTACAGTCATTAGTGGTAAATATTGTAAGTTGATTGTATTCTCCTAATTGCATCCTTATAGTTTAGCTACTATGGGTTAGGATTTATTTCCTCAGCCTTTCTTTTTTTTTCCCTTCCTATAAATTGTTAAGGTAACTTCAAGATGTATTACAAATTTTAGATTCTAAGAAATGCAATAAGGAGGATTTCTTCCTAAAACCTTTTTGCTAAAAAATGTACCTTCAATATATGCCCAAATTGAGAAAAAATTGTATGCATAATCAAATATAAAGAATAATAAACAAGCACATGTTTTTCGTCTCAATTTGTTTTGCTTTTGTCACAAAACAGATATGGTTGAGCATTACTTCACAATTTAAAACTTGGATTTCCTACCAAATAATTTAAAACCATGACCAAAGCCAACTTCAACATACCATAAAAACACTTTTCCAGCCAGATTTCACATTGCTGACACGGCTAAGGACCATCTGTGAAATACAACGAACTATTAGTTCTCTAATTTCTGTAGAGTTGCTCTTCTGCATAACAATCACGAATGGTCTCAGAAATTCATTCTGGAAGTTATAATTAGCCAGCTCCTCACGCTCCAAAAATTTCATCGCAAGTTGTCGCAGTGAATCCATGGCAAAGATCGCAACTGACAGGTTTTCTGACAAGCCAACTGACACAAAGAAATCGGATAGAACATTCCATATGCGAGACCACACTAATCTGATGCGGTTCATATTATAATGCCTGCAAATTAACCATGTTCAATTCATGACTTCTTAAACAAATTGAATTACTATTAAGAATTTTAATCACCTGTGTGCAAGAGAAGAGAACCCAAAAAATACCAATTACAAGCTAAAGAGAATTACTTTTGAGTAAATTACAAACCCTTTCTTTAGGTCCAATAAAATCAACAAAAGACAACCTTTTCAGGAAAATGACATTTTATTTATTCTAAAATAACAGATTTAACAATTAACATAAGTATGTATTGTTGGAGATATGAAGTGATTCTTGAGTTTCCACCTAACAGTTGGTTCTTAATATGATATTAGAGCTTCAAGGTGACCATTGTCTTAGTTTTATAAGCTCTGTTTAAGTCATATCTCTAGCCGATGTAGGACGTAAGTTATTCGCAATACATTCCCGGGCGATCAGGGCTATTGGTCCTGGGGTGTGAATAATTCAGTGGCCCAGTATGGAATCTGGGATAAAATCTGAAACCATCTTAGATTTTAGGCCTAAATCTAACCTAGGAAACTGTCTTGTAAGGTGAGAATTGCCTAAACTTAAGAAACTATATTTGGACCATTTCTCTAGTCAATCTGGGACTCGTGAAAATGTTTGTGTAGTTGAAGTCAGGACGTTGATGAATATCCTTTTTGCGACAACCCTAACTTTATGTTTATTAATTGTTGCCATCAGGGTTTTCTTATACAGAAACACCCACTCACAACCAATTCCCTGCCTTTGAGCATGAAGAGGGACTGGAGTCTAGGTACCAACAGTCTAGGAATGAGTAAAGGAATGTAGTGAGAAGAAGAGCAGGACAGTCTGGGTTTGTGAATATCGGATTTTGACCTTGTCCTAATACATGACCAGTTATCTCCGATGTTTAAACAAACTCTTACCATATGCCAATATCAACAGCATAATACATATGAGGATGTGAAAATCCAGTCAGGCATCATATATTCATATCCTGCAATGTTTCATATTTCTTATACTGAAACCCCCTGGAAAATGTACAAATAAGAAATATAAAAAATAAATAAAAGTTCCCTGGTCGGGAATAATTACATGGTTTGTATTATACCTAGCAAACTCCATCTCATGTCAAGAAAAGTATTACTTAAGAGGACTTAATGTTGCGAAAAAGAACACAGCCTATCTTATGTAAGAGGAAAGAAACTTACGCGATTTCTACTATTTTAGTGAGCCCAAATACACGAGGGTCTGTTGGAGACTGTAACTCTGAGATGGAAACTTTGCAAAGAGCTTTCACAAATGCTACTATTGCTTCACCATTCAACCGTTGACTATGAGCAAATACATGGTTCAATTCAAAGTTCCCAATTTGATCCAGCAGATTCAAATTAGAAATGAAACTATTTATCTGCTCTGGTGTTACCAATGCAGAAGGGTTGACCCCAACACTAGTACTGTCATATGAACTTCCTCGAACTACGGCCACCATGGCTGGATTCTGGAGAGTTCCTTTCTTAAAAGAAGAGAAACCTAATGTTTTTGGTGTTTTCTCCTCTGTTTCAAAATTAGATGAAGTGAAGAAGGTTGCATCACTTGGGGCGCCCTCACCTAACAGTTGCAAATGCTCAATTCGAGAGAGGCACGTTAATATGTGTTCCCAGGCTTCTTGTAGATGATCACCGTCTTCAATGGCAATTGATATTATTGCCTGTAGAAAACAATATATAAGCAAGATATATGCATCACATAAAATGAGACACATGCAAGATAAACGGTAAAGACGATGTAATAGTCACACTATATTTTCAAAAAGGATTCAAAATAGAAGCAACCCATTCATTACTCCTTTCTTGATAAAAGTGCAATATTGTTAGACTGACATTAATACATGATTTGAAATAACCAATTGGAATTACAGCAATGTTTGCATTATCATAATGTTTGTAGGCAACCAAATCAAAAGCTCAAGATATCATTAAAATAACCTAAGTGACAGCTTTGTTGTCGTTATTGTTACTTCAATGTATTTCGAGTTTTTGGTTGGTTGTGCCTATAGGCCTTGTACTCATGCAAAAAAATTGCTAGTATACATGTAAGAGGAGAATGATTTGCTTCAAGATGTTTCAGCAACAATCAAACTAAGATTCATTCACCTTGACAGCATCAACATTTTTCTGTTTCATATCTCCAGCACAATGCAGATAAGTGAATTTGGCAACAGATGTAACAAAAGCATCCCTTTGAGTCTGCATACCCATCACTGCGGTAACATGCACAGCATGTCGAAATCCCTGTAAGGATTGAGAAGTAGCTACCCTGTCATCACTCTGGTCAAGCGTTACGCTAAATGCAGCCAGCATAGGCCCCCAACATACTTCGACCATAAACCTCAGTATAGCCACGTCTGTGACAACATGATAAGCAGATCTGCAACAATACATAAATAGAATGGCTAATTACGGAAGTAAATTGTCAATTACTAGACATGAGTCACTTATTCATAAATAAACCAGTAGATAGCTAAGACGAAAATAAAATGCACAAATGGATAGGATGTAAGTTGCAGAGAGCTAATACACAATCATACGCAACAAAGTCGTAATGGTTTTTCCCACTAGGAGGAGTCGGATTTATGGATTAAATGACATCATTAATTGGTATCGTTAATCATGTCTATAGACAATATTTAAATAACAACCTTATCTTATAGCATAGAGCTTTTTTTGGTATTAGCATTTTACCATCCGACATTTTGTCACACATAACATGCGAGTCTTATAATTGTGCGATAAAAAAATTCGTTAACCTGGTGTGGTATTTTTCTATCACCAATAAACACCTCATCATTTCGTCAAACCTATAGTTTACAATTACATTGCTATTTCCATATTGTTTTATATGATGGAACAAAGATACTTAAACTGTAATTACAAAATATCTATTTCCTCTCTAGTGTTGAGAATGTCAAAATGCAACAAGTCCCCTGTAAAATCCCTTGTTCTTCACTAAATAGCTTCAAAAGGTAGTATGTCGTTCACCTTTCCTTCACATTTTGTTCCATGATAAGTAGCTTGTTTTGATGCCTCCAAACTTTCACATCCATCATAAAAGATGAAGTTGCACAGTAATCAATTATTGGTTGAGATTGAATTTTCAAAATCAATTTTGCGGCAAATAGAATTGATTTTGAGAGAAGTGGAAACTTGAGTTAAACAAAAATTTAAACATTTACACTTTAGAAGTGCAAACAAAATCAATTATTCTAGAATCGCTTTATAAATCAATTTTTTAACCTTGATTCTTTAAAAATAATTTGTTTTACGATAAATTTTTCTGGAATCTAAAACAAATGTACCCTAAGACTTTACCCTCTTCATCCTTAATGCATGAAACTTGGTTCAAGTCTCTTGTATTTCTTTCTCTACCTTTAATAAGCTTTTAGATACTACTTTCCCCCACTTTGATGTCTGAGGATTGGTATAACCCTCCAAATGCTCTAGCACTCTTGATATTTAAATGGGAACTGAATTTATAATGCAGTTATTTTTTTACTTAGGCAGTTAGTGTCAATTTAAGTTGTAAATCAGGCAGTAACTGCTGCTCTACAGCAGTTATGGAACAATTAAAAGTAGGAAATTAGAGAGAGGAGGGTAGGAAAATTTCTGAGTGGTTATTGGAAAGGGAGAGACCAAGCGCTCAAATTCTTGTAATCATTTATCAATTCTGCCCAAACAGAATTGTAAACTCGCATTCTGTTTAAATTCAATAAAGAATTCAGTTCCCCAATTTCAATTATGTACTAACCAGTTCCAACATAATCCTTTTAACCATCTCATTTCACATATCGTTATAACTTCCTTATGCCTCCCAAAACCCTCGTGCACTCTCTCCAACTGATTTGAAAGCATGTCACCAACTTTAGTATGTGATAAGATCTAGGTAGTTAATCCCAGCGTTTCCCGGCGAGATCCCGCTGTCCCCGTGCGGTGCAGTGCCTGATCGCGACAGCGTGAAACAAGATCCCGACGAGATTTGGGCGAGATCCCGCTATCTCGACGTAGTTAATCCCAACATTTCTCAGCGAGATCCGGCTATTATTTCTTCCTTCTTTGTTTTATTGTTTCTACTTTCACCTAAAAAGAAGTAGAATATGCTAATGAAGATGATGTTTATATTTGATTCCTATGCTAGAACATGCATTTGAGTTTTAATATTTAGCGATTTTATTACTGTGTTAAAGACTTCAATATGCATCATCTTTATTTCGTTGACTTTTGTAGGCATTTCAATGTATATTTTGACTAAGAGTAAGACTTGTAAATTCTTATTACTAATTATGAATATTTCAGAGTTTTAGTTATTTGTTAATTTTGCATTAAATATAGATTTATATAATATTATTCATGTAATTTGTTAAAAAAAATAGCAATTATCCCGCCTATCCCGGAAAGCGCTATCCCACTTTTGGGGTTGGCCGCGACACACCGCTATTTGGGATTAACTACCTAGGATACGATGCTTATCCCATTTCTTTATGGAAGTGTTAGCTATCAAAAGATAAAAAGTTATAGCAAAATCAAGAAATGTTTTATCCTCTACATTTACTACCCAAGATCTCTTCTCCGTGCAAACCCTCGATATCATGTAAATGCTCTCCCCACATGGCCACAAGACCATTCAGGAGAAATTTTTCTCCTAATGGTATTTCCTAATCTAAACCTTATGGATCCTCCCCAAAAAATGTGTTTGATAAAAAATACATCTGGTGATAGATTCAAGGTACCATAGCATAGCAAAGTGAAAATCTATATAAATCAAACAAACAACACACATTCTAAATGAAAAAGGGTTTATCAGGTATAGCCTTGCAATGGAGAAAACTTCCACAAAAACAATCCAAACATTGAGTATAAACTGCCAAACATCTTAGCTTACTCTGATTTTCGTGAATTTGATTTAAACTGCTCCTGAATGTGCCGAATGAGAAGCCCATTTGCACCCACTGCTTTTTCCTCGTTTTGCTTCCAGTTCACAAGATTGAGTATACCATCTAATCCCAGCAATCTATTAAAACTATTTGCTTGTTTACTCTGAGGTGCAGAAGAATCAGCGTTCATCTTAATTTCGTTTCTAACAATTTTTTCATAAAGGACCCCAAGATATTCCTCCGGTAAATCCTTTCCATCATCTATTCCTCGGTTGTTTCGGATAAAATCAGCCTTTGTCATCTGAAAAGCCATCAACACGGAATGTGCACCACAAAATCCAGATCAAACTCATATTCAACACCTTAGAATCACAAAACAATGCCATATATCCTGAATTTGCTATGTCAATCGTGTAAAAGAATTACAATCATATTTTGTCAAAATCAATTACATAAGTATATTAAACATGATAGCTCATCATGTTCACTGAGATTCCTCAACACAAATGCTGTAATTTATCATTATTACCACCCACCTAAATAAGAAGATAAAAGAAACAGAAAGATGAAATGATTGGTATTTCAAAGTTATATTCAAAATAAACATCTATAAATTGTATTGCTTTGTTGGATATTCTATGTGGTACAATATATATTGATTAATTTTCATCAGTGAAATAATTTGGAAAAGAATACTCAGAATTCAAATACGCCTAATAGAAAGAATACCTAGAGTGAGCACATGTCACAAAGCAGATACTCAAACTGTTGGGCCTAAGACATAATACTGAAGATTCAGTTAGGACAAACCTTATCTTTCACCATATTATTATGAGCGTCTGTATTAAGCATTATTACAGAGTAAGCAAGAACGTAGGCTGTGTCTGCACTGCTGAAAGAACTAGGGTTGCATTTACAAAAGCGCTCAGCAAACTTCTCCATAATGCGATCAATTTTCTGTGCCTCACCAGGCAACCTAAAGCCCTGAAGAAAAAATCGTATAGCTTCACCAAAGTCCATCCCTTTGAAGTGGAAGGAATCTACGTAAGCATGCATAACTTTAAGAGAAAACTCCTCTCTTTCGCCCAAATATTCACCAATCTTGGTCTCGTCAAGACCACCAGTATTCTTCAGGAACAGGGCCACTTCTTCTGGAGAACTACCAATTTTTTTGTTGCTTAGCAAGAATTCAATACCCTTGGAAGGTTTTCTATTAAAAAGTGATATACCTTTCTGCATTCAACCCAGAAAAAACATCAGCACAGAATATGGAAATTGGAAGCTTAGGAAGATGAAATTATACATATATTGAATCCATTGTTGAAGCATGAGGAAAGATAAAAAAATAAATAGTTTCAGACACGATACAGGTTTGATTTCATGTAAAATCAAGCAGTCATTTCTCAATGCTATGCAAGTAAAAGATGATATTTAGCAATATAGCAATTTTTCATCCACAAAACCAAAAAAATATCAACCTGAAGCTCAACTTTATATGCCCGGCGCTGCTCTAACGTGGCAGCATCGGAGAATTCAGAATTTGCATCAGGATGTAACTCAAGATCAGAAGCAATTCCTTCTTCTCCATTTAGTGTTAGCTGGCTCTCTCCTACGCTGGTGCTTTCAGGGCTCTTAATAAGATACAGATCTCCTGGCCTTATCTGCTGGTCCATCCATGCTCCCATTGACTTGATGATGCTGACCAAGCACTTCACAGATTCATGTCGGAAAGTAATATCTTGTGCTGGAGACAAAGATGTGGTTGACCCCGTAGGTGGTCCCAAAGCAGTTTTCAGAAGGCCATTGACAATCCTGCAAATATCTATGGAATTATAAGTGTTTAAATACTAAAACAAGATGCAGAAATCAAACATAGATAATGTATAAAAGCAAACTGTGGACTTAAATACACTTTCATTATTAGAAAAAGACTGTTCCAAGTCTACCATATAAACAAACTACTCGGTGTATAAGCAGGGAAAATGGTTCGACACTAAAACCAATGCTATCTTTTCCATCCATGCCACTGTCCTCCAAATAACTAAAAGAAAGTATCCGAACAATTTATAATCTTCCTAACTCACAAAGAAAGTGTTCTGTTAGAATATCAAATAATATCTTGATATTATCTGAATATCTTGATTTCTCATTTAGGATTAGTTTTCAACCTTATCTTATGGATATAATATTTGTAATTATCTTATTGCTTTTAAACCTATATAAAGACTATTTGTCAAATATCAGCTGTAGCGGATTTTTGACAGCCGCCATGACAAATTTGTGAAGGATGGTAGGCATGGTGTTTCATGGCAGATATGGCGGATTTTTGGCTTTCCACCATGGTTTGCCACGGATAACACTGATAAAGAGTATTTGTTGTGCAGTTTAAATACACGGTTTCACCATATGTCTCTTTGTTTTCCTCAAAAGTTTCAGAATATGATAATAGTTTCTCTTTTCCAGCATGGTCTCCGCCTTTTCCGGGTACTATCACTTCCAGCCAACATTGCAGCTGTCTACTACTAGCAAAAAAAAAAATGGCGAGTTTTTTGGCATAACCATTTCTATTGCATGTTCAAATCGATTGATCTACGCAACACATAGATTTTTAGGCCCGAAGCTGCCTCACACTGGCTCAGGCGCCACCAACAGCCGTCGCATTCAGCTGCCAACAATCGGGCGTTTGACAGCTTTCCAACGCGGTTTTTCAATAGCTTGGATAGGTTTTCCTTCCAGGATTTAGATCTGTCACCAGTTTTCGATTTCAGGCCCCCGGCCCATAGGTTCTAGTTCAAACAATTATTGTTTTTCGGTTTTGGACGCATTTTCTCTCTCCATTGACCAATCATGGCATCATTTTGTTATAGTCGCACTACTTCAGTGTTTGTCATACAATTCTTTTCTTGCTAATAGATCATATCAGTGGCTTCTATTCCCACCAATGGTCATTTTGGTGATGACTTTCTCACAGAAGAATCATATTAGTGATGACTTCTTTTCATGTTGATGGTCATTCTGACATTGGCTTTTGCTGTTTATGACTCACATTGGCCTCAGTTTTTGTCCCAAATGCACTGACTTCGTCTTTGTCACAAAAGCAGTTCCATGTTGTTCATTGATCATCTGTCCAAGTCACTCTTACCGGTGTGCTTTCTACCTTGTCTCAATCTTGGTCTCTAATGGCTGGCTCTCTAGTCATTGGTCTCAACACACTGTCAATAGTTTTGCCTTTCGCCTAACCAATTTCAAGGTTGAGTCGTTGGCACCAATCACAGATGACATGTCCCACTTAAGCTGATTGTTTCAAGTGAAGGACATCATCTGGCCCACCATCATTGCAATTTCATTTGTATGCAGTTCATGAATATTTATTATGGCTCTGATACTAGTTGGTTTAGTTTGGTTTGATTTTCTCTTTTATAGATATACTTGTAACAAGTTTAAAGCTTAGTAAGTTTTAGCTTGAGGAAAAGTGTTAGAATATAAAATAATATCTTGATACTCTCTTAGATATCTTGGTTAATCTTTTAGAGGATTAGTTTTCAATCTTATCATATCATATCTTATAAATAGGGATAGAATATTTGTAATTATCTTATAGCTTTTAAAGTATACATAGAGTCTCCATTGTGTAGTTTAAACACAATTTTATTGTATGCCTTTCTATTTTCTTGTCGTTCAACACGTTCCAACAAACCAAATCATACCCAACCACAGTACCACACTAAAACAATCCCCCCCTCCCCAACGCCCCTGAACCCAAAACTACAAATACCTTACTTCTATATGATTCCCCAGGATACTCCTTGAACTTAATTAGCTGTCCAGTTCTTCTATGATAGTTAATTTCAGTTAGTTAAGTGCTTGTTAGAGAATGTTCATATTTACTCTCTTTCTGGCTGTTATTATATTGGTCTTCTGCTGCATGCATTCATTCACATGGTCCTCTACATTGTTTCTGTTTCATTTACGTAGCTCTAGTATATAACAGTTTATTGTAAATTCTAGTAGCTTTGGCTTGAAGCATCCACTAAAAATTCTGTTAGCTCAGATTCTAGTACCTCCTGTTGGCTAAAATCTGTAAGAACCAGTTACTAACTAACTGACAGTGAGATTCAGTTACTTCTACTACTGAACCTCGAAAACTACAAAGGCTTGAACTTAGAGTATCAGTTTTCAATTGATTCAATAAAATTTCAGATTCTTCCTCTGCACTCATTCAAATCTCTATGTTGTTTTCTTTCATTTTCCCACACATTTTGTTACTTTGTTTTGTTTTCTTTCACTTTCTTGGAAATCACAATTGATTCAATAAAGCAAATTTTTTTCCACCAAAGAATTTACATTAATGGGGCTAATTATCGACTATTCTGTTCAGGAATCAAGTTTAGTATCATCTCAGCTTTGTGAAGTATTAGTCCTTGTCTTTTTTCCAAAAGTGATCACTGTCAAGAGATAACAACAGCAAAATATTACAAAAGCATGATACCTTTCAAATATGTTCGAAGCATCCACATCACAATCATAATTGACAAAAATGTCAATAATAATCTGAGGATCTTGAGATAATTTGTCCAATAAGTTAAGGACAGTCATTTTCTGCAGAAAACTGGGCTGAAGAACATTCTCAAGAACTCGGAGAATAAGCATGGGGAAAAACATGCCAATTTCTTTTTTCAAGCCTGATCTAAATTTTGATAACAAGTTCATGAAAATGGAACACTGAAGTTGAAAAATGGCCATTGCTGAAAGGGCACTGTTCTTTAATAATGACAAGCATAGATACTGCTTGATGCCATTGAGAAACCTGCACCATGTAAAAGAAAATATAGATGTCATTATTATCAATTATATAGAAAAAGAAATATATTGGGGATTGTGTGTGAATTTCATTATACACCTTAAGTGTTATTTATCTTAGTACGAAATACATATATTCTATAACTAGGGTAGGATAAAATAGGAACAGAAAATTCAAGATGCAACCAATAATGAAAGATACAAAAATGTGCAAGGCTGCATTGTCTCTCTTTATATAACAAATTGCAACTCCCTTAAAGTATATACATGTACTGATCTCGTAACAAGTTTACAAACAAAGCGATTTTCAAAGACATATGAGCACTCCACTCCGACCAAACACACCAAAGGACTACATGTATGACATGTTCAACCAAATGTTAATGTCAATTTTGATTTTTTACCAAAAAAAAAAAAAAGAAAAAAAACCAAATTCGCTCCAAAGTAAAGGACATACCCAAGCACTCTCCGGGAACCTCAAAAAGATTGTTCCAAGGAAAAGTAGTGGCTTTATAATTTAAGGGCTATGAATCTGCATTCTGCACCAAATCAACTGTCTTAATTAATCATGTTAACACGGAGATTTTGGACACATAGAATGGCCTTATGACTTTCAGATGGGTTTGTTGGGAAGGTTTACAGCAAAACATTCCACAATAATTCAAAGTTCAAACACAAGTGGTCTTAATTCACCAGTATCTCTATCAACTCTCAACAAAAATGGAAGTGAAGATTAAAAAAAAATGACATGAATAGCAGTTCCAGTTCATAATGTCTGAATCATGCATATCAATGGAGTAATTACATTGAACAAATAGTTATTGCAAGTGAAGAGTAAGATGGCACTTGCCTTTCATTGGTGCGCCATATTGAGCCACCGTTATCCATGACAACCTTAAGGAGCTCCAACGACAATATTTTTCCTCTCAGAAGGATACGATCATCGGGGTGTTGTTGAGAGGAGAATTTCATAGACAATTTGCACAAATTTTTAAAAAGAAGAAAACCATCCTCCCTTATTTTACTACTACTAGTAGTAATTCCATCAGGTTCAGGATCATCCAGTTGTGGTTTGGGTATTATTATTTCCATAGGCGATGGGATGAGAGGAAGACCCTGAGTGGCCTCCATGACCTCGTTGATAAAGTTTTGGCAAAAATGAATGGAATTGCCCTCGTTTAAATTCTTATCGGTGAATTCCAAGAGTTCACTAACAGAAACCCTTTTAACGAAGACATCCATGGAGTCCTCCTCGACTCTGGTGAAAACAATAGTCATGATCTGGGCAAGAACCGACTTAGCACAGATCTGATTAGTTCCATTTACCCCACCGAGGTATACATTATAACAAGTTCTAACAATCTGAACCAGACAATCTCCCCGGATCAGAATGCATGGGGATCTTACAGATGAAAGCAGTACTCTGAGCACGGCTAACTCGATTGTCTCCTCGCCAAGGCCACCCGACTTACAGATGGCGTCAATGATATTGAAGACGACACCACCGCCACCAACAGACTGTGAATTATTATTATCGATCTCGCCGCATACAAGGCCAAGAGATAGCAGTTTAAAAGTGCATTCAAGAGCAGGTTCAACAACCTTAGCGTAAGCAGAGTCAAGCGCGAGAAAAAGAGGTTGAAGGACATTTTCGGCATCCGAGGAGGAGAGACCTAAAAGAGGGGATTTAGAATCGAACTCCGACTCCGACTCGGAGAGGGATTCGAGCTTGTCAAGGGTGGATTTGCAGGAGGAGACAAGGTGAGAGTGCTTACGCCAGGCTGCGTTCTTGATGATCTTGTCGAGTGACGGACCAAGGATTCTGCCACACCGTGAAGGACCTCCAAGGGATTGCGATGCGGACATTTTCTTTCTATTTTATGAATCAATCAAAAAAATATTTGCAACTATAGATTAGATTGGATCGTATAATTCAGTCACTCGTCTGTCTGTTGTATCGTCACGATTCAAATCTAAACCTAAACGCGTCCATTCTCCTCTTCTATTCATCACCTCAATTCAATTAATGGAGACTTCGATTTCAATTTCAATTCATTTCAGAATTAGCTAGCGTGCATGGAGCACAATTAGTTAAAGCATTGCTCCGTCATTTGGCTCCTCAGCCTACGTTTCTGCGTAGGAAATGTCAAGCCATGTACCACACATGCCATGCCGTAAGTAAGGCTCCGTCTCGTTTCGGTTAGATTTTGGGCATTCAATTTTTATCCGACCCAATTCGTTGAGTAAATTACATACATACCCCTTCCTTGCATGATAAGGATATTACACTCCCCTTCCTTGATTATACCTCTAAATAAAATTTTGACCGTCACCTAATTTCTTTCTTATTTTACACTTTATTTTCTTCCCAAATTTAATAAGTTACCATAAATCATTTGGTAGTTTCTACTGTATTAACCTATTAAAAATGAAATGTAAAAATTATTATTATATCTGTCAAATTTCAATTATTTTATTTAAGATTAAAATTATACAAAAATTAGTTTTTACGATTGATATTTATTAATCCGATCAAAGAAATATGTGTCAAAGTTTCAGTTGAGACCTCGATAATAATATAATTATATTTTATCTAATTTAAAATTTTATGTTCAATTTTTAGTTGTTAAGTTTCTAACTTTTATTGCACAATTTTTTAGATTACTAAAATAATAAAACTTTTTAATCATTGTAATTGTGTTTCATCTTTCTATTCATTTTTTTAATGTCGTCGAATATTCACGGAGAACTATGTTAGTTTTAAACATGTTTTTAAATATAATGTGGAATCTATAAATTCTGGTAAATATTTGCAAGTTTATCAAAATTTTCCATAACAACATAATCTGTCATGGTCCTTTCCTTGTGCTATTTACAATTTTATAATTCAAAATTCACTCATATTTCTTTTGCATTGATTTTACTATTCCGAAAAATTTAGATATTAAGACCAAATTATGCCTTAATTCAACTCAATAGTTTGTTTCTTCTCTTTTGAAAACTAAATTCAAATATGCTTCAACTCGTTTTTTCTTTTTCAAAAACTAAGTTCAAATAAGTTTCGATGACGGCACGTAATTTAATAATAAAATTCAATGCGGCAATTTCATTTCAGCAAAAGGTTTGAACAATTTGTATATAATATTAGCAATTTATTTCCCCCATTTTTCTCACATGTCTAATTTTTATCTTGATCTATTTCACCTCCAAGATATTATAATAGGATTTGTATACTGGTTAAATAAGTTATGTTGCTAAACCAAGTAAACCTCTCGATGTTGCACAATTCTGTACGAAGCACGTATGAATATGCCATGAACCCTAGCCACGGTTGGCCACAAAAAGTTACTACAAATAGAATTCAAATATTTCAAGAAAATATTTTTAACAGTGTTAAGTTGAATGCCCTTAAATGTGTAATAATTTAACTTAAAGAGAGGATGGGAGTAACAGTTACTTCTTTCAAATAATAATGGTTTTAATTTACTCTTTTATATAAAATTAAGTAATTTTCATCTCTCATATTCTTATAACTCTCCTATATCTTTTCTAAATAAATATGGACATATTTAATTTATATATATATATATTACTAACGAGAATAACTTTTAGTTAATCACAATCATCAAATTATTAAAATTATTTAAATTTTATCATTACTTTTAAAGCATGAGAGAAAAAAAAAATTATAAATTAAATAGTTCAAATAAAAAGTAAAATTAAAAGAAAGAAGTCTCACAAAAACTTACTAATTGTTTATATATAGTTATAGATTATAAATAAAAGAAATTCACTTCATAATATTGCTCTTAACTTCAAATATTTTACAATCCGTAAATATGGACTATATATATAATATAAAGATTAACCCTCCTTAA